>CM060963.1:4513176-4655676 GCA_030765045.1 Tenodera sinensis
CCCAACATTGTAGAACCCAGGCGATGGACCGGTGCCGCACTTCCAAACAGACACAGGTCGACGCCCAACATTGTAGAGCCCAGGCGATGGACCGGTGCCGTACTTCCAAACAGACACAGGTCGACGCCCAACATTGTAGAGCCCAGGCGATGGACCGGTGCCGTACTTCCAAACAGACACAGGTCGACGCCCAACATTGTAGAACCCAGGCGATGGACCGGTGCCGCACTTCCAAACAGACACAGGTCGACGCCCAACATTGTAGAGCCCAGGCGATGGACCGGTGCCGCACTTCCAAACAGACACAGGTCGACGCCCAACATTGTAGAGCCCAGGCGATGGACCGGTGCCGCACTTCCAAACAGACACAGGTCGACGCCCAACATTGTAGAGCCCAGGCGATGGACCGGTGCCGCACTTCCAAACAGACACAGGTCGACGCCCAACATTGTAGAGCCCAGGCGATGGACCGGTGCCGCACTTCCAAACAGACACAGGTCGACGCCCAACATTGTAGAGCCCAGGCGATGGACCGGTGCCGCACTTCCAAACAGACACAGGTCGACGCCCAACATTGTAGAGCCCAGGCGATGGACCGGTGCCGCACTTCCAAACAGACACAGGTCGACGCCCAACATTGTAGAGCCCAGGCGATGGACCGGTGCCGCACTTCCAAACAGACACAGGTCGACGCCCAACATTGTAGAGCCCAGGCGATGGACCGGTGCCGCACTTCCAAACAGACACAGGTCGACGCCCAACATTGTAGAGCCCAGGCGATGGACCGGTGCCGCACTTCCAAACAGACACAGGTCGACGCCCAACATTGTAGAACTCAGGCGATGGACCGGTGCCGCACTTCCAAACAGACACAGGTCGACGCCCAACATTGTAGAACCCAGGCGATGGACCGGTGCCGCACTTCCAAACAGACACAGGTCGACGCCCAACATTGTAGAACTCAGGCGATGGACCGGTACCGCACTTCCAAACAGACACCTTGACCCAGCTTTGATATCTTCTGGGAACCAAATTAACTAAACATATGAGGAAACTTGTGAAGTATAAGGTTGATACATTTCTCACGTAGCCTGTACGTCTTGAAAGAAAATACTTTATCTTCTTGTGATATAGAACCTTAATGTCCTGTAACTAATTCAGGTGTAAAATGCACCAATTAAATGTTGATTTATCACAAGCTGTGAAGGATTATCGCATCACACAGATGTATAAAAGAGGAGCATCTTTGTTGTGGACACTATCTCACAAGAGACTGTCTAACAAACGCCAAGGTAACAACTTTCATTCTTATTTTAACTGCACGCTTCACATTTACATTCTACTCAAACCTAAGATATCTCTTTTTACCCAGGCTCCAAACCTTCCAGCACCACAAGAATTTCTCATTCTCTATTTCTCGTCTTGTACTTCTTCACACCGTTTTCTTGTTTTTCCTCACAATTCCCCAATACCCTTATTTCCCTTTTCCTCATTTCTTGTAAACATTTTCACAACTATTTTATTACTAACATGGCATAATATTTTCCTTCCTAAAACTCGTTCCCTCATTTACCTACTTACATTTCACCAGATAATGTTGGGTACTTACTTATTTCCTACATAATTCACACACTCTTTTATCCTTCTCTTAGATCCATTAAGTAGTTTTTGTAGTAGTAGTAGTAGTGGGGACAACGGTGGTAGTGGTAAAGGGGATAACGGTGGTAGTGCGGATAATGGTGGTAGTGGGGATAACGGTGGTAGTGCGGATAATGGTGGTAGTGGGGATAATGGTGGTAGTGGGGATAACGGTGGTAGTGCGGATAATGGTGGTAGTGGGGATAACGGTGGTAGTGGTAGTGGGGACAACGGTGGTAGTGGTAAAGGGGATAACGGTGGTAGTGCGGATAATGGTGGTAGTGGGGATAACGGTGGTAGTGGTAGTGGGGACAACGGTGGTAGTGGTAAAGGGGATAACGGTGGTAGTGGTAGTGGGGATAACGGTGATAGTGGTAGTGTGGATAACGGTGTTAGTGGTAGTGTGGATAACGGTGGTAGTGGTAGTGTGGATAACGGTGATAGTGGTAGTGTGGATAACGGTGATAGTGGTAGTGGGGATAACGGTGATAGTGGTAGTGGGGATAACGGTGATAGTGGTAGTGGGGATAACGGTGATAGTGGTAGTGGGGATAACGGTGTTAGTGGTAGTGTGGATAACGGTGATAGTGGTAGTGGGGATAACGGTGTTAGTGGTAGTGGGGATAACGGTGATAGTGGTAGTGGGGATAACGGTGATAGTGGTAGTGGGGATAACGGTGATAGTGGTAGTGGGGATAACGGTGTTAGTGGTAGTGGGGATAACGGTGATAGTGGTAGTGGGGATAACGGTGTTAGTGGTAGTGGGGATAACGGTGATAGTGGTAGTGGGGATAACGGTGTTAGTGGTAGTGGGGATAACGGTGATAGTGGTAGTGGGGATAACGGTGTTAGTGGTAGTGTGGATAACGGTGATAGTGGTAGTGGGGATAACGGTGTTAGTGGTAGTGGGGATAACGGTGATAGTGGTAGTGGGGATAACGGTGGTAGTGGTAGTGGGGATAACGGTGATAGTTGTACTGGGGATAACGGTGGTAGTGGTAGTGTGGATAACGGTGTTAGTGGTAGTGTGGATAACGGTGATAGTGGTAGTGGGGATAACGGTGGTAGTGGTAGTGGGGATAACGGTGATAGTGGTAGTGGGGATAACGGTGATAGTGGTAGTGGGGATAACGGTGATAGTGGTAGTGGGGATAACGGTGATAGTGGTAGTGGGGATAACGGTGGTAGTGGTAGTGGGGATAACGGTGATAGTGGTAGTGGGGATAACGGTGATAGTGGTAGTGGGGATAACGGTGATAGTGGTAGTGGGGATAACGGTGATAGTGGTAGTGGGGATAACGGTGGTAGTGGTAGTGTGGACAACGGTGATAATGGTAGTGGGGATAACGGTGGTAGTGGTAGTGGGGATAACGGTGATAGTGGTAGTGGGGATAACGGTGATAGTGGTAGTGGGGATAACGGTGATAGTGGTAGTGGGGATAACGGTGATAGTGGTAGTGGGGATAACGGTGATAGTGGTAGTGTGGACAACGGTGATAATGGTAGTGGGGATAACGGTGGTAGTGGTAGTGGGGATAACGGTGATAGTGGTAGTGTGGATAACGGTGGTAGTGGTAGTGGGGATAACGGTGATAGTGGTAGTGTGGATAACGGTGATAGTTGTAGTGTGGATAACGGTGATAGTTGTAGTGTGGATAACGGTGGTAGTGGTAGTGGGGATAACGGTGATAGTTGTACTGGGGATAACGGTGATAGTTGTACTGGGGATAACGGTGATAGTTGTACTGGGGATAACGGTGATAGTGGTAGTGTGGATAACGGTGATAAAGGTAGTGGGGATAACGGTGGTAGTGGTAGTGGGGATAACGGTGGTAGTTGTACTGGGGATAACGGTGATAGTTGTACTGGGGATAACGGTGATAGTTGTACTGGGGATAACGGTGATAGTGGTAGTGTGGATAACGGTGATAAAGGTAGTGGGGATAACGGTGGTAGTGGTAGTGGGGATAACGGTGGTAGTTGTACTGGGGATAACGGTGGTAGTGGTAGTGGGGATAACGGTGGTAGTTGTACTGGGGATAACGGTGATAGTGGTAGTGTGGATAACGGTGGTAGTTGTACTGGGGATAACGGTGATAGTGGTAGTGTGGATAACGGTGGTAGTGGTAGTGTGGATAACGGTGATAGTGGTAGTGTGGATAACGGTGATAGTTGTAGTGTGGATAACGGTGATAGTGGTAGTGTGGATAACGGTGATAGTTGTAGTGTGGATAACGGTGATAGTGGTAGTGTGGATAACGGTGGTAGTGGTAGTGGGGATAACGGTGGTAGTTGTACTGGGGATAACGGTGGTAGTGGTAGTGGGGATAACGGTGGTAGTTGTACTGGGGATAACGGTGATAGTGGTAGTGTGGATAACGGTGGTAGTGGTAGTGGGGATAACGGTGATAGTGGTAGTGTGGATAACGGTGATAGTGGTAGTGGGGATAACGGTGATAGTGGTAGTGTGGATAACGGTGATAGTTGTAGTGTGGATAACGGTGATAGTGGTAGTGTGGATAACGGTGATAGTGGTAGTGCGGATAACGGTGGTAGTTGTAGTGTGGATAACGGTGATAGTGGTAGTGTGGATAACGGTGATAGTGGTAGTGTGGATAACGGTGATAGTGGTAGTGTGGATAACGGTGATAGTGGTAGTGTGGATAACGGTGATAGTGGTAGTGTGGATAACGGTGATAGTTGTAGTGTGGATAACGGTGGTAGTGGTAGTGTGGATAACGGTGATAGTTGTAGTGTGGATAACGGTGATAGTTGTACTGGGGATAACGGTGATAGTGGTAGTGTGGATAACGGTGATAGTGGTAGTGTGGATAACGGTGATAGTGGTAGTGTGGATAACGGTGATAGTTGTAGTGTGGATAACGGTGGTAGTGGTAGTGTGGATAACGGTGGTAGTGGTAGTGTGGATAACGGTGATAGTGGTAGTGGGGATAACGGTGATAGTGGTAGTGTGGATAACGGTGATAGTGGTAGTGTGGATAACGGTGATAGTGGTAGTGCGGATAACGGTGGTAGTTGTAGTGTGGATAACGGTGATAGTGGTAGTGTGGATAACGGTGATAGTGGTAGTGTGGATAACGGTGATAGTGGTAGTGTGGATAACGGTGATAGTTGTAGTGTGGATAACGGTGATAGTGGTAGTGTGGATAACGGTGATAGTTGTAGTGTGGATAACGGTGATAGTGGTAGTGTGGATAACGGTGATAGTGGTAGTGTGGATAACGGTGATAGTGGTAGTGCGGATAACGGTGGTAGTGGTAGTGTGGATAACGGTGATAGTTGTAGTGTGGATAACGGTGATAGTTGTAGTGTGGATAACGGTGATAGTGGTAGTGTGGATAACGGTGATAGTGGTAGTGTGGATAACGGTGATAGTGGTAGTGCGGATAACGGTGGTAGTGGTAGTGTGGATAACGGTGATAGTGGTAGTGTGGATAACGGTGATAGTGGTAGTGCGGATAACGGTGATAGTTGTAGTGTGGATAACGGTGATAGTGGTAGTGTGGATAACGGTGATAGTGGTAGTGCGGATAACGGTGGTAGTGGTAGTGTGGATAACGGTGATAGTTGTAGTGTGGATAACGGTGATAGTGGTAGTGAGGATAACGGTGATAGTGGTAGTGTGGATAACGGTGATAGTTGTAGTGTGGATAACGGTGATAGTGGTAGTGTGGATAACGGTGATAGTGGTAGTGTGGATAACGGTGATAGTTGTAGTGTGGATAACGGTGGTAGTGGTAGTGTGGATAACGGTGATAGTGGTAGTGGGGATAACGGTGATAGTGGTAGTGTGGATAACGGTGATAGTTGTAGTGTGGATAACGGTGATAGTGGTAGTGTGGATAACGGTGATAGTGGTAGTGTGGATAACGGTGATAGTGGTAGTGTGGATAACGGTGGTAGTGGTAGTGTGGATAACGGTGATAGTGGTAGTGTGGATAACGGTGATAGTGGTAGTGTGGATAACGGTGATAGTTGTAGTGTGGATAACGGTGATAGTGGTAGTGTGGATAACGGTGGTAGTGGTAGTGTGGATAACGGTGATAGTGGTAGTGTGGATAACGGTGATAGTGGTAGTGTGGATAACGGTGATAGTTGTAGTGTGGATAACGGTGATAGTGGTAGTGTGGATAACGGTGATAGTTGTAGTGTGGATAACGGTGATAGTGGTAGTGTGGATAACGGTGATAGTGGTAGTGTGGATAACGGTGATAGTGGTAGTGCGGATAACGGTGATAGTGGTAGTGGGGATAACGGTGGTAGTGGTAGTGTGGATAACGGTGGTAGTGGTAGTGTGGATAACGGTGATAGTTGTAGTGTGGATAACGGTGATAGTGGTAGTGGGGATAACGGTGATAGTGGTAGTGTGGATAACGGTGATAGTGGTAGTGGGGATAACGGTGATAGTGGTAGTGGGGATAACGGTGATAGTGGTAGTGGGGATAACGGTGATAGTGGTAGTGTGGATAACGGTGATAGTGGTAGTGCGGATAACGGTGATAGTGGTAGTGTGGATAACGGTGATAGTTGTAGTGTGGATAACGGTGATAGTGGTAGTGTGGATAACGGTGATAGTGGTAGTGGGGATAACGGTGATAGTGGTAGTGTGGATAACGGTGATAGTGGTAGTGTGGATAACGGTGATAGTTGTAGTGTGGATAACGGTGATAGTGGTAGTGTGGATAACGGTGATAGTTGTAGTGTGGATAACGGTGATAGTGGTAGTGGGGATAACGGTGATAGTGGTAGTGTGGATAACGGTGATAGTTGTAGTGTGGATAACGGTGATAGTGGTAGTGTGGATAACGGTGGTAGTTGTAGTGGGGATAACGGTGATAGTTGTACTGTGGATAACGGTGGTAGTGGTAGTGTGGATAACGGTGGTAGTGGTAGTGTGGATAACGGTGATAGTGGTAGTGGGGATAACGGTGGTAGTGGTAGTGTGGATAACGGTGATAGTGGTAGTGTGGATAACGGTGATAGTGGTAGTGCGGATAACGGTGGTAGTGGTAGTGTGGATAACGGTGATAGTGGTAGTGTGGATAACGGTGATAGTGGTAGTGTGGATAACGGTGATAGTTGTAGTGTGGATAACGGTGATAGTGGTAGTGTGGATAACGGTGATAGTGGTAGTGTGGATAACGGTGGTAGTGGTAGTGTGGATAACGGTGATAGTGGTAGTGTGTATAACGGTGATAGTGGTAGTGGGGATAACGGTGATAGTGGTAGTGGGGATAACGGTGGTAGTGATACTGGGGATAACGGTGATAGTGGTAGTGTGGATAACGGTGGTAGTGGTAGTGTGGATAACGGTGGTAGTGGTAGTGTGGATAACGGTGGTAGTGGTAGTGTGGATAACGGTGGTAGTGGTAGTGTGGATAACGGTGGTAGTGGTAGTGTGGATAACGGTGGTAGTGGTAGTGTGGATAACGGTGGTAGTGGTAGTGTGGATAACGGTGGTAGTGGTAGTGTGGATAACGGTGATAGTGGTAGTGTGGATAACGGTGGTAGTGGTAGTGTGGATAACGGTGATAGTGGTAGCGGGGATAACGGTGATAGTGGTAGTGTGGATAACGGTGGTAGTGGTAGTGTGGATAACGGTGATAGTGGTAGTGGGGATAACGGTGGTAGTGGTAGTGGGGATAACGGTGGTAGTGGTAGTGGGGATAACGGTGGTAGTGGTAGTGTGGATAACGGTGATAGTGGTAGTGTGGATAACGGTGATAGTGGTAGTGGGGATAACGGTGATAGTGGTAGTGGGGATAACGGTGATAGTGGTAGTGTGGATAACGGTGATAGTGGTAGTGTGGATAACGGTGGTAGTTGTAGTGGGGATAACGGTGATAGTTGTACTGTGGATAACGGTGGTAGTGGTAGTGTGGATAACGGTGGTAGTGGTAGTGGGGATAACGGTGATAGTGGTAGTGTGGATAACGGTGGTAGTGGTAGTGGGGATAACGGTGATAGTTGTACTGGGGATAACGGTGGTAGTTGTACTGTGGATAACGGTGGTAGTGGTAGTGGGGATAACGGTGATAGTTGTACTGTGGATAACGGTGGTAGTTGTACTGTGGATAACGGTGGTAGTGGTAGTGTGGATAACGGTGGTAGTGGTAGTGGGGATAACGGTGATAGTGGTAGTGGGGATAACGGTGATAGTGGTAGTGGGGATAACGGTGGTAGTGGTAGTGGGGATAACGGTGTTAGTGGTAGTGTGGATAACGGTGGTAGTGGTAGTGGGGATAACGGTGGTAGTGGTAGTGGGGATAACGGTGATAGTGGTAGTGGGGATAACGGTGGTAGTGGTAGTGGGGATAACGGTGGTAGTGGTAGTGGGGATAACGGTGATAGTGGTAGTGGGGATAACGGTGATAGTTGTAGTGTGGATAACGGTGATAGTGGTAGTGGGGATAACGGTGATAGTGGTAGTGTGGATAACGGTGATAGTGGTAGTGGGGATAACGGTGATAGTGGTAGTGGGGATAACGGTGATAGTGGTAGTGGGGATAACGGTGATAGTTGTAGTGGGGATAACGGTGATAGTGGTAGTGGGGATAACGGTGATAGTTGTACTGGGGATAACGGTGATAGTTGTACTGGGGATAACGGTGATAGTGGTAGTGGGGATAACGGTGATAGTGGTAGTGGGGATAACGGTGATAGTTGTAGTGTGGATAACGGTGATAGTTGTAGTGGGGATAACGGTGATAGTGGTAGTGGGGATAACGGTGATAGTGGTAGTGGGGATAACGGTGATAGTGGTAGTGGGGATAACGGTGATAGTTGTAGTGGGGATAACGGTGATAGTGGTAGTGGGGATAACGGTGATAGTTGTACTGGGGATAACGGTGATAGTGGTAGTGGGGATAACGGTGATAGTGGTAGTGGGGATAACGGTGATAGTTGTAGTGTGGATAACGGTGATAGTTGTACTGGGGATAACGGTGATAGTTGTACTGGGGATAACGGTGATAGTTGTACTGGGGATAACGGTGATAGTGGTAGTGGGGATAACGGTGGTAGTGGTAGTGGGGATAACGGTGGTAGTGGTAGTGGGGATAACGGTGGTAGTGGTAGTGGGGATAACGGTGATAGTTGTAGTGTGGATAACGGTGATAGTGGTAGTGGGGATAACGGTGATAGTGGTAGTGTGGATAACGGTGATAGTGGTAGTGGGGATAACGGTGATAGTGGTAGTGGGGATAACGGTGATAGTGGTAGTGGGGATAACGGTGATAGTTGTAGTGGGGATAACGGTGATAGTGGTAGTGTGGATAACGGTGATAGTGGTAGTGGGGATAACGGTGATAGTGGTAGTGGGGATAACGGTGGTAGTGGTAGTGGGGATAACGGTGATAGTGGTAGTGGGGATAACGGTGATAGTGGTAGTGGGGATAACGGTGTTAGTGGTAGTGGGGATAACGGTGATAGTTGTACTGGGGATAACGGTGTTAGTGGTAGTGAGGATAACGGTGATAGTGGTAGTGTGGATAACGGTGATAGTGGTAGTGTGGATAACGGTGATAGTGGTAGTGGGGATAACGGTGATAGTGGTAGTGGGGATAACGGTGTTAGTGGTAGTGTGGATAACGGTGATAGTGGTAGTGTGGATAACGGTGATAGTGGTAGTGGGGATAACGGTGGTAGTGGTAGTGTGGATAACGGTGGTAGTGGTAGTGTGGATAACGGTGATAGTGGTAGTGTGGATAACGGTGATAGTGGTAGTGGGGATAACGGTGATAGTGGTAGTGTGGATAACGGTGATAGTGGTAGTGTGGATAACGGTGGTAGTGGTAGTGTGGATAACGGTGATAGTGGTAGTGTGGATAACGGTGATAGTGGTAGTGCGGATAACGGTGATAGTGGTAGTGTGGATAACGGTGATAGTGGTAGTGGGGATAACGGTGATAGTGGTAGTGTGGATAACGGTGATAGTGGTAGTGGGGATAACGGTGGTAGTTGTACTGGGGATAACGGTGATAGTTGTACTGGGGATAACGGTGATAGTTGTACTGGGGATAACGGTGATAGTGGTAGTGTGGATAACGGTGATAGTGGTAGTGGGGATAACGGTGATAGTTGTACTGGGGATAACGGTGATAGTGGTAGTGTGTATAACGGTGATAGTGGTAGTGGGGATAACGGTGATAGTTGTACTGGGGATAACGGTGATAGTTGTACTGTGGATAACGGTGTTAGTGGTAGTGGGGATAACGGTGATAGTGGTAGTGGGGATAACGGTGATAGTGTGTATAACGGTGATAGTGGTAGTGGGGATAACGGTGGTAGTGGTACTGTGGATAACGGTGGTAGTGGTAGTGTGGATAACGGTGATAGTGGTAGTGTGGATAACGGTGATAGTTGTACTGGGGATAACGGTGATAGTTGTACTGTGGATAACGGTGTTAGTGGTAGTGGGGATAACGGTGATAGTGGTAGTGGGGATAACGGTGATAGTGTGTATAACGGTGATAGTGGTAGTGGGGATAACGGTGGTAGTGGTACTGTGGATAACGGTGGTAGTGGTAGTGTGGATAACGGTGATAGTGGTAGTGTGGATAACGGTGATAGTGTGTATAACGGTGATAGTGGTAGTGGGGATAACGGTGGTAGTGGTACTGGGGATAACGGTGGTAGTGGTAGTGTGGATAACGGTGATAGTGTGTATAACGGTGATAGTGGTAGTGGGGATAACGGTGATAGTGGTAGTGGGGATAACGGTGATAGTGTGTATAACGGTGATAGTGGTAGTGGGGATAACGGTGATAGTGGTAGTGGGGATAACGGTGGTAGTGGTACTGGGGATAACGGTGGTAGTGGTAGTGTGGATAACGGTGATAGTGTGTATAACGGTGATAGTGGTAGTGGGGATAACGGTGATAGTGGTAGTGGGGATAACGGTGATAGTGTGTATAACGGTGATAGTTGTACTGGGGATAACGGTGATAGTTGTACTGTGGATAACGGTGGTAGTGGTAGTGTGGATAACGGTGATAGTGGTAGTGTGGATAACGGTGATAGTGTGTATAACGGTGATAGTGGTAGTGGGGATAACGGTGATAGTGGTAGTGGGGATAACGGTGATAGTGGTAGTGGGGATAACGGTGATAGTGGTAGTGTGGATAACGGTGATAGTGGTAGTGTGGATAACGGTGATAGTGGTAGTGGGGATAACGGTGGTAGTGGTAGTGTGTATAACGGTGATAGTGGTAGTGGGGATAACGGTGGTAGTGGTACTGGGGATAACGGTGGTAGTGGTAGTGTGGATAACGGTGATAGTGTGTATAACGGTGATAGTGGTAGTGGGGATAACGGTGATAGTGGTAGTGTGGATAACGGTGGTAGTGGTAGTGTGGATAACGGTGATAGTGGTAGTGTGGATAACGGTGATAGTGGTAGTGGGGATAACGGTGATAGTGGTAGTGTGGATAACGGTGATAGTGGTAGTGGGGATAACGGTGATAGTGGTAGTGTGGATAACGGTGATAGTGGTAGTGGGGATAACGGTGATAGTGGTAGTGTGGATAACGGTGATAGTGGTAGTGGGGATAACGGTGATAGTGGTAGTGGGGATAACGGTGATAGTGGTAGTGTGGATAACGGTGATAGTGGTAGTGGGGATAACGGTGATAGTGGTAGTGTGGATAACGGTGATAGTGGTAGTGTGGATAACGGTGATAGTGGTAGTGGGGATAACGGTGATAGTGGTAGTGGGGATAACGGTGATAGTGGTAGTGGGGATAACGGTGATAGTGGTAGTGTGGATAACGGTGATAGTGGTAGTGGGGATAACGGTGATAGTGGTAGTGTGGATAACGGTGATAGTGGTAGTGGGGATAACGGTGATAGTGGTAGTGTGGATAACGGTGATAGTGGTAGTGGGGATAACGGTGATAGTGGTAGTGGGGATAACGGTGATAGTGGTAGTGTGGATAACGGTGATAGTGGTAGTGGGGATAACGGTGATAGTGGTAGTGTGGATAACGGTGATAGTGGTAGTGTGGATAACGGTGATAGTGGTAGTGGGGATAACGGTGATAGTGGTAGTGGGGATAACGGTGATAGTGGTAGTGGGGATAACGGTGATAGTGGTAGTGTGGATAACGGTGATAGTGGTAGTGGGGATAACGGTGATAGTGGTAGTGTGGATAACGGTGATAGTGGTAGTGGGGATAACGGTGATAGTGGTAGTGTGGATAACGGTGATAGTGGTAGTGGGGATAACGGTGATAGTGGTAGTGGGGATAACGGTGATAGTGGTAGTGTGGATAACGGTGATAGTGGTAGTGGGGATAACGGTGATAGTGGTAGTGTGGATAACGGTGATAGTGGTAGTGTGGATAACGGTGATAGTGGTAGTGGGGATAACGGTGGTAGTGGTAGTGGGGATAACGGTGGTAGTGGTAGTGCGGATAACGGTGGTAGTGGTAGTGTGGATAACGGTGATAGTGGTAGTGTGGATAACGGTGATAGTGGTAGTGGGGATAACGGTGATAGTGGTAGTGTGGATAACGGTGATAGTGGTAGTGTGGATAACGGTGATAGTGGTAGTGTGGATAACGGTGATAGTGGTAGTGGGGATAACGGTGATAGTGGTAGTGTGGATAACGGTGATAGTGGTAGTGTGGATAACGGTGATAGTGGTAGTGTGGATAACGGTGATAGTGGTAGTGTGGATAACGGTGTTAGTGGTAGTGTGGATAACGGTGATAGTGGTAGTGTGGATAACGGTGATAGTGGTAGTGGGGATAACGGTGATAGTGGTAGTGTGGATAACGGTGATAGTGGTAGTGTGGATAACGGTGATAGTGTGTATAACGGTGATAGTGGTAGTGGGGATAACGGTGGTAGTGGTAGTGTGGATAACGGTGATAGTGGTAGTGTGGATAACGGTGATAGTGGTAGTGGGGATAACGGTGATAGTGGTAGTGTGGATAACGGTGATAGTGGTAGTGGGGATAACGGTGATAGTGGTAGTGTGGATAACGGTGATAGTGGTAGTGGGGATAACGGTGATAGTGGTAGTGTGGATAACGGTGATAGTGGTAGTGGGGATAACGGTGATAGTGGTAGTGGGGATAACGGTGATAGTGGTAGTGTGGATAACGGTGATAGTGGTAGTGGGGATAACGGTGATAGTGGTAGTGTGGATAACGGTGATAGTGGTAGTGGGGATAACGGTGATAGTGGTAGTGTGGATAACGGTGATAGTGGTAGTGTGGATAACGGTGATAGTGGTAGTGTGGATAACGGTGTTAGTGGTAGTGGGGATAACGGTGGTAGTGGTAGCGGGGATAACGGTGGTAGTGGTAGTGTGGATAACGGTGATAGTGGTAGTGGGGATAACGGTGATAGTGGTAGTGTGGATAACGGTGATAGTGGTAGTGGGGATAACGGTGATAGTGGTAGTGTGGATAACGGTGATAGTGGTAGTGTGGATAACGGTGGTAGTGGTAGCGGGGATAACGGTGGTAGTGGTAGTGTGGATAACGGTGATAGTGGTAGCGGGGATAACGGTGGTAGTGGTAGTGGGGATAACGGTGGTAGTGGTAGCGGGGATAACGGTGATAGTGGTAGTGTGGATAACGGTGATAGTGGTAGTGGGGATAACGGTGGTAGTGGTAGTGTGGATAACGGTGTTAGTGGTAGTGGGGATAACGGTGGTAGTGGTAGCGGGGATAACGGTGATAGTGGTAGTGTGGATAACGGTGATAGTGGTAGTGGGGATAACGGTGATAGTGGTAGTGTGGATAACGGTGATAGTGGTAGTGTGGATAACGGTGATAGTGGTAGTGGGGATAACGGTGATAGTGGTAGTGTGGATAACGGTGATAGTGGTAGTGTGGATAACGGTGGTAGTGGTAGTGTGGATAACGGTGATAGTGGTAGTGTGGATAACGGTGATAGTGGTAGTGGGGATAACGGTGATAGTGGTAGTGTGGATAACGGTGATAGTGGTAGTGGGGATAACGGTGATAGTGGTAGTGTGGATAACGGTGATAGTGGTAGTGGGGATAACGGTGATAGTGGTAGTGTGGATAACGGTGATAGTGGTAGTGGGGATAACGGTGATAGTGGTAGTGTGGATAACGGTGGTAGTGGTAGTGTGGATAACGGTGGTAGTGGTAGTGTGGATAACGGTGATAGTGTGTATAACGGTGGTAGTTGTAGTGGGGATAACGGTGATAGTGTGTATAACGGTGGTAGTTGTAGTGGGGATAACGGTGGTAGTGGTAGTGTGGATAACGGTGATAGTGGTAGTGTGGATAACGGTGGTAGTGGTAGTGTGGATAACGGTGATAGTGGTAGTGTGGATAACGGTGGTAGTGGTAGTGTGGATAACGGTGATAGTGTGTATAACGGTGGTAGTTGTAGTGGGGATAACGGTGATAGTGTGTATAACGGTGATAGTGGTAGTGTGGATAACGGTGATAGTGGTAGTGTGGATAACGGTGATAGTGGTAGTGTGGATAACGGTGATAGTGGTAGTGTGGATAACGGTGGTAGTGGTAGTGTGGATAACGGTGATAGTGTGTATAACGGTGGTAGTGGTAGTGTGGATAACGGTGATAGTGTGTATAACGGTGGTAGTGGTAGTGTGGATAACGGTGATAGTTGTACTGTGGATAACGGTGATAGTGGTAGTGTGGATAACGGTGGTAGTGTGGATAACGGTGGTAGTGGTAGTGTGGATAACGGTGATAGTTGTACTGTGGATAACGGTGATAGTGGTAGTGTGGATAACGGTGATAGTGTGGATAACGGTGGTAGTGGTAGTGTGGATAACGGTGATAGTGTGTATAACGGTGGTAGTGGTAGTGTGGATAACGGTGATAGTTGTACTGTGGATAACGGTGATAGTGGTAGTGTGGATAACGGTGGTAGTGGTAGTGTGGATAACGGTGATAGTGGTAGTGTGGATAACGGTGATAGTGGTAGTGTGTATAACGGTGATAGTGGTAGTGTGGATAACGGTGATAGTGGTAGTGTGGATAACGGTGATAGTGGTAGTGTGGATAACGGTGATAGTGGTAGTGTGGATAACGGTGATAGTGTGTATAACGGTGGTAGTTGTAGTGGGGATAACGGTGGTAGTGGTAGTGTGGATAACGGTGATAGTGGTAGTGTGGATAACGGTGATAGTGGTAGTGGGGATAACGGTGGTAGTGGTAGTGGGGACAACGGTGATAGTGGTAGTGTGGATAACGGTGATAGTGGTAGTGTGGATAACGGTGATAGTGGTAGTGTGGATAACGGTGATAGTGGTAGTGTGGATAACGGTGATAGTGGTAGTGGGGATAACGGTGATAGTGGTAGTGGGGATAACGGTGATAGTGGTAGTGGGGATAACGGTGGTAGTGGTAGTGGGGATAACGGTGATAGTGGTAGTGTGGATAACGGTGATAGTGGTAGTGGGGATAACGGTGGTAGTGGTAGTGGGGATAACGGTGATAGTGGTAGTGGGGATAACGGTGGTAGTGGTAGTGGGGATAACGGTGGTAGTGGTAGTGTGGATAACGGTGGTAGTGGTAGTGGGGATAACGGTGGTAGTTGTAGTGGGGATAACGGTGATAGTGGTAGTGGGGATAACGGTGGTAGTGGTAGTGTGGATAACGGTGATAGTGGTAGTGTGGATAACGGTGGTAGTGGTAGTGTGGATAACGGTGGTAGTGGTAGTGTGGATAACGGTGGTAGTTGTAGTGGGGATAACGGTGGTAGTGGTAGTGTGGATAACGGTGATAGTGGTAGTGTGGATAACGGTGATAGTGGTAGTGGGGATAACGGTGGTAGTGGTAGTGGGGATAACGGTGGTAGTGGTAGTGTGGATAACGGTGGTAGTGGTAGTGGGGATAACGGTGGTAGTGGTAGTGGGGATAACGGTGGTAGTGGTAGTGGGGATAACGGTGGTAGTGGTAGTGTGGATAACGGTGATAGTGGTAGTGTGGATAACGGTGATAGTGGTAGTGGGGATAACGGTGGTAGTGGTAGTGGGGATAACGGTGGTAGTGGTAGTGGGGATAACGGTGGTAGTGGTAGTGGGGATAACGGTGGTAGTGGTAGTGTGGATAACGGTGATAGTGGTAGTGGGGATAACGGTGATAGTGGTAGTGGGGATAACGGTGGTAGTGGTAGTGGGGATAACGGTGGTAGTGGTAGTGGGGATAACGGTGGTAGTGGTAGTGTGGATAACGGTGATAGTGGTAGTGGGGATAACGGTGGTAGTGGTAGTGGGGATAACGGTGATAGTTGTACTGGGGATAACGGTGGTAGTGGTAGTGTGGATAACGGTGGTAGTGGTAGTGGGGATAACGGTGGTAGTGGTAGTGGGGATAACGGTGATAGTGGTAGTGGGGATAACGGTGATAGTGGTAGTGTGTATAACGGTGATAGTGGTAGTGGGGATAACGGTGATAGTGGTAGTGGGGATAACGGTGGTAGTGGTAGTGTGTATAACGGTGATAGTGGTAGTGTGTATAACGGTGGTAGTGGTAGTGTGGATAACGGTGGTAGTGGTAGTGTGGATAACGGTGATAGTGGTAGTGGGGATAACGGTGGTAGTGGTAGTGTGGATAACGGTGGTAGTGGTAGTGTGGATAACGGTGATAGTGGTAGTGTGTATAACGGTGATAGTGGTAGTGTGGATAACGGTGATAGTGGTAGTGGGGATAACGGTGGTAGTGGTAGTGGGGATAACGGTGATAGTTGTACTGGGGATAACGGTGGTAGTGGTAGTGTGGATAACGGTGATAGTGGTAGTGGGGATAACGGTGGTAGTGGTAGTGGGGATAACGGTGGTAGTGGTAGTGTGGATAACGGTGGTAGTGGTAGTGGGGATAACGGTGATAGTTGTACTGGGGATAACGGTGGTAGTGGTAGTGTGGATAACGGTGTTAGTGGTAGTGGGGATAACGGTGATAGTTGTAGTGGGGATAACGGTGATAGTGGTAGTGGGGATAACGGTGATAGTGGTAGTGTGGATAACGGTGTTAGTGGTAGTGGGGATAACGGTGTTAGTGGTAGTGGGGATAACGGTGATAGTTGTAGTGGGGATAACGGTGATAGTGGTAGTGGGGATAACGGTGATAGTTGTACTGGGGATAACGGTGGTAGTGGTAGTGTGGATAACGGTGGTAGTGGTAGTGGGGATAACGGTGATAGTTGTACTGGGGATAACGGTGGTAGTGGTAGTGTGGATAACGGTGTTAGTGGTAGTGTGGATAACGGTGGTAGTGGTAGTGGGGATAACGGTGATAGTTGTACTGGGGATAACGGTGGTAGTGGTAGTGTGGATAACGGTGGTAGTGGTAGTGGGGATAACGGTGATAGTTGTACTGGGGATAACGGTGGTAGTGGTAGTGTGGATAACGGTGTTAGTGGTAGTGTGGATAACGGTGATAGTTGTACTGGGGATAACGGTGGTAGTGGTAGTGTGGATAACGGTGGTAGTGGTAGTGTGGATAACGGTGGTAGTGGTAGTGTGGATAACGGTGTTAGTGGTAGTGTGGATAACGGTGATAGTTGTACTGGGGATAACGGTGTTAGTGGTAGTGTGGATAACGGTGGTAGTGGTAGTGTGGATAACGGTGGTAGTGGTAGTGTGGATAACGGTGATAGTGGTAGTGGGGATAACGGTGGTAGTGGTAGTGTGGATAACGGTGGTAGTGGTAGTGTGGATAACGGTGGTAGTGGTAGTGTGGATAACGGTGATAGTGGTAGTGGGGATAACGGTGATAGTGGTAGTGGGGATAACGGTGGTAGTGGTAGTGTGGATAACGGTGGTAGTGGTAGTGTGGATAACGGTGATAGTGGTAGTGGGGATAACGGTGGTAGTGGTAGTGTGGATAACGGTGGTAGTGGTAGCGGGGATAACGGTGGTAGTGGTAGTGGGGATAACGGTGATAGTGGTAGTGTGGATAACGGTGATAGTGGTAGTGGGGATAACGGTGGTAGTGGTAGTGGGGATAACGGTGTTAGTGGTAGTGGGGATAACGGTGGTAGTGGTAGTGGGGATAACGGTGGTAGTGGTAGTGTGGATAACGGTGGTAGTGGTAGTGTGGATAACGGTGATAGTGGTAGTGGGGATAACGGTGGTAGTGGTAGTGGGGATAACGGTGGTAGTGGTAGTGTGGATAACGGTGGTAGTGGTAGTGGGGATAACGGTGATAGTGGTAGTGTGGATAACGGTGATAGTGGTAGTGGGGATAACGGTGGTAGTGGTAGTGCGGATAACGGTGGTAGTGGTAGTGCGAATAACGGTGGTAGTGGTAGTGGGGATAACGGTGGTAGTGGTAGTGGGGATAACGGTGGTAGTGGTAGTGGGGATAACGGTGGTAGTGGTAGTGGGGATAACGGTGGTAGTGGTAGTGGGGATAACGGTGGTAGTGGTAGTGGGGATAACGGTGGTAGTGGTAGTGGGGAGAACTCTGGTAGTGGTAGTGGGGATAACGGTGATAGTGGTAGTGTGGATAACGGTGGTAGTGGTAGTGCGGATAACGGTGATAGTGGTAGTGTGGATAACGGTGATAGTGGTAGTGTGGATAACGGTGGTAGTGGTAGTGCGGATAACGGTGGTAGTGGTAGTGCGGATAACGGTGATAGTGGTAGTGTGGATAACGGTGATAGTGGTAGTGCGGATAACGGTGATAGTTGTAGTGGGGATAACGGTGATAGTGGTAGTGGGGATAACGGTGATAGTGGTAGTGTGGATAACGGTGATAGTGGTAGTGTGGATAACGGTGGTAGTGGTAGTGTGGATAACGGTGGTAGTGGTAGTGGGGATAACGGTGGTAGTGGTAGTGTGGATAACGGTGATAGTGGTAGTGTGGATAACGGTGATAGTGGTAGTGGGGATAACGGTGGTAGTGGTAGTGGGGATAACGGTGGTAGTGGTAGTGTGGATAACGGTGGTAGTGGTAGTGTGGATAACGGTGATAGTGGTAGTGGGGATAACGGTGGTAGTGGTAGCGGGGATAACGGTGATAGTGGTAGTGCGGATAACGGTGATAGTGGTAGTGTGGATAACGGTGATAGTGGTAGTGTGGATAACGGTGGTAGTGGTAGTGCGGATAACGGTGATAGTGGTAGTGGGGATAACGGTGATAGTGGTAGTGTGGATAACGGTGATAGTGGTAGTGCGGATAACGGTGGTAGTGGTAGTGTGGATAACGGTGATAGTGGTAGTGTGGATAACGGTGGTAGTGGTAGTGGGGATAACGGTGGTAGTGGTAGTGGGGATAACGGTGGTAGTGGTAGTGGGGATAACGGTGATAGTGGTAGTGTGGATAACGGTGGTAGTGGTAGTGCGGATAACGGTGATAGTGGTAGTGGGGATAACGGTGATAGTGGTAGTGCGGATAACGGTGTTAGTGGTAGTGGGGATAACGGTGATAGTGGTAGTGCGGATAACGGTGGTAGTGGTAGTGCGGATAACGGTGGTAGTGGTAGTGTGGATAACGGTGATAGTTGTAGTGCGGATAACGGTGATAGTGGTAGTGGGGATAACGGTGATAGTGGTAGTGTGGATAACGGTGATAGTGGTAGTGTGGATAACGGTGATAGTTGTAGTGCGGATAACGGTGATAGTGGTAGTGGGGATAACGGTGATAGTGGTAGTGTGGATAACGGTGGTAGTGGTAGTGTGGATAACGGTGATAGTGGTAGTGGGGATAACGGTGATAGTGGTAGTGTGGATAACGGTGGTAGTGGTAGTGCGGATAACGGTGGTAGTGGTAGTGTGGATAACGGTGATAGTTGTAGTGCGGATAACGGTGATAGTGGTAGTGGGGATAACGGTGATAGTGGTAGTGTGGATAACGGTGGTAGTGGTAGTGTGGATAACGGTGATAGTGGTAGTGGGGATAACGGTGATAGTGGTAGTGTGGATAACGGTGGTAGTGGTAGTGCGGATAACGGTGATAGTGGTAGTGCGGATAACGGTGGTAGTGGTAGTGTGGATAACGGTGATAGTTGTAGTGTGGATAACGGTGATAGTTGTAGTGTGGATAACGGTGGTAGTGGTAGTGCGGATAACGGTGGTAGTGGTAGTGCGGATAACGGTGATAGTGGTAGTGGGGATAACGGTGATAGTGGTAGTGTGGATAACGGTGATAGTGGTAGTGTGGATAACGGTGATAGTTGTAGTGTGGATAACGGTGATAGTGGTAGTGGGGATAACGGTGATAGTGGTAGTGGGGATAACGGTGATAGTGGTAGTGTGGATAACGGTGATAGTGGTAGTGTGGATAACGGTGGTAGTGGTAGTGCGGATAACGGTGATAGTGGTAGTGTGGATAACGGTGGTAGTGGTAGTGCGGATAACGGTGGTAGTGGTAGTGTGGATAACGGTGGTAGTGGTAGTGCGGATAACGGTGATAGTGGTAGTGTGGATAACGGTGGTAGTGGTAGTGTGGATAACGGTGATAGTTGTACTGGGGATAACGGTGGTAGTGGTAGTGGGGATAACGGTGGTAGTGGTAGTGGGGATAACGGTGATAGTGGTAGTGTGGATAACGGTGATAGTGGTAGTGTGGATAACGGTGATAGTGGTAGTGTGGATAACGGTGATAGTGGTAGTGTGGATAACGGTGATAGTGGTAGTGTGTATAACGGTGATAGTTGTACTGGGGATAACGGTGGTAGTGGTAGCGGGGATAACGGTGATAGTGGTAGTGTGGATAACGGTGGTAGTGGTAGTGTGGATAACGGTGATAGTGGTAGTGTGGATAACGGTGATAGTGGTAGTGTGGATAACGGTGATAGTGGTAGTGTGTATAACGGTGATAGTTGTACTGGGGATAACGGTGGTAGTGGTAGCGGGGATAACGGTGATAGTGGTAGTGTGGATAACGGTGGTAGTGGTAGTGTGGATAACGGTGATAGTGGTAGTGTGGATAACGGTGGTAGTGGTAGTGTGGATAACGGTGATAGTGGTAGTGTGGATAACGGTGATAGTGGTAGTGTGGATAACGGTGATAGTGGTAGTGTGTATAACGGTGATAGTGGTAGTGTGGATAACGGTGATAGTTGTAGTGGGGATAACGGTGGTAGTGGTAGTGGGGATAACGGTGGTAGTGGTAGTGGGGATAACGGTGGTAGTGGTAGTGGGGATAACGGTGATAGTGGTAGTGGGGATAACGGTGATAGTTGTACTGGGGATAACGGTGGTAGTGGTAGTGGGGATAACGGTGGTAGTTGTAGTGGGGATAACGGTGATAGTGGTAGTGGGGATAACGGTGATAGTGGTAGTGTGGATAACGGTGATAGTGGTAGTGAGGATAACGGTGATAGTTGTACTGGGGATAACGGTGTTAGTGGTAGTGGGGATAACGGTGATAGTTGTACTGGGGATAACGGTGATAGTGGTAGTGTGTATAACGGTGATAGTTGTACTGGGGATAACGGTGGTAGTGGTAGTGGGGATAACGGTGGTAGTGGTAGTGGGGATAACGGTGATAGTGGTAGTGGGGATAACGGTGATAGTTGTACTGGGGATAACGGTGGTAGTGGTAGTGGGGATAACGGTGGTAGTTGTAGTGGGGATAACGGTGATAGTGGTAGTGGGGATAACGGTGATAGTGGTAGTGTGGATAACGGTGATAGTGGTAGTGTGTATAACGGTGATAGTTGTACTGGGGATAACGGTGGTAGTGGTAGCGGGGATAACGGTGATAGTGGTAGTGTGGATAACGGTGGTAGTGGTAGTGTGGATAACGGTGATAGTGGTAGTGTGGATAACGGTGGTAGTGGTAGTGTGGATAACGGTGATAGTGGTAGTGTGGATAACGGTGATAGTGGTAGTGTGGATAACGGTGATAGTGGTAGTGTGTATAACGGTGATAGTGGTAGTGTGGATAACGGTGATAGTTGTAGTGGGGATAACGGTGGTAGTGGTAGTGGGGATAACGGTGGTAGTGGTAGTGGGGATAACGGTGGTAGTGGTAGTGTGGATAACGGTGATAGTGGTAGTGTGGATAACGGTGATAGTGGTAGTGTGTATAACGGTGATAGTTGTACTGGGGATAACGGTGATAGTGGTAGTGTGGATAACGGTGGTAGTGGTAGTGTGGATAACGGTGGTAGTGGTAGTGTGGATAACGGTGATAGTGGTAGTGTGGATAACGGTGATAGTGGTAGTGTGTATAACGGTGATAGTGGTAGTGTGGATAACGGTGGTAGTGGTAGTGTGGATAACGGTGATAGTGGTAGTGGGGATAACGGTGGTAGTGGTAGTGTGGATAACGGTGGTAGTGGTAGTGTGGATAACGGTGGTAGTGGTAGTGTGGATAACGGTGATAGTGGTAGTGGGGATAACGGTGATAGTGGTAGTGGGGATAACGGTGGTAGTGGTAGTGTGGATAACGGTGGTAGTGGTAGTGTGGATAACGGTGATAGTGGTAGTGGGGATAACGGTGGTAGTGGTAGTGTGGATAACGGTGGTAGTGGTAGCGGGGATAACGGTGGTAGTGGTAGTGGGGATAACGGTGATAGTGGTAGTGTGGATAACGGTGATAGTGGTAGTGGGGATAACGGTGGTAGTGGTAGTGGGGATAACGGTGTTAGTGGTAGTGGGGATAACGGTGGTAGTGGTAGTGGGGATAACGGTGGTAGTGGTAGTGTGGATAACGGTGGTAGTGGTAGTGTGGATAACGGTGATAGTGGTAGTGGGGATAACGGTGGTAGTGGTAGTGGGGATAACGGTGGTAGTGGTAGTGTGGATAACGGTGGTAGTGGTAGTGGGGATAACGGTGATAGTGGTAGTGTGGATAACGGTGATAGTGGTAGTGGGGATAACGGTGGTAGTGGTAGTGCGGATAACGGTGGTAGTGGTAGTGCGAATAACGGTGGTAGTGGTAGTGGGGATAACGGTGGTAGTGGTAGTGGGGATAACGGTGGTAGTGGTAGTGGGGATAACGGTGATAGTGGTAGTGTGGATAACGGTGGTAGTGGTAGTGTGGATAACGGTGATAGTGGTAGTGGGGATAACGGTGGTAGTGGTAGTGTGGATAACGGTGGTAGTGGTAGTGTGGATAACGGTGGTAGTGGTAGTGTGGATAACGGTGATAGTGGTAGTGGGGATAACGGTGATAGTGGTAGTGGGGATAACGGTGGTAGTGGTAGTGTGGATAACGGTGGTAGTGGTAGTGTGGATAACGGTGATAGTGGTAGTGGGGATAACGGTGGTAGTGGTAGTGGGGATAACGGTGGTAGTGGTAGTGTGGATAACGGTGGTAGTGGTAGTGGGGATAACGGTGATAGTGGTAGTGTGGATAACGGTGATAGTGGTAGTGGGGATAACGGTGGTAGTGGTAGTGCGGATAACGGTGGTAGTGGTAGTGCGAATAACGGTGGTAGTGGTAGTGGGGATAACGGTGGTAGTGGTAGTGGGGATAACGGTGGTAGTGGTAGTGGGGATAACGGTGATAGTGGTAGTGTGGATAACGGTGGTAGTGGTAGTGTGGATAACGGTGATAGTGGTAGTGGGGATAACGGTGGTAGTGGTAGTGTGGATAACGGTGGTAGTGGTAGTGTGGATAACGGTGGTAGTGGTAGTGTGGATAACGGTGATAGTGGTAGTGGGGATAACGGTGATAGTGGTAGTGGGGATAACGGTGGTAGTGGTAGTGTGGATAACGGTGGTAGTGGTAGTGTGGATAACGGTGATAGTGGTAGTGGGGATAACGGTGGTAGTGGTAGTGTGGATAACGGTGGTAGTGGTAGCGGGGATAACGGTGGTAGTGGTAGTGGGGATAACGGTGATAGTGGTAGTGTGGATAACGGTGATAGTGGTAGTGGGGATAACGGTGGTAGTGGTAGTGGGGATAACGGTGTTAGTGGTAGTGGGGATAACGGTGGTAGTGGTAGTGGGGATAACGGTGGTAGTGGTAGTGTGGATAACGGTGGTAGTGGTAGTGTGGATAACGGTGATAGTGGTAGTGGGGATAACGGTGGTAGTGGTAGTGGGGATAACGGTGGTAGTGGTAGTGTGGATAACGGTGGTAGTGGTAGTGGGGATAACGGTGATAGTGGTAGTGTGGATAACGGTGATAGTGGTAGTGGGGATAACGGTGGTAGTGGTAGTGCGGATAACGGTGGTAGTGGTAGTGCGAATAACGGTGGTAGTGGTAGTGGGGATAACGGTGGTAGTGGTAGTGGGGATAACGGTGGTAGTGGTAGTGGGGATAACGGTGGTAGTGGTAGTGGGGATAACGGTGGTAGTGGTAGTGGGGATAACGGTGGTAGTGGTAGTGGGGATAACGGTGGTAGTGGTAGTGGGGAGAACTCTGGTAGTGGTAGTGGGGATAACGGTGATAGTGGTAGTGTGGATAACGGTGGTAGTGGTAGTGCGGATAACGGTGATAGTGGTAGTGTGGATAACGGTGATAGTGGTAGTGTGGATAACGGTGGTAGTGGTAGTGCGGATAACGGTGGTAGTGGTAGTGCGGATAACGGTGATAGTGGTAGTGTGGATAACGGTGATAGTGGTAGTGCGGATAACGGTGATAGTTGTAGTGGGGATAACGGTGATAGTGGTAGTGGGGATAACGGTGATAGTGGTAGTGTGGATAACGGTGATAGTGGTAGTGTGGATAACGGTGGTAGTGGTAGTGTGGATAACGGTGGTAGTGGTAGTGGGGATAACGGTGGTAGTGGTAGTGTGGATAACGGTGATAGTGGTAGTGTGGATAACGGTGATAGTGGTAGTGGGGATAACGGTGGTAGTGGTAGTGGGGATAACGGTGGTAGTGGTAGTGTGGATAACGGTGGTAGTGGTAGTGTGGATAACGGTGATAGTGGTAGTGGGGATAACGGTGGTAGTGGTAGCGGGGATAACGGTGATAGTGGTAGTGCGGATAACGGTGATAGTGGTAGTGTGGATAACGGTGATAGTGGTAGTGTGGATAACGGTGGTAGTGGTAGTGCGGATAACGGTGATAGTGGTAGTGGGGATAACGGTGATAGTGGTAGTGTGGATAACGGTGATAGTGGTAGTGCGGATAACGGTGGTAGTGGTAGTGTGGATAACGGTGATAGTGGTAGTGTGGATAACGGTGGTAGTGGTAGTGGGGATAACGGTGGTAGTGGTAGTGGGGATAACGGTGGTAGTGGTAGTGGGGATAACGGTGATAGTGGTAGTGTGGATAACGGTGGTAGTGGTAGTGCGGATAACGGTGATAGTGGTAGTGGGGATAACGGTGATAGTGGTAGTGCGGATAACGGTGTTAGTGGTAGTGGGGATAACGGTGATAGTGGTAGTGCGGATAACGGTGGTAGTGGTAGTGCGGATAACGGTGGTAGTGGTAGTGTGGATAACGGTGATAGTTGTAGTGCGGATAACGGTGATAGTGGTAGTGGGGATAACGGTGATAGTGGTAGTGTGGATAACGGTGGTAGTGGTAGTGTGGATAACGGTGATAGTTGTAGTGCGGATAACGGTGATAGTGGTAGTGGGGATAACGGTGATAGTGGTAGTGTGGATAACGGTGGTAGTGGTAGTGTGGATAACGGTGATAGTGGTAGTGGGGATAACGGTGATAGTGGTAGTGTGGATAACGGTGGTAGTGGTAGTGCGGATAACGGTGGTAGTGGTAGTGTGGATAACGGTGATAGTTGTAGTGCGGATAACGGTGATAGTGGTAGTGGGGATAACGGTGATAGTGGTAGTGTGGATAACGGTGGTAGTGGTAGTGTGGATAACGGTGATAGTGGTAGTGGGGATAACGGTGATAGTGGTAGTGTGGATAACGGTGGTAGTGGTAGTGCGGATAACGGTGATAGTGGTAGTGCGGATAACGGTGGTAGTGGTAGTGTGGATAACGGTGATAGTTGTAGTGTGGATAACGGTGATAGTTGTAGTGTGGATAACGGTGGTAGTGGTAGTGCGGATAACGGTGGTAGTGGTAGTGCGGATAACGGTGATAGTGGTAGTGGGGATAACGGTGATAGTGGTAGTGTGGATAACGGTGATAGTGGTAGTGTGGATAACGGTGATAGTTGTAGTGTGGATAACGGTGATAGTGGTAGTGGGGATAACGGTGATAGTGGTAGTGGGGATAACGGTGATAGTGGTAGTGTGGATAACGGTGATAGTGGTAGTGTGGATAACGGTGGTAGTGGTAGTGCGGATAACGGTGATAGTGGTAGTGTGGATAACGGTGGTAGTGGTAGTGCGGATAACGGTGGTAGTGGTAGTGTGGATAACGGTGGTAGTGGTAGTGCGGATAACGGTGATAGTGGTAGTGTGGATAACGGTGGTAGTGGTAGTGTGGATAACGGTGATAGTTGTACTGGGGATAACGGTGGTAGTGGTAGTGGGGATAACGGTGGTAGTGGTAGTGGGGATAACGGTGATAGTGGTAGTGTGGATAACGGTGATAGTGGTAGTGTGGATAACGGTGATAGTGGTAGTGTGGATAACGGTGATAGTGGTAGTGTGGATAACGGTGATAGTGGTAGTGTGTATAACGGTGATAGTTGTACTGGGGATAACGGTGGTAGTGGTAGCGGGGATAACGGTGATAGTGGTAGTGTGGATAACGGTGGTAGTGGTAGTGTGGATAACGGTGATAGTGGTAGTGTGGATAACGGTGATAGTGGTAGTGTGGATAACGGTGATAGTGGTAGTGTGTATAACGGTGATAGTTGTACTGGGGATAACGGTGGTAGTGGTAGCGGGGATAACGGTGATAGTGGTAGTGTGGATAACGGTGGTAGTGGTAGTGTGGATAACGGTGATAGTGGTAGTGTGGATAACGGTGGTAGTGGTAGTGTGGATAACGGTGATAGTGGTAGTGTGGATAACGGTGATAGTGGTAGTGTGGATAACGGTGATAGTGGTAGTGTGTATAACGGTGATAGTGGTAGTGTGGATAACGGTGATAGTTGTAGTGGGGATAACGGTGGTAGTGGTAGTGGGGATAACGGTGGTAGTGGTAGTGGGGATAACGGTGGTAGTGGTAGTGGGGATAACGGTGATAGTGGTAGTGGGGATAACGGTGATAGTTGTACTGGGGATAACGGTGGTAGTGGTAGTGGGGATAACGGTGGTAGTTGTAGTGGGGATAACGGTGATAGTGGTAGTGGGGATAACGGTGATAGTGGTAGTGTGGATAACGGTGATAGTGGTAGTGAGGATAACGGTGATAGTTGTACTGGGGATAACGGTGTTAGTGGTAGTGGGGATAACGGTGATAGTTGTACTGGGGATAACGGTGATAGTGGTAGTGTGTATAACGGTGATAGTTGTACTGGGGATAACGGTGGTAGTGGTAGTGGGGATAACGGTGGTAGTGGTAGTGGGGATAACGGTGATAGTGGTAGTGGGGATAACGGTGATAGTTGTACTGGGGATAACGGTGGTAGTGGTAGTGGGGATAACGGTGGTAGTTGTAGTGGGGATAACGGTGATAGTGGTAGTGGGGATAACGGTGATAGTGGTAGTGTGGATAACGGTGATAGTGGTAGTGTGTATAACGGTGATAGTTGTACTGGGGATAACGGTGGTAGTGGTAGCGGGGATAACGGTGATAGTGGTAGTGTGGATAACGGTGGTAGTGGTAGTGTGGATAACGGTGATAGTGGTAGTGTGGATAACGGTGGTAGTGGTAGTGTGGATAACGGTGATAGTGGTAGTGTGGATAACGGTGATAGTGGTAGTGTGGATAACGGTGATAGTGGTAGTGTGTATAACGGTGATAGTGGTAGTGTGGATAACGGTGATAGTTGTAGTGGGGATAACGGTGGTAGTGGTAGTGGGGATAACGGTGGTAGTGGTAGTGGGGATAACGGTGGTAGTGGTAGTGTGGATAACGGTGATAGTGGTAGTGTGGATAACGGTGATAGTGGTAGTGTGTATAACGGTGATAGTTGTACTGGGGATAACGGTGATAGTGGTAGTGTGGATAACGGTGGTAGTGGTAGTGTGGATAACGGTGGTAGTGGTAGTGTGGATAACGGTGATAGTGGTAGTGTGGATAACGGTGATAGTGGTAGTGTGTATAACGGTGATAGTGGTAGTGTGGATAACGGTGATAGTGGTAGTGTGGATAACGGTGATAGTGGTAGTGTGTATAACGGTGATAGTGGTAGTGTGTATAACGGTGATAGTGGTAGTGGGGATAACGGTGGTAGTGGTAGTGGGGATAACGGTGGTAGTGGTAGTGTGGATAACGGTGATAGTGGTAGTGTGGATAACGGTGATAGTGGTAGTGTGTATAACGGTGATAGTGGTAGCGGGGATAACGGTGATAGTGGTAGTGGGGATAACGGTGGTAGTGGTAGTGGGGATAACGGTGGTAGTGGTAGTGGTGATAACGGTGATAGTGGTACTAGTGGTATTGGAGATAATGGCGGAAACAGCTACATACAGGAGTGTTGTTGATCCGTTTTATGTGGCCAGCACGTTTAGCGTTTTCGCGCTTTCGTTCAAGTGTCTAATCCGGGTAACTACTCTTCTGAATTTTTGCCAATTGAGGCTCAGAAGGAATCTCAAGACTTCGCGTATCGTGACGGTCTGGGTGGCTTAGTTGCTTAGATGCTGGCCTACGGATCCCATGGTCGCGGATTGAAATCCGGTCCAGACCGATGGTTTTTAAGTGTGTTTTGAAACAAGTCCATGTCAGATTTATTGGCAAGTAGAAGTCTTGCTGAACGAAATTCCGGCACAACGGCGACGCTGACGTAATCCTGGCATTTGACGGGGTCGTTAAACAACAACATAATTTAATATCGCGTATCGTTCTATAAACGTAGGGGCTTATAGTCGCCTTTTCACTATGGCAGAGTTACAACATTCTCTTCGATCTTCGCGACTATGAGCACCAGAATCAGACGGTATTCACGTAGAAATGTCACAACAGGTCTCTCCTGAAGGAAAGCATTCCTGTTTAAAGTCTATAATAATGTTTGGGTTGATAGAATTGTTCCAGAAGAGTGGCTGGAGGCGACCCTTGTACATATTTTACGGCTGGAAATATCCGTCATCTTCCCTTCAGATGCCATCCTGTCCCTCACTTGCAAGGTGATGATCAATGAACGGTTGGTGTGGTGGTTAGAAACTGGCAACCTACTGACATCCCATGTGGTTTTCGACGACGTCGTTCAACTGTGGACCATCTTGTGTTGATATCGACGCTGACCATGAACGAATTTATGGAAAACTGTCAAACCACAGGCATTTTTTGACCTCAAGAAGGCATAAGATACGTGTTAGGGAACAGGGATTCTCGTTTCCTGTACACCTGGAACATACGTGGACGCCCACCACTGTTCATTCAGAAGTTTATGAAAAAAATTAAATTAAACTATTTTGTTGTTTAACGACGCTACGAATTGCCAGCGTCACTGGTGTATTGGAATTTTGTCCCGCAGGAGTCCTTTTACATGCCAGTAAATCTACTGACATGGAGCTGTCGTTTTTAAGCACACCTAAGAACCATCGGCCTGGGCCAGATTTGAACCTGCGACCTTGGGATCAATATGCCAGCGTCTAACCAACTGAGCAACCCAGACTGACAGGATTTTATGAAGGACCTCGTTTTTCGAGTAAGGGTCGGCTTGATTTTTTCCAACCCTTCTGTTCAGGAAAATTGAATATCTCAGGGCTAGGTGCAAAGTGTCACATTGTCAGCTATAGCAATAATTCCATCCATTTTTTAACCACTCCTCTAAAAATGTTTAGACAATCTTTGAGAATTTAGCTGAAAAACGGCTTCGGTTTCTCAACTGAGAAGTGAATGTGCGTTAATTTCTGGCGCTGCAGGAGGCGATTGCCACCTTGCTCCGTTTCGGTCCAGATTTATTCTATTCGCAGATGACGATTTTCAGCGTCTACGTGGCCGACATTCAAACCGAGCAGCACGTCAACTTAGCCCAGAATGCTGACGACGTACTGCTATGTTCCACAAGTAAAAACCCACGCAGAACTTTCCTCCACATTCAGAGAAACCTCCGCCTCCTCCAAGAGGAGGTGCATGTGTTGGCGATTGTCCACGCACCCGAAGAAACGCCACGCCGTTACCTTCAGCAAGCGCTGTTCTCCTGCAATCTTCCCCACATTCACCTATCTCAGAAGCATTAATTATTGAGCTACAATAGTAAGATGTATATAATGAACATAAAATCAGAACTGGGCAGACATAATCAGTCCCTGAATTCTGGTTGCAATACGAATGAATATAGGTCGGGTGATGTGGTCGTGAAATCCGGTATTGTCTTCTCGGTGGTCGTGGATTTCCTCTAAATTTCGGTGCCTCTCTTGTGGAAACGGAGTTCGCCCGCTCGTCCAGCCATGTCCATAGTCTTCGCCTTCGTACCGCTGAGTAGATTGTTCTATTCTGTAGATATGAGAGGGCCGTTGTTCTCCCACTCGTCCGCAGTGCGCATTTCCATAGCGCATGCTCGGGCGTGTCCACTGTATCAGAGCAACAATTGTCAATCTTTTTGTCCAAATCTCATGAAATACGTGTCATAGGGTCCATGAAGTAAAGTACCTCATGCGGAGTTTCCGGTCAATATTCGGGAAAACATCATAAGTGCTGTTGCCGTGGTGCTCGCCTCCCATTCTGTTGGCACTAACTTAAGAGTTGTTGTCTGATGTCTAGCACGTCCTGCACTGGAGCTCCAGTGATTTGCCCAGCTCGCACTGGGTGCTGCTGGAGAGCCAGTAGCAGGCGAGTCGTCTTCTGATCTCCAGGTCGAGCGGTAGGCCACCTAAAGGGTTGTTGAGAAAGCCCCAATCAAATAAATGAGTACTGTTCTTTGAAGGCAGCACACTTTTCGTTTGCCGGTAACTAAGTTCTGTCTGTGTGCCCAGGCACTAGCCGCAAGGCCCATCACTGAAGTCAGGATAACATTTGAGGAATAGCTGTATAAGGGATTGTCCCAAAAAATTCAATTATTTAGTTGTTTAATGACGCTGTCAATTGCTAGGACCACATCAGCGCCGCTGTGCCGAGATTTCGTCCCGCAGGGGTTCTTTTACATGTCAGTGAATCTACTGACATGGAACTATCGTTTTTAAGCACACTTAAAGCCATCGGTCTGTGCCGGAATTGAACCCGCGACTTTTGGGATCAGAAGGCCAGCGTCTAACCAACTGAGCCACCCAGACCGACAGGGATTGTCCCAAAGCTGCGTGCTAGACACGCAAGTTTACCCATGAGGGTAACTGCCTTCCCTGCTGTTTCGATTGTGTTACCTAACCAACAGGCCTTCCTCAGGGTTCACGTCAAGAGGTCTGGTGTGCTGACATATTTGTGTTCTTATCCCATTAAGGAACATCGCTGGATCTCTTCTTAGATTGCCTTTTAGAAGCACATATTTAGTGTTTGCCGAGGAGATTTCAGTTTGGTGCGTAGCCCATTCTATCTTATCCTCCACCTCTTCGCGGGATTCTCCGGATACAAGAAGGGCTAAATCATCGGCGTATGCAAGAGAGGTAACTCCTGATGGCAACTGCACTCGGAGGTCATCATCGTAGTAAATGTTCCACAGAGTAGGTCCCAAAACCGAACCTTGTGGCACACCGCACGTCATATCCAGTTTCTTGTTGTCACCCATCAAAATCATCCGTTTATGGAGATAACTACAAAGAAGCCTGGTTAAGTAAAGCGTGCTTGACGCCGCCTAAGTTCAGCAATGATGCTTTTCCACGGTGCTGAATTAAAGGCATTCTTAACATCCAGTGTCACCAGGACTCTCACCTAGGAGAGAAGGTCTGTGCATCGCTTACAAATGTTTGTACAGCGTGAACGGCATCTATTGTAGACAATCCTTGCCGAAAACCAAATTGGCGAGGAGAAAATCCCTCCCCTGCCTCATTCTCAGCAATTAAGCGTCTGTTGAGTATATGCTCCATGAATTTGCCCAGAACATCAAGCAAACAAATAGGTCTGTAAGACTTACTCCCTCCTGGCAAACCAGGTTTTTCAATAAGAAGTAACCTTCGAAGTTTCCATTTTCTGGGGAACTCGCCGGTACATAAATGGAATTAAAGAAGTCAAGGAGTAACTCTGGTTTCTCTGCAGCAAGGAGCTTCACAACTTCTGGAGGAACACCATCTGGGCCACCCATCTTCCCAGACTTGATCCGACGACCTGCAGCGCGGATCTCCTCAGTGGCTATCAGGACTTCTTCTTCATCGGTGAGAACTAATGGCGAACTCAAGCCTAATTTTCCACTAACAAGTTTATATCCTACGCCCCAAATATCCTCATCAACTTCTGCACAAATGGTGTTCCAGCCATCTCTTTTCGCCTTCACAGAGGAAACAAGAATGGCGGAAGAGTTTGCAGTCATTTGACACAGTCTTTTAATTTTCGCAGCATTGTGTGACAATTGTGCTACTTTTCACTTCAGACATCTATAATCCACTGTGAACTCAAAACTGTGGATATGTAATTTCCCAACACAACTAGAACGTCGTATAATCTCTGCGGATTCACAGATGATTAAATTTGACTACAGTTTTAGTGTATATACTAGCCAGATTGTGAAGCAGTGGAGGAATTCCCCACTATCTTGCACCAATAACAAATTGCGACATCGAGCCTGCGCAATTGGGCAATAAGGAAGTGGACGGTGTCTTATTAAAAATAACTCGCTTCTGCTTTTATGTGAAAATTATTTTGAAAAATGCTTTCTTTATGTGATTTTGTGTAAGTTATGTGAACATCCAAGAATATTTATTTACATTAAAAATTTTTATGTGCAGTAAAACTTCAAATGTATGCTCCGGTGTAAATATCCAGAACATTAAACTAAATTACTAGGTCGCAAACCAAATATGTATTTATCTAAAACTCCGAGCCCTACTAATTACTATATATAGGTTATGTAAATAAAGGTCCTCTGTCAGTGAGATGTCATAATTGGTATGTCACTGTCGGGTAGTCAAGTCTTCTAGGTCAGTCAGGTTCTTTTATTCATCCTTTATTAATTTCTCATAGTTTTCATACAAGTAACTTAACCTGGTTTACATTACTCAATTTTACAGTGCTCTTACAATCAGTTTATTTATTTCAGTTTGTTCAACAGGTGATCCTTATGTCTAAGTGCTATGTATGAACAGGTTTTATATCGGCGTTGGACGTCATAATCGGTAATTGAAGTCGGAATTTCCACAACCTTCTTCTAGGTTTGGTACCAGTGCACTCGGCGTCTCCTGTAGGTTGTAGCGGCTCTTAGGGACACCATGTTGGTAAGCCTGTCTAGCGAACTCCCTGTTGTGTAGGTTTCCCCAATCCGTCTGCTTTCAAGATATGATACTGGCGTGGTTCTTGTATTAGCAGTGAAGCAGCATTCCCAAACGGCGTCTTCTGGCGTTTCCTTTACTCCGCAAGGACAAACAAGTGTTTTTATTCCGAATCGATAGAGGTAGCTCGCGTATGGGCCGTGGTCAGTCATGTAATGAATGTGTCCCTTTGATGTCTTTAGGAATCTAAGGTCTTTGACTCGTTTTCCTATGCTGGGCAGTATGTCTTATGTGCTTCCTGTATGACTGGCGTCCCATTCACCCCGCCATTCTACTCTCAGGATCTCTCATTGTGTTGTTCATCCGCAACTGGTGCACCGGCCATTTGGGCTGCTCTTGCAGGGATTGCTTTACACAACCAACACACGACTGCTCCTCTTATGATCTAGTGTCAAGTGTGATCAGCAAGGCATCTGGGGAAGTTGTTGTGTAGGCTCCGGGAGGTGGATTAGTGTGTTCTGTTGCGTCCGCCTGATGAATTTCTAGGCAGATTAGAGGAAAGTCTATGCGCCCAAGCGCTAGCTGCGAAGCCTGTAATTGGGGCCAGCGGCATGTTGTAGATTCGGATGACTTTATGTAGTACAGTTCCATGGCTTCGTGCCAGTCTTGCTGGGGGATGCTCTATTAGCACAGTGTTGCACTTGTTCTTTAAGGGACACTGGGAGTGAAATTTGAAAGTTCCACATTTTTTGATAGATTTTTCTGAACTTTTTACTGTGTTTCTATTTATATGAGAATAGGAGGTACGCCAAATTTCATTCAAATTGGATAATTTGTTTGGGATATATAAATTATTTTATGAATTTAATCGGCACATTTTCAAAATAGAGCTCGCGTCTATTGACTTTTCAAAATTCATTTATATTGGCAGAACTGATACTCTAAAACATGGGTAACAATTGTATGAAGAGATATCTCAAATACGTTTGCTGATTATGCTGTACATATTTTTTTTTTAATAACAAAGAAAATTTAATCTTAAAATTATTGATTTTTTCATACAAAAAATGTTTTTGGAATTCCTGTTAATGATAGCATCAATATTGAATCATAGTTTTCTTTAGCTCCTATTTATGAATACTTTTGGAAATTTTCATTGAATTTGAAGCAAAACTCATGCGCGACCTTCTTTTGGAATGTGCAGAAATGTAGTTTTGAGAAAAAGAGGTTTTTATGTAGCAACATGCTGTGTGCGTTAAGGGAAGAGCGCTATTTGAAAGGGCCGTAATGGCCACATGGAGTGGGGGATGTGAAAAATGTTAGCTGATCCAAATGCACAAGGTGTTCCAGGAACATTTTAAGGTAAAAAAACAATTTTCGATTTGTTGACAATTTTGACCTACATTTCACTCCCAGTGTCCCTTAAAGAGGACACCATCATCATAGGTACCTCATTTTTCTAGCCCAGCTGATTCGTTGGTTTGCCATATGTATGATGGGATTTCCGCTTAGGACTACATATTTGGTTTTCTTGGAGCACATCTGCAGTTTGCTCTGTTGTATTAGATCAGTACCTGGCTCCTTTTAGCTTCAAGCTCTCTTCTAGACAAAGAGCAAATCATCCGCACAAACTGTGTCCCAGTAGGGTTTGGTTGGTAGCGATCCTTTTCAGCAGAGGGTCAATGAGAAGACGGGGCCGCACACTGAACCCTGTGGGCACCCGTTGGGTGTGGTTTTGGTGATTCGCCGGCCGTTGACTAGGAGAGACACCTGCCTTTCCTCACAATAGCTCCTGAGTGTTCCATACATGTCTGCTGGGCAACCACCACCATAGGTTGTTGAAACCCCCTTTTATATCTAGAAATGTCCCTGTAACATATTTACAGGGGGTATTCGTGATCTTATCTAGTGGTTATCTATCCTGAGAGAACTCGTCGAGGAAATACGTCCATGTATAGACCTAACCTCCGAGTGGAAAGGTGAAGCGCTGTGTATCTTCAGCCAGTGTACGACATCAACACCATCAGGAAGATTTCCAGGATGAAGATCAGCTGGGTCAGCAATGCAGGGGGGAACGAAGATAGTGCAGCCCTACGCGTACCACCTCGAGAGGGCTGGCGTGTACCTATATGGCAGCGGGAGACAACCGAAAGGAATAAATATTAGTACAATAAAGGGAAGAAAGAACGGTACAGGAGTTTAGCCCAACAGACATAGAAGTACTACAAATAAAAAGCATAGTAAATTGTATCAACCATCTGTGTATATATAACGTCTAGTATTTTGTGCGGGATGGCAAGATGATCGGGTTTGAAGAAGGAACCTCCGTAAGCAAACGCACGGTTTGGACGCTGTGCGTGATGGGTATGCGTTCACATTTCGTCAATAAACAACTTGAGTAGCATATCGAGTTGTGGGCTTCTTCTACGTCGTTGCAGAGCCTCCTGTACATGACCCAATATTTTCGGTTGTCTGTAAAGATTTTCAATCGCTCCGTGGACCCGAGTAATAAGATCGACTGTTCATGGTCGAGACATGTTATATCTGGCGACTGTGCTGGCCATGGAACTGGTGCACCTCTACCTATGCATACATTTGGATATGGGACGTTGGGGGATTCCGCATATTTACATCAAAGTGTCCTGGAGCTCCGTCGTGTTGCAGACAGATTACGTATCACAAGTTTAGTGGCACTACGTCCAAAAGGGTAAGCAAAACATACCTAATACGTGTAAGGTACACCGGTAATGTCTACGTCGGTCTCGGTGGCTCAGTTGGTTAGACACAGCCCTACTGATCACAAGGTCGCGGGTTCAAATCCGGGCCAGACCAATGGTTTTTAAGTGTGCTTAAAAACAACATCTCCGTGTCAGCAGATTTACCGGCATGTAAAACAACTGCGGGATAAAATTCCGGCACACCGGCGATGCTCATGTGATGCTGAGAATCGATAGCGTTGTTAAACAACAAAATAATATTCAATTTAACGATATACAGATAACTAAGGATCGGATACTTTCCGTATTCGGACATAAAAACAAATCAAAAGACATTGTGACTACCGCGACGCTCTCCAGAACCCAAAGTGGGCATATTCGGACAGCGAATCTTTCTTGAAAACCGATCAGATGGTCACCGCGCGCAACTTACTAAGTGCTGTTGGTGTTTCCTATATATACGACCGAGCGAATAGACCGTTCGCCACTGACCAAAGCGAACAGTCATGTGGTATTTGTGGTGGACAAAGTGGCTTCTTGGTGGGGCTTCTGCGCTTTCTCCCGCCACTCATTCTACCAACTGCTCCATCATCACCGCTTCAGCTACATTTCATATCCTGTTCCTCACTGTCACATCTGGTGTTGGGCTGACCGCCCGCTTCCTGTGCTCTCCGACAGGCCCTGAGGCCTAGGTGCGCAAATCCTCCACACGGGGAGGGTCATCAGAAGAAGATGTACGTATACTATATCATTTGGGGGGGGGGGGTAGAGATGTTAGGGTCGAAACATGAAAATACTTATCACTGATAGAACTATGGGCGAAAAGGAAAGCAATCCTCCAATCTCTCCCCCCCCCCCCCCCAAAAGAGAAAGAATATAGAGGAAGCTGTTAGATACATTACGATGATAATCCCTTGTAAACATAATGCAATAATATGCACTATACACTGTGTGTGACACTAAACTGGCTGCTACGCAAATGTAGTAGAGGTTAAAATGTCAAAAGAAAACATTAATAAATTCAGGTAGAATAGTGCAATGCGAGAAAGTTGCTAATACAATTATTAGTGCAATACAACATCTTTAGGGTAGAAATCAATTTTAAGTACTGTAACTGCCCTAGACTGCCAAATAATGACCCTGCTGTTTAATACTCGTGTCAATTACTCGACTAATAACAGCATATAACATAGCAGCTGTTCATAATTACATCACAGTCTATGTGGTTTGAAACTTGCAGCAGAGAGTATGAGACAGATATAACAGGCCAACATCTGATGGCGATGGCTGTGCAGCTTGGGGGGTGGCACTCTCTGTAGGCCAAACCAACATCCTCCCCACCGTGGTATACCTCTAGAGGTACGACCAGCTGAACAGGTCCCATCTTTTGTGTAAAGGATACAGTTTGCACAATTCCGACCCTTCCGGTACGTAACTCGAGGATCCGGACCTTTTTCGACATGTGTTAAGGCTGAAGATCTCTGAAGGAGAGCGTCATCGCTTACGTTCAGCGTGGAGTTCTTCTTGGGCTGCTGGAATTGATGGAAGATCTGCAGCAGCAGCAGCTGGTACTCCTTACTCAAGCGCTTCCAGAAGTCGTCTGCCAGTTGTTGGCGCAGTCGGAACTCGCGTTGGCGGTTCGGGCCCAGATGGAACCATAAGAAAGTGTGCGGGAGTCAACACATCGCCGCAGTCTCCTTTGCGAGTCAGGGGTCTCGAGTTCAGTGGCACTTCGATGCTGACCAGCACTGTTTGAAGTCCTCCGTCAATACTGGAGCGGCCTAGCACCTTCCTTAGACATTACTTCGTCGAACCAACCATGCTCTCCACCAAGCCGCGCGTGGGGCAGTTAATTTCCAGGTTACACTGTGCTCGGAGTGGTACCGGTGAGTCTTCATCGCCGACAGTGAAGCCCAAATGTCTCTCAGTTCCTTGTTGGCCGCGTGAAAAGTCTGGGCATTGTCCGAATAGTGTGGCAGACCGCGCCTACCAACAAATCTCTGTAGTTCCTGCACGAACCTTTCGGTGCTCATATCGCCACACAATTCCAAATGCAGGGCGCGTAGTGGTACATGTGAAGAGGGTGCTGCAACACATTTTAGCTGATGTGCCTGCCCTAACGTACAGTGGGCTCGCGAAGTCGATACGTGTGACAGCGAGCGACTTCTTCGGGGAGCATGGAGTCTCTATTGCCTGGCCGCCAACATTTTTATGTCCTTACAGGGTAAACATTGGCAAAGAATGTGTTTGATGGCACGGCGAGCACCAGGGATCCAATAGGTACTTTGTAAGTCAGAGATAACAATCTGTACTCCGAGATGATGGAGCTACATGTGCTTGTCCCTTATCAGCAGTTGTCTGTAGTTATGTTCTTCCATGATGATTGGATGCTGTTCACTCTCTGAAACCGCAGAATTTTGTAAGCGTCCACCGAGACGGAGTATGCCGTTGCGAGAAATGGAATGAAAGTTTTGATCTTCGATCTCTCAGGCAGAGGAGGTCTTCTCTTCGAGAGCTGCAATTTCGGCAGGAAAACATTCTATTTTCATTGCCTTTATCCAGTAGCGGAGGGCACAATTTATGTCTTCTGCTGTCAATTCCCCAGCTGGTTGGTCCTCATGTCTAAGGAAGCATGTGAAGCGAAGAACCCATGCAGTTACGCGAAGTTTAATATAGGAGCTGTATCTCTTAAATTCTCACTGGGTCTGGGGATACAATTTGGAGCACATGCTGAGAGAGAGTTCTTGCTTCGGGGAGTGGCGTACAGAAGGGTGAGCTGTGTGGTCAATGACATCGGTCGAGAGACCGCCGTAATGGTCCATGCCACCAGGCCTGAAGTGCTTTGTTCTTCTCTGCTGTTAATCCTCTTGACTACTTATCTGCCTGATTGTCCTTACCTGGACAATGTCGCTACTGGGAGGGAGTGGTAGAGGATTGAATCTCGGTAACGCAGTTGCAGACAAACGTCTTCCAACGATTCGGATCATTCTGAATCCATCAAAGGGTTACTCTTGAGTCCGTCCAAAGGGTCCCCCTGCTTATGTCGAAAAACAGCGTCTTGGAACAGTAATTCAAGCGTCGAACACCTATCACAGCTGCTAGCAGCTCTAGCGTCACTTTCTTGACTGGCGCAAGTCTACTTTTACACATGTAGTGCTATTGCAAAGAGATCGTATACGCAAGACAGCTCCATACGCTCTCTCAGAGGCGTCGCAGAACACATGGACATCTGTGCTGTCGCGTTCGGGCATTCCTGCCCATCTTGGGACGGCAATCTGCAAGAGTTGGGGCAGACTGGAGGTCATGAGGCAGGAGTTCATCCCATGATAGTCCTCTATGTCACGTGTCCTGAAATAGGACACCAGTATTGATAATGGCGTCATTAAGCCCAGGGCGTCGTAGAAACTACCGGTCGCTTGGAGCAGGTGTCGTTTCGTCGCAGGGCGATCCTTCAGACCCGTTGTGATTTCTGTAAAGTCTATGGTGAGCGAGTCTTAATGTGGACCATGGAACGCCAAGAACGTGTGTTTCCGTGGCGGTCTCTCTTCCTTCGGCCTTCCATATCTGGATCAGCTGTTGTGTACTGGTGGCCCATTTTAACATGGGCAGACTTATCTTTTTCATAAGAGACGTGAGTGTATAGTAGAGTGGGATGGCTTCATTTTCTCCTTGGGCAGCTGCGATATTGTCAATGAAGGTATTTTCATGTATGAGTGAAACCGCCTAAGGAAACTCAGATGTTTCTAGTGGCTAGTTCTCTCCGCGTAGCTGAAAGGAGAAATGTGCTACAGGTCAGTAGGAACGGGAAGATCGCTTGTTCTTTGGAAGTCGATTGAGAGCCATTCTCATCTTCGACAACACGGTACCATAGAACTCTGTTCAAGTCCCTATCCTCTTCGTGAAGGTACAACTGAAGAAACGCTTGGCTGATGTCTCCTATCACACCGAACGGAACCGCACCAATACTGCAAACATTTCTGGAAGTAGGTTGGGTCCATTTACAAGGTCTCAATGAATAGACGCGTGTTCTCCTCTTGTGAGGATGCGTCGTAGACTATATGCCGTTTAATATTTTCATGTTTCTCTTTCTTTACTAAGCTATGAGGAAGATAAAACTCATCGTAGGGATGTTTCTCTGAGGCCTTGATTCCTCCGTAATCGGGTTTCCAGTAATTGGAATCGTTTTTCTGCAACGCAATAGTTGTAGGCGAGTTCCATAGTTTCCTTGCAGCAGGCGTAGGACTCTTCTTTGGTCCTGAACACTGTAGGACGCGTGAAGTGCGGTGTATTTAGCGCTCATTGCTCGGTCTTGTTCAGCTGCAATCTCAAACGGACTCCAGATCTTAAAATCGTCAAAGAGAATCGTTACAGGTTAGGGGGTAGCATGTATAAATGAAGTTTACAATCGTGTTAATAGCTGATACGCCTGAGCGGTTTCCGATGAATATCCATCCGAATTTCAATGGAATTTACATAACTGACGAGGACAGTCGTCACTGACGATTGTCCAATATTGATCTCCTCCGATTAACAGCTCAATTGGAAGATCGGCTGAATCATCTGTAGGATCAGCCAACTGCAATTTCTTTGTTTGTCCGGTTATTGTGACGTCATTTGGTACTGTCGGGTGGGAAGAGCAGGAGTACGTGGTTTCAAATACCTTCAAGGTTACTTGGGAACTGTTCCAAAATCCTTTCGTATTCACACGAACACCTGAATTTGGTGTATTGGATGGTATTTCAAACATGTGAATGATGCGTCTCCAACGACTTCCTGACCCAGTGCATCAATGAAATAACTTTTGACGAAACTGGATTAACTACCTCCATCGAGCACGCACCGCTTCAGCTTACCCAAACCCGTTGGTCCCGAGATCCATATTTTAGTCGTCTGGAAATGGGTAAATCCCAGAGTAGTTACGTTTATTTTACCAATGGCTGTTGTTCCTGCTCTTCCTTTCTTGCTACAGTCCTTTGTGTGGTGACCTTGTTGGAGACAGAGGACACAACGCGATAACTGCTTCAGTTTCTGAGTTCGAGCATCAGTCTTGAGCCTTCTTGTAGTCCTGAGCCCAGTGTCCTCTTCCCTCGCAAAAGATGCAGAATGTCTGCGTTCTTTCCTTCTCTCTTTTCTTTCTTCTCGTCAATCTGGAACGCTGATAAGAAGGTGCTGATAAGATTCCCCAGAATCTTTTGGCAGATAAGGGCACCTCCAACCTTTTCGTTCAAGAAACACATGAGTTTGATGTCACCTTCACTAACGTCTCTCCGCGTATGGAGGATCCAGCGTCGGCAGATATCATGTAGGAACGCTCTGAGTATTTTTTGGGCTAGCACGCGACCGTAGTTGGCAGTGTTTTGCCCCAGAGCCTGCAGCACTTGGATCCGTCTGTTGCACTCCACATATGTATGATTCAGGGACTCTGGGGTGGCGGAGTGTATCGGCGGTATGTTTTCCGGATAGTCTAACTGCACCTGGATAATTCTATTTTTATCCCCGTTCTTGGAAACGAGAAGTTTCTTTGTGTCATTGTAAGTGCCGGCTGTTATGGCAATACCATCGACGAGATGCTCAGGTGCTCCTTCTAAGTAACCTCACGTGTTAGTCGACCTGTGATACTGTGGGGTTCTGGTCGATGGAAGTGGTGAATTGCTCCCAAAAGCGAGACCATGCTTCCATACCTCCTGTGAAGGGGCTCAGGGTTGCGATGTGGGCACGGTAGTGGGAGGTGACTGCGATACGTTTAAAGCAGACATAGAAGTGCACATAGATTTGCTTATTTTGACATCCGCATGGTGTAATACCCGTTTTGCCAAATCAATGTACTCTTCGCATTTTTCGGCATCCGCCGCAAACTCGCTGTCTGCGAGCAAGTCATCAATTTGTTTGTCTAAGTTTAATATATTCTCCAGAGCATCTTGTAGACGTCCTCGCGTATACTGAAAATCTTTAATAGACGCAATATCAGTGAAATCCTCAATTGTATTAACGAAATGAGTAATCTTTGTTCTTTCACTGGTAACCCGAATATGTTCGTCGCCAGGAAAGCTTCAAATCATAGTATAAAACAGATACAGGACAACATCTGATGGCGATGGCTATGAAGCTTGGGAGGTCAATTCCCAACACAGTGAACACCTGCAAGTATGAGAGTGAGGAAGAGGGCGATATGAAATGTAGGTGAAATGGGTGAATGGAAAGGCGAAGATGAAGCAATTGGGGAAATGAGTGGCGGGGGAAACCTGATATCTAGGAGAAAAGCCACCAGGCGCCGCTTCGTCTACCACCAACACCACATGCGGGTTCCTGGAATGGAACCCGGGCCGCCTATGTACTCTGCCACGGTGGCGCCTGGCTTAACTTGTAAGCTTCATAATAAGTAACAAGTCTAGACTATTACGTCGTGTATTTTACAAAATTCGATGGCTAAGTGCAGGTAACGTGCTGAAATGAATGTATAAACATCGGTATTTTTTATTTTTATTTTCAATTTTTTTGTTCTTTTACAGATCAAAGCTTTAGGGTGGAAGAAGCAGTGAATGGTTTTCTGACTTGATATTTCTGGTTGATATGGTGCGACAGGTCATTCAACTGTGTAAATACCAAAAACCACATGATGCATCATCTGTTCAACTCAATCAAATCCTTTGAAATAAAACGTAGTTCGTCAAACGCAAATAAAAACTGCAGGATCTGTCAGTTTTCCGACAGTTTTTCTATGAATATACCCAACTTTGGCGAATACATTGACCTCTTGAAAACTCTAACAGAAGATTTCAACTCCCGTTTTGAAAATGTTCGAAAATTAGACAAATCATTTGAATTATTTTCACTGCGCTTACTTGTTGATATTGAGACAGTGCTGGCAATTTTGATATGTAATTAATTTATATTCTGTGAATAGTAATTTTCGGTTATGAAATAATGAAATGCAAAACTCAGTCCAGACTTACAGGTGAACATTTGGAACCAAGCATGCGCATTGAATATATTGAATTATTGAAAACGTAAAATACTGTAACTTTTGGTTGCGGGTGTGAAGTAAAGTGTAGACAGATGTAGTCGAGATAAAGAAACACTTTTATTTCCGTAAACAGTAACTTTGTACACTCGTTGCAACAACAAGAAAGTCTTTTCCGATTCTCCAACAGCACGGCTTCGAACTCGTAACACAAAGAACTAACTCTTCTCCGTCGGCACAACTCTCCACATCGTCTGTCCGTCTCCGTCGGCACGACTACTCAACCTTCACATACGTCTGACTGACTCTTCTCACACTTTACCGCTATTTATATCTCCCAGGCACTATTCTGGAAGCTTCCGGAACGTTCACTTATTTTGCGGTGAAATACAAAGCAGACATTTCTAGAGGCCTCTATCACTTTCTCTCTTTCGGCAAGCGCCCCAACAATGCGGCCATTCTCCGTCTCTTTCCTTCGGCTCCTTTGCGGTAGTGCCGACAATAATGCGATGGGTGACACTGCTGCTGTCGGCAATTAGATGCGGCGGGCGCGGTGACAATACTTTAGTGCCAAGTTTCTCATTAAAGTGAATAACATTTGTGACTTGTTCTCTCATGACCAGAAAGAACTGCTGTTACTATCAATGTATTGAATGTTAGAATTTAAAGTTAATTAACGAGAAGTCCTAATTAAGCAGCGGTCCTCTACAATAGAATGGCCCTTGGCTTAAGTGCCTAACGAATAGTTTGTTGATCGTAATCTCTTCGTGTTCAACTATCAAAGAGGAAATAAGGGTTTACTTATGATAAATGCGGTGTTTGTAACCGACATCCCTTGCTTCTATATGGCCGCGTTGAAGCAGAGTAAGCGAGCTGGTCTGGAACAAACTTTAAGATACGGGGCCATGATATCTGCAACAAACGTCACAGCTCGTCCAAATAATAAGAAAATTAATATCAACTAGCAAAGGCAATCCTGTTTTGATTCATGTAAAGGATAGATTAGCACGCAACACAGAGGGTATGTTTGACTTGTGCGATTGGGGAGACTGAAAACATGGAATACATTTGTAAACCACCTCAAAAGATTTGTTGTCACAAGAAGGGAATGATCAATGCTTACTATGTTTCCCAGGTGGAACGCTTCTCAAGCGATATCAAACCAGAGAACTGGAAAAGCACTTCCCTTATAAGGTCACACGCATGATAATTCATCGTGCCCTGCACATTTTTGTGCTATAAGCAGGCGTACAGTAATATGGGCTTGCTGAAGCAATGGAACAACAGTATCCAGGCGCACAAAAGTCGACGGTGAGCCTCTTAGACGATATGGTTAGGAACCACTCCCGTAGCGCAGTTGCTAGCGCGCAGGACCCGGGTTCGATCCTCGGTACCACAGTCGGGATTTTTCCCCTCCGAGACGTTTGGTTTTTGTGGGTTTAAGGGCGCTCAACTTCTAGGTCATCAGCGCCCTTAAAAGATTCATGGCAACAGCCAGATATAAACATCCCTCAAAAATAAAAATACTAGCAACAAGAAAAATATACACAAAAAGTAAAAACAGTGGCAATAGTCAGATATGAAACAAGAGGTCTCGCACGGGGTGCACTCAACCTCATTAGGTCCCTGAGAAGCATTTGAGATGCTACCTGATGGAGAAGTAGTTACCCCAGGTCAAGAAGTCCACATAACTGACTGAGAGAGCTCGGTACGCTGATCACCACGTACCACCCTCCAGTACTCCTGAAAAGTCAGACCCTTGTTGAGCTTCACTGTCAGGTAGGAGATGGTATCCGTCTATTCTATCCTTCTGAGATAGGGGAATGTGGGAAAGTTGGCGAGAAAACGGAGTTTGGTGAAGAAAATGGTGTCGCTTTTCTCCAGGTTAATGAACAATCGCCAATTTTTGTGTCATTCTTGGAGGAGGCAGAAGTGTCTCTGAATGGGGAGGAAGGTTCTGCGAGGGTGTCTATTTGTAGAATATAGCAGCACGTCATGAGCATACTGGGCTATGGTGACGTGCTGCTCGGTTGGAATGTCGGCCACATAAACGCTTAATGGCATGGGGGACAGTACAGAACCTTCGGGAACTCGTCGAATTGGCCCTCGTGTTGATTTATTTCCCGCAACTGAGACCACTTGAGAAATGAGTCTGGTAGGTTTATGACGCATGTAGGTAGCTCCGATTGGATGACTTTGTGCAGGAGACTCGCATGCCAGGTCGCAGAGAATGCCTTCTCACCGTCCAGAGAAACTGCTGCAGTCCTGGCATCCCAGAGCGGCAGCCTCCACTACATGCAGCAGCTGCTGAAGTGATGAGTGACCAGGCCAGAATATAAACTGAAGGAGAGGGTTGGCTTGAATGTCCCCAAGTATGGGGCACAAGCGGGCAAGTATAAGCCTCTTGAGAGGACAGAGAGGAGGCTTATAGGGTGGTTTGCAGGATGTACCGAATCTTTCCCTGGTTTCAAAACGCAGATCACCCGCGCCTCTCCACTTGTGTGGAATTTGACTCAGGGTGAGGCACATATTGAAGACTTGTGAGAAAGAGCACGGCCTGGAAGCTGGCGGAGCATGACAGGGCTTAGGTTATCAGGCCCAACGGCCTTTTTGGGATTGAGACGCCGGAGTGTGCCCTGGAGTTCGCTGGATTTTAGTGCAGGAAGGCGACCCGCCTCCTGGGGTGATCGTCGAAGGTATCAGCGTACCTCCCGAGGACACGTTCGGAGAAATGTAGGTCCTACGGATCAATTCTGGGTCTCATAGTCCCCTCCAGGTATTCGGCAAACACATTTGCTTTGGCTTGAGGTTCATAGGTAAGGACTTGGGTGCCTAGGGTGGGGGAGGTATGTGGTTCACCTCGATTACGAAGTTTCTTGGCGATTTTACACACGTCGCCATCCTCTAGGTTCAAACGAATCATCGTGTCCTCCTAAGCTCTGAGACGAACCTCGCGGCTTAGTCGCCTTGGAGGCACTAGGTGGCGTGGCGTGCGGTGCCCCTGATAGAGCCTGCGAGCCCGAGAGCGGCCTATGAGCAGGATGGGTTCTACAGGTAGGACTATTGCATTAAGATGGGGCTGGAGTGTGGATAGTGAGGTTGCGGATAGTTAGTGCCACGATCGAGGTGAAGGAGGAGACCGCAGCCTCTAGGGTTGGGGTATCGGTGACGTTGGTTTGGAAATCTTCGATCTGAAAATGATCAATATCTTCAGTATGGGAATGACGCCTGCATTGAAACTATTGCCCCATGCTATTCCACCTCACATTGGTCCAATTTAAAATTATTTGTGCCATCTCAGGAAAACAAAACGCGAAGCAGTCTTGTAATTCACTTTGTCACTCAGCCGTCTGAAAGGATTCTAAGGAAGTAAGTACACAGTACTGTGGTTCGGAGAGTAAGCATAACTTCCTACACACTCCTTGTTGTGCATTTATGTGTTCTAAAGGACGAATAGTCATTACTGACTTCAGTTTTTCTTTATTTGCAGCATTTTCATCTTCAGTGTACGAGTTTTCAGCCACTTCAAGATAATCACGTTTACGATTTCTCTATATTAAGTTCACTTTTAAATACAATTCGTTATCCACGTTACTTTGATCATCATTGATATCTTCATTCAATGTTTTAGGAACTTGAACTTTAAAGTCACGTCTTTGAGCGTTAGCCCATTGGGTGGAACAGAAAGCTGTCGAGATAAGTGTAGGTACCTCAACAAGGAGGCATTCTTACCACCAAGACTGCATTGGCCGAATATTGACGTCCCACCCAACCTGGACTTCCGTTATAACATAGTCCTGGTACCTTTAGGCGAACCAGAAACAAAACTGGTACATTTTTAACGCATACCATGCCTAAAAACACAACAAACACGAATACCTCAACTCCCCGCCCAAAAAGGCGCACTCTCTGAGCTCATGGGCGTGGCCCAGCCCCTGGGGATATTAGGAAAGGAATATTCTAGGATTCTAGCACATCAACCTAAAATGTACCACATTTATTTCCTTTCAGATGAAGCCGATCGCGATCATTCTACTCCAGATAATGTTTGTATGTGTCACAGCATTTCCGGGATACTCCGAGGACAATGATTGGCCTTCTGATGAGGTGAGTACAATAAAGCTCATATTTAAGAGAGAGAGAGAGACTTGAGATGCTCCACGTGTCAGTCACAAGTGACTTGTGAAACAGTAAAGCTACCTGTGTGAACTGCGGAGACGTCGCATGTACGTCACGTCTCAGCTGTGTTAACTGCAGCGGAGAACATCAAGTTAGCTCCCGAGAAAGAGCCCGTTTTATCGACGACAAGAGCCATCCAGGAGGTCGAAAGTCAGGAAACCATTGCGTTTGCACCAACCGAAGTAATGATGGTAAATGAGGTTTTAGGGCGCAAAACCGGGAAGGTCATTAGCTACCGTCAAAAGGTAGAGGAGACGAAACTAAACAGGAGTCCGAAACTACCCAAAATAAGCGACATTTAAACCAAGCAGGTTGCTTTAAAAGCACACCTAAAAGAACTAAAATGTGGGCAGTAGCTGTAGAACGTGACATTACAAAGAGGCACTAAAAGGAAACAGGCGTAAATGGCTTTGCATCCCGACAATGGTACAACCAGTTTATCTTAGCCATCATGTTACTGCCACGAAGAAAGGTCATTTGCCACCATGTCATCTGCTAAAATGCCTGGTAATGCGGTACCCAAACCCAGAAGGCGAGGTAGAGAGGCTAAAGGTCCATAATACACTAAAACATGGCATACCATAGCGAGGACAGAGTGGTGGGGTTCATCGCGCAACAAGTGGCGATGACTAAAAAAACAATGCCCAATATGGAGACAGCAAAAAATAACCTCGAAGGGCTGGTCAGGAAGACGTTTTCCAAAGACAGGGAAACGGTTTGACTTCCCGTAGTGTATTCCTTTCACTGCAAATTATCTCCAATACAATTTGTTATTCAATATACAACACATTAAAATGTATCAGCCGGACAGTTCATATTCCTTAGTGTCCTCATTCTGTATTACATGTTACCTTGTTCATGATCATTGTGTATACATATGATATTGTATTTCCTAGAATAATCATGTTATTCCTTTGTTTAGGATGATGCCTCTTCACCAGAAATTTGGGTTTCCGTATTACCTGAATTGCCAGAACATCTCGATGCTGAACAAAACGAAAATATTATGCACCCATTGGCAAATCTTCCATCTGTGCATGAAATGTACGGAACTGCGCCTGAAACAATTCGATCCGCTGACCCCGAGGCACAGAGACACAGGAAGAAAGGTTGGAAAGGCGGCATAGCCTCTGCCATAGCAGGAGAAGCAGCAAACCAAGCTATTGAGGCTATTGAAGGTGGAGATTCATCTACGCAAGCTCGATCCGCAGTACCCAAGCCACCCAGGAGACCAAAAAGGCCACCAGGTGGAGGCGGAAGCGGAAGCGGAATAGCCTCCGCCATAGCAAAAGAAGCAGCAACGGCGATTGCAAGTGAGTTAGCAGGGGAAGCAGCAAGACAAGCTATTGAGGCTATTAAAGGTGGAGATTCATCTACGCAAGCTCGATCCGCAGTACCCAAGCCACCCAGGAGACCAAAAAGGCCACCAGGTGGAGGCGGAAGCGGAAGCGGAATAGCCTCCGCCATAGCAAAAGAAGCAGCAACGGCGATTGCAAGTGAGTTAGCAGGGGAAGCAACAAGACAAGCTATTGAGGCTATTAAAGGCGCAGTTACACCCTCAGAAACACGATCTACTGTACCACGGGGAAGAAGCTCCTACATACTTAAAGAAATAGCAAAACACCTCATAGACAAGTCAATAGAGATCGCAGTCTATGAAGCCATAGATTCTGTTACACACAAACTGAACTGAAAAGGACTGCTTAAGTAAAGGTCAATAAACTAATGTAAGGGCAAATAAATCATCAGCATTACGGATTTGTGTATTTATCTCTACCTACCATTTATAAACTCCTTCATGATATTTACTGATAGATATCCAACATAAAGTTGATGAACACTACTAATTTGTGTATTTATCTTTAAGAACCACTTATAAACGCCTTCAAGAACGGACGGGAGAAATCTCATATTTAGAATGCGTAATTGAACACACTTGTAAGGTATTTGAAAACTACACTCATAAGATTTGATTTGGTTGTTCAATTTTGTTTTTATTATTTAATCTGTTATACATTTGTGGAAATTATCATTATTGTTAACCTTACTTCAATGTCTTATGTAATTGATAATGGTTTTGCGTCATAGCATGTTCGGAGGGAGATTTGAAATATGATTTAATGCTTGAGAGGTAAAATCAGGACTGAAAAATTCAATGACATTAAACCACGGATCTTCCGCTTTACGCGCGGTTGCTGTAACCACTGAGCTACTATGGTAACCTGCCAGTGCGACATTAAATTCCGCAACCGATTGATATTCTGGCGGTAGACCACAAATAGAACCTTACATCAGAGATAAATACCCCAAGGGGAACTTACAATCTTAGGTAATGTAATGATTATCATGTAGGGATATAACATAGATGTTGTCGCAGTTGGCAGCATGACTGCAGACGTTAGTCAGTTGTTATGATTATTTTAAATCAACAACGGTAAAATAAATATATTTTGAGTGTGGAAAATATTTATTAAGTTGTTCAAAATAAATATAAAAGAATAATAATCAAGATAAGTGGCCAAAAATACTATTCAATGTAATGATAGAAATACCACCTCGATGTTGGCATCATTGCTGTATTCTGTGCGTCCCAGCCCAGTGGTGCCAACGTTCATTTCAGCCTGAACCGTCTTCACTTTCTCTACGTAACCAGAGAAAATACCAGTACGACTATCAATTTATACAATTTCAGTTCTATACTCAGAGAAGAAAGGTGGTACGTAGACTATTGGAATCGGACACCAAAATTGTAAGATTGAACTTAACAACATATTTGAAAACTACTCAACAATATTTTCCACTGAAAATACCAGTATACGGCATGTAAACTTACTGACATTTGTCGTTCAGAGCTTGATGAAACTTACCCTATAAAGGTATGGAGACATATTCTAGTGATGGTCTATATATCTGGTGTTGTTTGATTTGAAGAACTTGTTTCCTGACCTTTTTGTTTTCTTTTTGAAACAGATAGTGCTGTTTCTTTGTTCATAGTTGTGATATATCTTCACTTAGAATTTTACGTGTACCTATTTAGTTTCTCATTTTGTGGTCACTAAGGTTATCTACCTTTCAGGGAATTTTAATGCTATTACTAATTTACTGTGTACAAAAGAATTGCATCATACATAACCTTGTTATGTATAATTGCTATAAGTATCGAAATTCTTGAGGGAAAGGGAATAAAAATGTATTGCATAATCTCGATAATTTATGTGATATGACTGTTTATTACTTTTTTTATGATCAGTTGATTACATAAGTATTCATTTGTAGAAAAAGGTTCAAATTTAAAAGTGCCTTCTTCTTGCCGATGTTATTTTCAAGAATTAGTTGCCGAACTTCTTTGGTAGTCACATCATTTCGCGGTGATCGGTTAAGCGGTTTTCGAGATTAACAGTTAGATATATACAAACATTCAAGTTGTATAGATGATATGAATTGTTTGTAGAAGAGTGAGTGGAGAAAGACATGTGAAGGTGTTACCTAAAAGTGAGTAGAGTAAACACTGTGAATGTCACATACAGCATTTCTATATCAAACATGCACAAAATTGTATGACTTATTTCTAGAAGAGTAAGTAGAGAAACATTTATGAGTGTTTTACCCTAAAGCAAGTAGAGAAAACAATATGAATGTAATACGTAGAATTTCTATTTCAAACATGCACGAAATTGTATGACTTATTTGTAGAAGAGTGAGTAGAGAGAGATGTGAATGTGTTACCTAAGAGTGAGTAGAGAAAACAGTATGAATATAATATGTAGCATTTCTATTTCAAACATACAGAAAATTGCATGATTTCTTTATAGAAGAGTACAGAAAGAGATGTGAACGTGATACCTAATAGTGAAAGGAGAAAATAGTGTGAGTGTAATAGCACTTCTGTTTCAACCATACAGAACATGGTTTGACTTATTTTAAAAGTAGGGATAAAAGTGTTTTTGGTGCAAAATCGCATTTTTTATGGAAAAATGTTTATAGAAGACTGAGTAGAGAAAGAGATGTGAATGTGCCACCTAAAGTGAGTAGAGAAACCGCTGTGAAAGTAATATGCAACATCTCTATTTCAAACATACAGAAAATTGCATGACTTATTTTTAGAAGAGTGAGTAAAGAAAGAGATGTGAATGTGTTACCTAATAGTGAGAGGAGAAAACATTGTGAATGTAATAGCATTTCTATTTAAAACATACAGAACATGGTATGACTAATTTTAAAAGTGGGGATAAAAGTGTTTTTGGTGCAAAATCACGTTTTTTATGGAAACTTATTTATAGAAGGGTGAGTAGAGAATGAGATGTAAATGTGATACCTAAAATTAAGTAGAAAAACCACTATGAATGTAATATGCAGCATCTCTATTTCAAACATACAGAAAATTGCATGACTTATTTGTAGCACAGTGAGTAGAGAAAGAGGTGTGAATGTATCACCTACTAGTGAGAGGAGAAAACAGTGTGAATGTAATAGCACTTCTGTTTCAAACATACAGAACATAGTATGACTTATCTTAAAAGTGGGGATAAAATATTTTTGGTGCAAAATCATGTTTTTTTATGGAAAATTGTTTTTAGAAGAGTGAGTAGAGAAAGAGGTGTGAATGTATCACCTAATAGTGAGAGGAGAAAACAGTGTGAATGTAATAGCACTTCTGTTTCAAACATACAGAACATGGTATGCCTTATCTTAAAAGTGGGGATAAAATGTTTTTGGTGCAAAATCATGTTTTTTTTTATCAAAAATTGTTTTTAGAAGACTGAGTAGAGAAAGAGATGTGAATGTGTTACCCAAAAGTGAGTAGTGAAAACACTGAATGTAATATGCATGTATACAAAAATTTAACCAAATCTTTAGAGTCGTTTCTGAAATACAGGGAATATATATACAGGAATTGCACTGTAGAAGTGAGAATAAAAAAATGTTATTTTTTATGTAAAATCACATTTTTTCGGGAATTACACCTATATAGATGAACTTAAAAGGCAAAACTCAATCTGAATACAAAATTTGATCAAAATCGTTAGAGTCGTTTCCAAGTTGCGCGGAATATATATATACAAGAATTGCTCGTTTAAATATTGTGACTTTTTTGGTGGGTGTAAAGTAAAGACGACAGATGTAGTCTAGATAAAGAAACACTTTTATTTCCGTAAACAGTAACTTTGTACACTCGTTGCAACAGTAAGAAAGTCTTTTCCGATTCACCAACAGCACGGCTCCGAACTAGTAACACAACAACTGTCCCTTCTCCGTCGGCACGACTCCTCAACGCTTCGCATACGTCTCTTCTTTCCGTCAGCACGACTACTCAACGCTTCGCATACGTCTCTTCTTTCCGTCGGCACGACTCCTCAACGCTTCACATACGTCTCTTCTTTCCGTCAGCACGACTACTCAACGCTTCACATACGTCTCTTCTTTCCGTCGGCACGACTACTCAACGCTTCACATACGTCATACCTCTCCGTCGGCACGACTACTCAACGCTTCGCATACGTCTCTTCTTTCCGTCGGCACGACTCCTCAACGCTTCACATACGTCTGACCTCTCCGTCGGCACGACTACTCAACGCTTCACATACGTCTGACCTCTCCGTCAGCACGACTACTCAACGCTTCACATACGTCTCTTCTTTCCGTCAGCACGACTACTCAACGCTTCACATACGTCTGACCTCTCCGTCGGCACGACTACTCAACGCTTCGCATACGTCTCTTCTTTCCGTCGGCACGACTACTCAACGCTTCACATACGTCTCTTCTTTCCGATGGCACGACTCCTCAACGCTTCACATACGTCTCTTCTTTCCGTCGGCACGACTCCTCAACGCTTCACATACGTCTCTTCTTTCCGTCGGCACGACTCCTCAACGCTTCACATACGTCTCTTCTTTCCGTCGGCACGACTCCTCAACGCTCCACATACGTCTATTCTTTCCGTCGGCACGACTACTCAACGCTTCACATACGTCTCACCTCTCTGTCGGCACGACTCCTCAACGCTTCGCATACGTCTCTTCTTTCCGTCGGCACGACTACTCAACGCTTCACATACGTCTGACCTCTCCGTCGGCACGACTACTCAACGCTTCGCATACGTCTCTTCTTTCCGTCGGCACGACTCCCCAACGCTTCACATACGTCTGACCTCTCCGTCGGCACGACTCCTCAACGCTACGCATACGTCTCTTCTTTCCGTCGGCACGACTACTCAACGCTTCACATACGTCTCTTCTTTCCGTCGGCACGACTCCTCAACGCTTCACATACGTCTCTTCTTTCCGTCGGCACGACTACTCAACGCTTCACATACGTCTCTTCTTTCCGTCGGCACGACTGCTCAACGCTTCACATACGTCTGACCTCTCCGTCGGCACGACTCCCCAACGCTACGCATACGTCTCTTCTTTCCGTCGGCACGACTACTCAACGCTTCACATACGTCTCTTCTTTCCGTCGGCACGACTCCTCAACGCTTCACATACGTCTGACCTCTCCGTCGGCACGACTCCTCAACGCTACGCATACGTCTCTTCTTTCCGTCGGCACGACTCCTCAACGCTTCGCATACGTCTCTTCTTTCCGTCAGCACGACTCCTCAACGCTTCACATACGTCTCTTCTTTCCGTCGGCACGACTACTCAACGCTTCACATACGTCTCTTCTTTCCGTCGGCACGACTGCTCAACGCTTCACATACGTCTGACCTCTCCGTCGGCACGACTCCTCAACGCTACGCATACGTCTCTTCTTTCCGCTGGCACGACTCTTCAACGCTTCACATACGTCTGACCTCTCCGTCGGCACGACTACTCAACGCTTCGCATACGTCTCTTCTTTCCGTCGGCACGACTCCTCAACGCTTCACATACGTCTGACCTCTCCGTCGGCAGGACTCCTCAACGCTTCACATACGTCTGACCTCTCCGTCGGCACGACTACTCAACGCTTCGCATACGTCTGTTCTTTCCGTCGGCACGACTACTCAACGCTTCGCATACGTCTGTTCTTTCCGTCGGCACGCCTACTCAACGCTTCGCATACGTCTGTTCTTTCCGTCCGCAGGACTCCTCAACTCTTCACATACGTCTGACCTCTCCGTCCGCACGACTACTCAACGCTTCGCATACGTCTCTTCTTTCCGTCGGCACGACTCCTCAACGCTTCACATACGTCTCTTCTTTCCTTCAGCACGACTCCTCAACGCTTCGCATACGTCTCTTCTTTCCGTCGGCACGACTCCTCAACGCTTCACATACTTCTGACCTCTCCGTCGGCACGACTCCTCAACGCTACGCATACGTCTCTTCTTTCCGTCGGCACGACTCCTCAACGCTTCACATACGTCTGACCTCTCCGTCGGCACGACTACTCAACGCTTCGCATACGTCTCTTCTTTCCGTCGGCACGACTCCTCAACGCTTCACATACGTCTGACCTCTCCGTCGGCAGGACTCCTCAACGCTTCACATACGTCTGACCTCTCCGTCGGCACGACTACTCAACGCTTCGCATACGTCTGTTCTTTCCGTCGGCACGACTACTCAACGCTTCGCATACGTCTGTTCTTTCCGTCGGCACGACTACTCAACGCTTCGCATACGTCTGTTCTTTCCGTCGGCAGGACTCGTCAACGCTTCACATACGTCTGACCTCTCCGTCGGCACGACTACTCAACGCTTCGCATACGTCTCTTCTTTCCATCAGCACGACTCCTCAACGCTTCACATACGTCTCTTCTTTCCGTCGGCACGACTCCTCAACGCTTCACATACGTCTCTTGTTTCCGTCGGCACGACTCCTCAACGCTTCACATACGTCTGACCTCTCCGTCCGCACGACTACTCAACGCTTCACATACGTCTGACCTCTCCGTCAGCACGACTCCTCAACGCTTCGCATACGTCTCTTCTTTCCGTCGGCACGACTCCTCAACGCTTCACATACGTCTGACCTCTCCGTCAGCACGACTACTCAACGCTTCACATACGTCTGACCTCTCAGTCAGCACGACTCCTCAACGCTTCGCATACGTCTCTTCTTCCCGTCGGCACGACTCCTCAACGCTTCACATACGTCTCTTCTTTCCGTCGGCACGACTCCTCAACGCTTCACATACGTCTCTTCTTTCCGTCGGCACGACTCCTCAACGCTTCACATACGTCTCTTCTTTCCGTCGGCACGACTCCTCAACGCTTCACATACGTCTGACCTCTCCGTCGGCACGACTCCTCAACGCTTCTCATACGTCTGTTCTTTCCGTCGGCACGACTACTCAACGCTTCGCATATGTCTCTTCTTTCCGTCAGCACGACTCCTCAACGCTTCACATACGTCTCTTCTTTCCGTCGGCACGACTCCTCAACGCTTCGCATACGTCTGTTCTTTCCGTCGGCACGACTCCTCAACGCTTCGCATACGTCTCTTCTTTCCTTCAGCACGACTACTCAACGCTTCGCATACGTCTCTTCTTTCCTTCAGCACGACTCCTCAACGCTTCACATACGTCTCTTCTTTCCGTCGGCACGACTCCTCAACGCTTCACATACGTCTCTTCTTTCCGTCGACACGACTCCTCAACGCTTCACATACGTCTCACCTCTCTGTCGGCACGACTCCTCAACGCTTCTCATACGTCTCTTCTTTCCGTCGGCACGACTACTCAACGCTTCGCATACGTCTCTTCTTTCCGTCGGCACGACTCCTCAACGCTTCACATACGTCTGACCTCTCCGTCGGCACGACTCCTCAACGCTTCACATACGTCTGACCTCTCTGTCGGCACGACTCCTCAACGCTTCACATACGTCTGACCTCTCTGTCGGCACGACTCCTCAACGCTTCGCATACGTCTGACCTCTCCGTCGGCACGACTCCTCAACGCTTCACATACGTCTGACCTCTCCGTCGGCACGACTCCTCAACGCTTCACATACGTCTGACCTCTCCGTCGGCACGACATCTCAACGCTTCGCATACGTCTGACCTCTCCGTCGGCACGACTCCTCAACGCTTCACATACGTCTGACCTGTCCGTCGGCACGACTCCTCAACGCTTCACATACGTCTGACCTCTCCGTCGGCACGACTACTCAACGCTTCGCATACGTCTGACCTCTCCGTCGGCACGACTACTCAACGCTTCACATACGTCTGACCTCTCCGTCGGCACGACTCCTCAACGCTTCACATACGTCTGTTCTTTCCGTCGGCACGACTCCTCAACGCTTCACATACGCCTGACCTCTCCGTCGGCACGACTCCTCAACGCTTCACATACGTCTCTTCTTTCCGTCGGCACGACTCCTCAACGCTTCACATACGTCTGACCTCTCCGTCGGCACGACTCCTCAACGCTTCGCATACGTCTCTTCTTTCCGTCGGCACGACTCCTCAACGCTTCACATACGTCTGACCTCTCCGTCGGCACGACTCCTCAACGCTTCGCATACGTCTCTTCTTTCCGTCGGCACGACTACTCAACGCTTCACATACGTCTGACCTCTCCGTCGGCACGACTCCTCAACGCTTCGCATACGTCTCTTCTTTCCGTCGGCACGACTCCTCAACGCTTCACATACGTCTCTTCTTTCCGTCGGCACGACTCCTCAACGCTTCACATACGTCTGACCTCTCCCTCGGCACGACTACTCAACGCTTCACATACGTCTCTTCTTTCCGACGGCACGACTCCTCAACGCTTCACATACGTCTGACCTCTCCGTCGGCACGACTCCTCAACGCTTCACATACGTCTGACCTCTCTGTTGGCACGACTCCTCAACGCTTCACATACGTCTGACCTCTCCGTCAGCATGACTCCTCAACGCTTCACATACGTCTCTTCTTTCCGTTGGCACGACTCCTCAACGCTTCACATACGTCTCTTCTTTCCGTCGGCAGGACTACTCAACGCTTCGCATACGTCTCTTCTTTCCGTCGGCACGACTCCTCAACGCTTCGCATACGTCTCTTCTTTCCGTCGGCACGACCCCTCAACGCTTCACATACGTCTCTTCTTTCCGTCGGCACGACTCCTCAACGCTTCACATACGTCTCTTCTTTCCGTCGGCACGACTACTCAACGCTTCGCATACATCTCTTCTTTCCGTCGGCACGACTCCTCAACGCTTCGCGTAGGTCTCTTCTTTCCGTCGGCACGACTACTCAACGCTTCGCATACATCTCTTCTTTCCGTCGGCACGACTACTCAACGCTTCGCATACGTCTCTTCTTTCCGTCGGCACGACTCCTCAACGCTTCGCATACGTCTCTTCTTTCCGTCGGCACGACTACTCAACGCTTCGCATACGTCTCTTCTTTCTGTCGGCACGACTACTCAACGCTTCGCATACGTCTCTTCTTTCCTTCAGCACGACTCCTCAACGCTTCGCATACGTCTGACCTCTCCGTTGGCACGACTACTCAACGCTTCGCATACGTCTCTTCTTTCCGTCGGCACGACTCCTCAACGCTTCGCATACGTCTGACCTCTCCTTCGGCACGACTACTCAACGCTTCGCATACGTCTCTTCTTTCCGTCGGCACGACTCCTCAACGCTTCGCATACGTCTGACCTCTCCGTCGGCACGACTCCTCAACGCTTCACATACGTATCTTCTTTCCGTCGGCACGACTACTCAACGCTTCGCATACGTCTCTTCTTTCCGTCGGCACGACTCCTCAACGCTTCACATACGTCTGTTCTTTCCGTCGGCACGACTCCTCATTGCTTCCCATACAACTCTTCTTTCCGTCGGCACGACTCCTCAACGCTTCGCATACGTCTGACCTCTCCGTCGGCACGACTCCTCAACGCTTCACATACGTATCTTCTTTCCGTCGGCACGACTACTCAACGCTTCGCATACGTCTCTTCTTTCCGTCGGCACGACTCCTCAACGCTTCACATACGTCTGTTCTTTCCGTCGGCAGGACTCCTCATTGCTTCCCATACAACTCTTCTTTCCGTCGGCACGACTGCTCAACGCTTCGCATACGTCTCTTCTTTCCGTCGGCACGACTCCTCAACGCTTCACATACGTCTCTTCTTTCCGTCGGCACGACTACTCAACGCTTCGCATACGTCTCTTCTTTCCGTCGGCACGACTCCTCAACGCTTCACATACGTCTGTTCTTTCCGTCGGCACGACTCCTCAACGCTTCGCATACGTCTCTTCTTTCCATCGGCACGACTCCTCAACGCTTCGCATACGTCTCTTCTTTCCGTCGGCACGACTCCTCAACGCTTCGCATACGTCTGACCTCTCCGTCGGCACGACTCATCAACGCTTCACATACGTCTCTTCTTTCCGTCTGCACGATTCCTCAACGCTTCACATATGTCTGACCTCTCCGTCGGCACGACTCCTCAACGCTTCACATACGTCTCTTCTTTCCGTCGGCACGACTCCTCAACGCTTCGCATACGTCTGACCTCTCCGTCGGCACGACTCCTCAACGCTTCACATACGTCTCTTCTTTCCGTCGGCACGACTCCTCAACGCTTCACATACGTCTCTTCTTTCCGTCGGCACGACTACTCAACGCTTCGCATACGTCTCTTCTTTCCGTCGGCACGACTCCTCAACGCTTCACATACGTCTGTTCTTTCCGTCGGCACGACTCCTCAACGCTTCACATACGCCTGACCTCTCCGTCGGCACGACTCCTCAACGCTTCACATACGTCTCTTCTTTCCGTCGGCACGACTCCTCAACGCTTCACATACGTCTGACCTCTCCGTCGGCACGACTCCTCAACGCTTCGCATACGTCTCTTCTTTCCGTCGGCACGACTCCTCAACGCTTCACATACGTCTGACCTCTCCGTCGGCACGACTCCTCAACGCTTCGCATACGTCTCTTCTTTCCGTCGGCACGACTACTCAACGCTTCACATACGTCTGACCTCTCCGTCGGCACGACTCCTCAACGCTTCGCATACGTCTCTTCTTTCCGTCGGCACGACTCCTCAACGCTTCACATACGTCTCTTCTTTCCGTCGGCACGACTCCTCAACGCTTCACATACGTCTGACCTCTCCCTCGGCACGACTACTCAACGCTTCACATACGTCTCTTCTTTCCGACGGCACGACTCCTCAACGCTTCACATACGTCTGACCTCTCCGTCGGCACGACTCCTTAACGCTTCACATACGTCTGACCTCTCTGTTGGCACGACTCCTCAACGCTTCACATACGTCTGACCTCTCCGTCAGCATGACTCCTCAACGCTTCACATACGTCTCTTCTTTCCGTTGGCACGACTCCTCAACGCTTCACATACGTCTCTTCTTTCCGTCGGCAGGACTACTCAACGCTTCGCATACGTCTCTTCTTTCCGTCGGCACGACTCCTCAACGCTTCGCATACGTCTCTTCTTTCCGTCGGCACGACCCCTCAACGCTTCACATACGTCTCTTCTTTCCGTCGGCACGACTCCTCAACGCTTCACATACGTCTCTTCTTTCCGTCGGCACGACTACTCAACGCTTCGCATACATCTCTTCTTTCCGTCGGCACGACTCCTCAACGCTTCGCGTAGGTCTCTTCTTTCCGTCGGCACGACTACTCAACGCTTCGCATACATCTCTTCTTTCCGTCGGCACGACTACTCAACGCTTCGCATACGTCTCTTCTTTCCGTCGGCACGACTCCTCAACGCTTCGCATACGTCTCTTCTTTCCGTCGGCACGACTACTCAACGCTTCGCATACGTCTCTTCTTTCTGTCGGCACGACTACTCAACGCTTCGCATACGTCTCTTCTTTCCTTCAGCACGACTCCTCAACGCTTCGCATACGTCTGACCTCTCCGTTGGCACGACTACTCAACGCTTCGCATACGTCTCTTCTTTCCGTCGGCACGACTCCTCAACGCTTCGCATACGTCTGACCTCTCCTTCGGCACGACTACTCAACGCTTCGCATACGTCTCTTCTTTCCGTCGGCACGACTCCTCAACGCTTCGCATACGTCTGACCTCTCCGTCGGCACGACTCCTCAACGCTTCACATACGTATCTTCTTTCCGTCGGCACGACTACTCAACGCTTCGCATACGTCTCTTCTTTCCGTCGGCACGACTCCTCAACGCTTCACATACGTCTGTTCTTTCCGTCGGCACGACTCCTCATTGCTTCCCATACAACTCTTCTTTCCGTCGGCACGACTCCTCAACGCTTCGCATACGTCTGACCTCTCCGTCGGCACGACTCCTCAACGCTTCACATACGTATCTTCTTTCCGTCGGCACGACTACTCAACGCTTCGCATACGTCTCTTCTTTCCGTCGGCACGACTCCTCAACGCTTCACATACGTCTGTTCTTTCCGTCGGCAGGACTCCTCATTGCTTCCCATACAACTCTTCTTTCCGTCGGCACGACTGCTCAACGCTTCGCATACGTCTCTTCTTTCCGTCGGCACGACTCCTCAACGCTTCACATACGTCTCTTCTTTCCGTCGGCACGACTACTCAACGCTTCGCATACGTCTCTTCTTTCCGTCGGCACGACTCCTCAACGCTTCACATACGTCTGTTCTTTCCGTCGGCACGACTCCTCAACGCTTCGCATACGTCTCTTCTTTCCATCGGCACGACTCCTCAACGCTTCGCATACGTCTCTTCTTTCCGTCGGCACGACTCCTCAACGCTTCGCATACGTCTGACCTCTCCGTCGGCACGACTCATCAACGCTTCACATACGTCTCTTCTTTCCGTCTGCACGATTCCTCAACGCTTCACATACGTCTGACCTCTCCGTCGGCACGACTCCTCAACGCTTCACATACGTCTCTTCTTTCCGTCGGCACGACTCCTCAACGCTTCGCATACGTCTGACCTCTCCGTCGGCACGACTCCTCAACGCTTCACATACGTCTCTTCTTTCCGTCGGCACGACTCCTCAACGCTTCACATACGTCTCTTCTTTCCGTCGGCACGACTACTCAACGCTTCGCATACGTCTCTTCTTTCCGTCGGCACGACTCCTCAACGCTTCACATACGTCTGTTCTTTCCGTCGGCACGACTCCTCAACGCTTCGCATACGTCTCTTCTTTCCATCGACACGACTCCTCAACGCTTCGCATACGTCTCTTCTTTCCGTCGGCACGACTCCTCAACGCTTCGCATACGTCTGACCTCTCCGTCGGCACGACTCCTCAACGCTTCACATACGTCTCTTCTTTCCGTCTGCACGATTCCTCAACGCTTCACATACGTCTGACCTCTCCGTCGGCACGACTCCTCAACGCTTCACATACGTCTCTTCTTTCCGTCGGCACGACTCCTCAACGCTTCACATACGTCTCTTCTTTCCGTCGGCACGACTCCTCAACGCTTCACATACGTCTCTTCTTTCCGTCGGCACGACTCCTCAACGCTCCACATACGTCTATTCTTTCCGTCGGCACGACTACTCAACGCTTCACATACGTCTCACCTCTCTGTCGGCACGACTCCTCAACGCTTCGCATACGTCTCTTCTTTCCGTCGGCACGACTACTCAACGCTTCACATACGTCTGACCTCTCCGTCGGCACGACTACTCAACGCTTCGCATACGTCTCTTCTTTCCGTCGGCACGACTCCTCAACGCTTCACATACGTCTGACCTCTCCGTCGGCACGACTCCTCAACGCTACGCATACGTCTCTTCTTTCCGTCGGCACGACTACTCAACGCTTCACATACGTCTCTTCTTTCCGTCGGCACGACTACTCAACGCTTCACATACGTCTCTTCTTTCCGTCGGCACGACTGCTCAACGCTTCACATACGTCTGACCTCTCCGTCGGCACGACTCCCCAACGCTACGCATACGTCTCTTCTTTCCGTCGGCACGACTACTCAACGCTTCACATACGTCTCTTCTTTCCGTCGGCACGACTCCTCAACGCTTCACATACGTCTGACCTCTCCGTCGGCACGACTCCTCAACGCTACGCATACGTCTCTTCTTTCCGTCGGCACGACTCCTCAACGCTTCGCATACGTCTCTTCTTTCCGTCAGCACGACTCCTCAACGCTTCACATACGTCTCTTCTTTCCGTCGGCACGACTACTCAACGCTTCACATACGTCTCTTCTTTCCGTCGGCACGACTGCTCAACGCTTCACATACGTCTGACCTCTCCGTCGGCACGACTCCTCAACGCTACGCATACGTCTCTTCTTTCCGTTGGCACGACTCTTCAACGCTTCACATACGTCTGACCTCTCCGTCGGCACGACTACTCAACGCTTCGCATACGTCTCTTCTTTCCGTCGGCACGACTCCTCAACGCTTCACATACGTCTGACCTCTCCGTCGGCAGGACTCCTCAACGCTTCACATACGTCTGACCTCTCCGTCGGCACGACTACTCAACGCTTCGCATACGTCTGTTCTTTCCGTCGGCACGACTACTCAACGCTTCGCATACGTCTGTTCTTTCCGTCGGCACGCCTACTCAACGCTTCGCATACGTCTGTTCTTTCCGTCGGCAGGACTCCTCAACGCTTCACATACGTCTGACCTCTCCGTCCGCACGACTACTCAACGCTTCGCATACGTCTCTTCTTTCCGTCGGCACGACTCCTCAACGCTTCACATACGTCTCTTCTTTCCTTCAGCACGACTCCTCAACGCTTCGCATACGTCTCTTCTTTCCGTCGGCACGACTCCTCAACGCTTCACATACTTCTGACCTCTCCGTCGGCACGACTCCTCAACGCTACGCATACGTCTCTTCTTTCCGTCGGCACGACTCCTCAACGCTTCACATACGTCTGACCTCTCCGTCGGCACGACTGCTCAACGCTTCGCATACGTCTCTTCTTTCCGTCGGCACGACTCCTCAACGCTTCACATACGTCTCTTCTTTCCGTCGGCACGACTCCTCAACGCTTCGCATACGTCTGACCTCTCCGTCGGCACGACTCCTCAACGCTTCACACACGTCTCTTCTTTCCGTCTGCACGATTCCTCAACGCTTCACATACGTCTCTTCTTTCCGTCGGCGCGACTCCTCAACGCTTCACATACGTCTCTTCTTTCCGTCGGCACGACTACTCAACGCTTCGCATACGTCTCTTCTCTCCGTCGGCACGACTCCTCAACGCTTCGCATACGTCTCTTCTTTCCGTTGGCACGACTACTCAACGCTTCGCATACGTCTCCTCTTTCCGTCGGCACGACTCCTCAACGCTTCACATACGTCTCTTCTTTCCGTCAGCACGACTCCTCAACGCTTCGCATACGTCTCCTCTCTCCGTCGGCACGACTCCTCAACGCTTCGCATACGTCTCTTCTTTCCGTTGGCACGACTCCTCAACGCTTCGCATACGTCTCTTCTTTCCGTCGGCACGACTCCTCAACGCTTCGCATACGTCTCTTCTTTCCGTCGGCACGACTCCTCAACGCTTCACATACGTCTCTTCTCTCCGTCGGCACGACTCCTCAACGCTTCACATACGTCTCTTCTCTCCGTCGGCACGACTCCTCAACGCTTCGCATACGTCTCTTCTTTCCGTCGGCACGACTCCTCAACGCTTCACATACGTCTCTTCTTTCCGTCGGCACGACTCCTCAACGCTTCGCATACGCCTCTTCTCTCCGTCGGCACGACTCCTCAACGCTTCACATACGTCTCTTCTTTCCGTCGGCACGACTCCTCAACGCTTCACATACGTCTCTTCTTTCCGTCGGCACGACTCCTCAACGCTTCGCATACGTCTCTTCTCTCCGTCGGCACGACTACTCAACGTTTCGCATACGTCTCTTCTCTCCGTCGGCACGACTCCTCAGCGCTTCGCATACGTCTCTTCTCTCCGTCGGCACGACTACTCAACGCTTCGCATACGTCTCTTCTCTCCGTCGGCACGACTACTCAACGCTTCACATACGTCTCTTCTTTCCGTCGGCACGACTACTCAACGCTTCACATACGTCTCTTCTTTCAGTCGGCACGACTCCTCAACGCTTCGCATACGTCTCTTCTCTCCGTCGGCACGACTACTCAACGCTTCACATACGTCTCTTCTTTCCGTGGGCACGACTACTCAACGCTTCGCATACGTCTCTTCTCTCCGTCGGCACGACTACTCAACGCTTCACATACGTCTCTTCTTTCCGTCGGCACGACTCCTCAACGCTTCGCATACGTCTCTTCTCTCCGTCGGCACGACTACTCAACGCTTCGCATACGTCTCTTCTCTCCGTCGGCACGACTACTCAACGCTTCACATACGTCTCTTCTTTCCATCGGCACGACTACTCAACGCTTCACATACGTCTCTTCTCTCCGTCGGCACGACTCCTCAACGCTTCGCATACGTCTCTTCTTTCCTTCAGCACGACTCCTCAACGCTTCGCATACGTCTCTTCTCTCCGTCGGCACGACTCCTCAACGCTTCGCATACGTCTCTTCTTTCCTTCAGCACGACTCCTCAACGCTTCACATACGTCTGACCTCTCCGTCAGCACGACTACTCAACGCTTCACATACGTCTGACCTCTCCGTCAGCACGACTCCTCAACGCTTCACATACGTCTGACCTCTCCGTCAGCACGACTACTCAACGCTTCACATACGTCTGACCTCTCCGTCGGCACGACTACTCAACGCTTCACATACGTCTGACCTCTCCGTCAGCACGACTACTCAACGCTTCACATACTTCTGACCTCTCCGTCGGCACGACTACTCAACGCTTCACATACGTCTCTTCTTTCCTTCAGCACGACTCCTCAACGCTTCAGATACGTCTGACCTCTCCGTCGGCACAACTACTCAACGCTTCACATACGTCTGACCTCTCCGTCGGCACGACTACTCAACGCTTCACATACGTCTGACCTCTCCGTCAGCACGACTACTCAACGCTTCACATACGTCTGACCTCTCCGCCAGCACGACTACTCAACGCTTCACATACGTCTGACCTCTCCGTCGGCACGACTACTCAACGCTTCACATACGTCTGACCTCTCCGTCGGCACGACTACTCAACGCTTCACATACGTCTGACCTCTCCGTCGGCACGACCCCTCAACGCTTCGCATACGCCTCTTCTCTCCGTCAGCACGACTACTCAACGCTTCACATACGTCTGTCCTCTCCGTCGGCACGACTACTCAACGCTTCACATACGTCTGACCTCTCCGTCAGCACGACTACTCAACGCTTCACATACGTCTGTCCACTGTCTGTCGCACTTTACCGCTATTTATATCTCCCAGGCACTATTCTGGAAAGTTCAGTTATTGCGGTGAAATACAAAGCAGAAGATTCCCGAAGTCTCGATCCTTTTCTCTCTTTCGGCAAGCGCCCCAACAATGCGGTCATTCTCTGTCTCTTTCCTTCGGCTCCTTTGCGGTAGTGCCGACAATAATGCGATGCGTGACAATATATAAGATAACATAATTTTTACCAACTTAGATTTGTCAGATTCACTTGTAAATTTGCAATGTCAAGGATCGATGACAATACCATAACTTCCTTAATTTGTCCTATCTACTGACCAGGATCTTAAGGATAAATAATGACTAAGTTAAATATCACTGCAAAGAATCTTTTGACATAATTTTTACCAACTTAGAAATTTAAAATTATATTGTTTAATGATGCTGTCAATTACTAGGATCACATCAGAGTGCCGGAATTTTGTCCTGCAGGAGTTCTTGTACATGCCAGTAAATCTACTGACATAGAACTGTCATTTTTAAGCACACTTAAAAACCGTCGGTCTGGGTTGGATTAGAACCTGTGACCTTGGGATTAGTAGGCCAGTGTCTAACCAACTGACAGAGTCGTCTGATGGAGTTGAAAATTTGTGCACATATTAAGGACCGATTAGAATACAATATCATGACTTTGTCCCTATGTCCTGACCAGGATAGTCAGGATAAAGATTGAGTACGCAAAATTTATGGAAAATAAGATGTCACTAGACAACATTTCTGCATGCACCCTGATAATTGCTTCAATTAAAGAAATACATATATATATATATATATATATATTGGATGATAGAGGTGCCCAGAGAAAGGACCTGACCCAGGTGAAATATTGCGGACTGGAGTTCATACAGGGCCAAGACACCCACAACAGCTGGTAGTTTAGAAATCGACACATGTTACACTAGACAAATGAATTAAATTGCTTGAAAATATTGAAAGACAGAGAACCTGAAAGGGATACGAGATTTCGGGGGAAGGATTGTGGATCGAAATTTACCCAGGACCAGGAAGTCCACAACTGCTGATAGTGCAGTTAAACAGCAATTGTAGTCTAATACTGTTGCAAAAAAAAAAAAGAGAGAGAGACAGAGAGAGAGAGAGAAAGTGATTTGAAAATTTTCAAATTCAGAAATTTTAAGATCTCAAATTAAAAATTTTGAATAATATTTGAATAGAAAAGTTTGAGACTAAAAAATTAAAAATAAGTTATGGTTTTAAAAAACACTGTTTTATAACAAACCAAACTAAAAAGTTGTAAATCAAATTTATCATATTTTTAAATATAAATTAGTTTTTATTTTAAACTTCAAAATTTTGAAATATAATGAACTATTTGACTTTATATCACTGTAGAACAAACTCTTCATACTTGAAAATTTATTTTCTACTTTTTAATTTGGTTTGTTATAAAAACGTGTTTTATAGTTCTTTTTTAAACTATAATTTATTAATATTGGAATTATTATTGCTTTTTTCCACTGGGATGAAATGATACTGGTAGACCGTATGTAGTTAAACCATGCAAGTATTGTCATTCTGGCTGATGACCCTAAATGCTTGAGACATTCTGCATGTATTTGGTCTTCTTGAGGGAATTTTTTATTTTTCAGGTATTTGATTGCAGTGGTCAAGGAAGGGTACGTCAAATGTTGTGTTTTGGTGCAATTGTATCTGGTTTTCCAGGTGTGAGATCTGTTTCTTAATGTCTTTTGACATTCACCTTGCATATGGGTCAATCCACGTCAAATCGAACACCCATAAAACACGACTTTTTCGTAGGAGGTTCAAATTTTTTTATGAATAATAGGCATCAAATAAGGAGACCCGTATTTTTTTATTTCCGTATTTTTAAATTACTTGCTTAGTTATGGCTATTGTAAACTAACCAATTTCTGTGCGCACCGTAATATAAGATAACTTGTTACTCTAAGTTCATAGAGAGTTGAGAGTTGGGGTTTGGCGCACTGAAAACGTTAAATATAACACTTTTAACAACTTTCGATCAATCATTATTACACATAAATTTTGGACTGTTTTTTTTTATGGTATATTCTGTAAAACCAAAAATAGAATTTAAATTGATGTGCTAAAAATCTAAAAAAAATACATACGTATTCCCTGACATTTTATCTATAAAATAAGATGTTGAAAACTATGGAGCTTGCATTAGTGCATTTGCTACAATTTCTTTTCTGGAGGCCTGCAAGTGCACACGGACAAGTAACAAGCCAGGTGACTGCAGACAGCATGTGAATTGCCACGTCAGCTATGCTAGTCAGATAACTTCTTCTTACTAAGGCAGTACAGTCCATGCAGAAAAATGTCTCCATGATGTAGCTTCTTTCTGATACTCCTGAGGCATCTGACACGTGCTTTTGAACTTTTGAATTTTTTTGAAAAAATCTTCTGATGTAAACAATTCTTTGCTTTTAGCTTCTTCCTTCATGTACGTCCATACATTTGAAATAATTTCTCTACTCTGACTGTGTAATGTTTTAGTCCCTAATCTAGAACTTACAGGTGGCATAACTGATTTACGCTATGATCAATGTCTTACAAATTCACTATATTCGCTCTTTATCTCAAAGACCTATGTCTTCAAATTCACGCTGCACTAAAAAGCACCTTTGAATTAGCAAGACTGTCTCAGATCATGCAGACATCACTACTACCTTTCCCCTCCCTCCCCATGTGCATGGTTTCATTTGCAGAATTATACAATATGAGCTGATGAAACAGACAAAAGCTATGGATTCGCCAACAGGACTTCCAGTCAAGGTCAGGGGCCAAGAACGATGGGTCCAGCTGTGCTTTAAAATTACACTCCTCCATTCCTTTGGCAAAAACTGAAGCTTTAGTGAAACAATTTTCTTTCGAAGAAGGGGGTAAAGTTGTGTGTTTTATGGAAACATTAGTTTAAAATGCATACTTTAAAAACATTTTGAAGATGCTAATAGTGTACATGTAATACTGTCAGCTAGAAGTGTTCTCCATACTGTACTGTTGTAACGTTCATGGAACCTCAAGCAATGAACAGTTGCCGCAATTGAAGGTGGCACTTGTGTGAGGTTACTGCAGCCGCCACCGCTGCCACGCAAATTCACTGCACTGGTTTGCAAAATTAATTACAACTGAACTATTCTGAGAATATTGAATAAACTTCATTGTATTTATTAGTTTTTTTTCCAGATTTTTAAATAGTCGAGTTTATGTTATTATGTAACTTTAAAACTTTAATTGTATAAAATATAATAATAATAATAATAATAATAATAATAATAATAATAATAATAATAATAATAATAATAATAATAATAATAATAATAATAATAATAATAATAATAATAATAATAATAATAATAATAATAATAATAATAATAATAATAATAATAATAATAATAATAATAATAATAATAATAATAATAATAATAATAATAATAATAATAATAATAATAATAATAATAATAATAATAATAATAATAATAATAATAATAATAATAATAATAATAATAATAATAATAATAATAATAATAATAATAATAATAATAATAATAATAATAATAATAATAATAATAATAATAATAATAATAATAATAATAATAATAATAATAATAATAATAATAATAATAATAATAATAATAATAATAATAATAATAATAATAATAATAATAATAATAATAATAATAATAATAATAATAATAATAATAATAATAATAATAATAATAATAATAATAATAATAATAATAATAATAATAATAATAATAATAATAATAATAATAATAAATAAAATTTTCTAATAAATACCTCATGAAATACTGCAATTTATCTTTAATTTGAGCCAAAGATCAAGTAATTTGCTTCATTACAATCGGAGGTATGATTGATCCAAGAGTGAGGAGCACGCAATTTTTGGGACATTTCAAAAATTAATATCTGCCAAAATAAATTTTTTATACAAAACGAAGAAACATGGGTCACATATATTTTGTTCTAAAACACTAAAAAAGATTTCAAGAAAATCTGAGAGGTCAAGGTCATTTTTTGCCATATTTTGTTCGATTTGACGTGGAATGACTCATATGTGCCTTTTACTTGTCCCCTTGTGTATGAAAATGGAAAGGCATTTGATATTTCAGAATCGGATGTAACAATTTTAAGTCCAATACTTATTGGTTGCTTCATGTGCTGCAGGTCATTAGCACTATAGACCAGCGTTAAGGAGATCTTCAACATATTGCGATCTTGGTACCCCCATCTGGTAGAATGGGCATTTAGGGATTCATGGATGAATAATTGGGTGTATTATAACATCAAACATTTTGAATTCTGATATCAGGTCCTTCCTTACCCCCACCAGTAGGTATTCCGCTTGCTATTTGTCTATATTTGGGAAGCAGACACAATGTAAGGGCATAATACTTGAGTGCATCTGGTTTTAGGTTAGCTTCCTTAATAGAGAAAACATGTTTGTTATAATTCTAAAAGAGTCTTCCGAGCTGATTTGCTGTTGTCTGCTGGAGTAACTTGGTTCAGACGTTTCGTCCACTACTGAAGTGGACATCATTGGTGGCGTGGTCGAAGTCCTCTTGGTGAAGAAGAGATGCTGCCATCTTGGACAATTTAAAAAGTCAGTGGTCGCTGAACATGCTATAGAAGCAGAGGGAGAGCATGTCATCAAGTTTCAGGACACCAGCATTCTATCTAACATCTCACACTACCATGCTCGACTACAGTGTGAAGCCATAGAAATCCATAAGCATTCCAACAACTTCAATAGGAAGGAAGAAGCCCTTAAGCTCAACAAATCTTGGTACCCCTTCATCGATGACATTAAACAACATAGACAGTCAAGCAACACAAACCAGTCAGAATCTTGTAGCGCCCGAGATGCAGCTAGACCCCTTCCACCAACCACATTGCCTCAGCGAGCCGCAAGCCAATCAGGGAAGACCCCCCCCCCGTGTATATGTACCACATCCCAGGCAGTCAACGCCTCAGATGCAACTGTACCTTCACCAAGAAGACTTGGACCACGCCACCGATGATGTCCACTGCAGTAGTGGACGAAACATCTGGACCAAGTTACTCCAGCAGACCACGGCAAAGACTCTTTTAGAATTACGAACACCGGCCATGAAAGCCTACGCTTACTCATGTATGTTATGTTTGATTTGAGTTGTTAAGAGCTCTGTTTTCTTGTGCTGAGATAGGGAGCTGCAGAATCTTGAGATATTGGGAGTTGTTCCTAGAGGAACTGTTTGTCTGCCTTTAAGCACTGTTGCCATACCTTTAGACCATTTTGTTACAGGGTACACCATGTGGAGGTAGATCTACTTTGCACCCCGACTAATAGATAGTTGCCTTCCCTGCATATCATGTCTTTGTCTTTAGTGTAATAAAATAAAGTATTTAAATGTTTGTCTTTTACATTCAAACTGTATTTTCCTTGCCTTGTTATTTGAAAATAAATACATTAAGATGTACTTTCAATGCAAACTATACTTTCCTTGCCTTGTTATATTAAAATAGATAAATTGAAACTTACTTTCAGTGCAAACTATACTTTCCCAAAGTAATGTATTGTGACATTGGTTAAGATCTCTATGGAATTAGCTTGCCATAGATTAAATGTCCTTTGGATCGTTGCCAAGGAGATGAAAAATGAAGCAGTCTTACAATGATATACAATTTTACAACATATTACAACAATTTTAAACATTTTAGCCAAGTTCAGGAATCACTACAAGCATTAAAAGCTTAATACAGCAATAGTCAGGTAAGCTGCCTTATTTATTGCTCTCAAAATATTCATGTATTGAGTAGTAAGTACAGATTAGACACTAAACATTCATATAATCTACTTTTTAATTTACAACCAATAATTCTGTTAATGCTGTTGGTAAAGTATTACACAGTTTAATGCCCAAAACTGTTTGATGTTTTTGAAAGCCTATGAGAGATTAGGTTACTTTGTCAGTTATATCTAGTATTATAGTTGTCATGTATGTTTAGTCTGGTATGTTATTTTTTACATAAGTGAGTGCTGTATAAATGTATAGGTTAATCAGAGTCATTACTTTAAGTTTTATGAATGGAGGTTTACAGTGAGCAGTTTTTCTGAATCTGCAATATTACAAATTACCTTTTTCTGTAATAGTAGGATATTAGAGACATGACTGCTGCTTCCTCAGAGTGGAATACCGTATGAAATTATACTATGGAAAAAAGCAAAATATGCAGATCGTATAGATGGCTCCTGAGGTACATGGTTTTTTAAATTCCTAATTATATGTATAACTGAAGAGCTTAGCTGTTATATAGCTGATGTGTGAGAGCTTCTTGTCCACGATGATCCCTAAAAATTTAACTACTGTTGAACAATTTTCTACCGAGCTATAATATATCTGTCCTATAATCCTTTTTTTCTAAGAAATTATTAAAGTAATTCTTTTTAGCAGTATTAATTTCTGTTTTTAGTGAGGCATATTCTTTCGCCACATTTGTGTATCTGATATGTTTTTTGTTTGTTCAGCTGTATTTCTAGCTATATCCCTTTGTAATTAATGCTTTTCCACACAGTAGCCGTGTATAGGACATGATTGGAAGGGCTAGAGTGAGCTGAAAAATTGAATGCCATGACCAGTGGTTCCAAATCCCAGTAATGGCATTCAAGTGGTTCAAATCCTCGGGACACTGGGAAATATATCTCGGAAACTAAGGGCCGAAGACCCCCGAGTGGGTACTCGATTAGGGCTTATCGGGGTGCCCCACCCGACGGTCCGGGTCCCGTTGGCCCATCTCCCATAGGGACGGAGATACGTAAAAATGAACCTTATTTATTAATATAGCGGCACGGCGAGGGGTGCGTTGGAAAGGGCTCGCCTCGCCCCTCCCGATGCAAAAAACCCCGACTCTCTACGCCCACGCGTTCTAAATCTGCTTCGAGCGCCGCTTACGGTTGAGCCACCGCCGATTTCTCAAAATTGAGCTAGAGCGCCACGCGAGGACTCAAAAGACGCGTCTCGGCGAGACGAGCAAGAATGCTTATGTGCACTTTGGCGCCATCTGCAGCCCAAGTCGAGTAATTCGCGAAAAAGTACATTTTGCGAGAGAAAAGTGCGATTTGTGGCCAAACGGTGGGAGATGGAGGAAAAGTGGAAATGAACAAAGTGGCTGTACTTGCGGAGACCTACAACTTTGGTTAAGAACTTTTTGCTCCATCTCCACTTTGAAAAACGTGACAAAGTGCCCTCTTTGGGGTCGATTTGCGGGCAAAGTAAGGGATGCACAGGGCCTGGTAAGGTGTCGTGGTGTAGAAGAAAGTTCATAGAGTAGAACGAGACCTTAAGCGCCGGTCTAGGACGCCGACGAGCGACGGCGTCGGGGATAGAAGGGCGCCTTCAAAGTGTGAGAGATAGTATTATATAGCTGGACTCGGTAAGAGAGGTATATATAGACTGAGTCCAAGAGCCAAGAGCCAAATCAAGTCATCAAGAGTAAACAGAACTACATAGGCTATAACCAGAAAATTCAAGATATACATTTCATTTGTCATAAAAGTACCTTAAACATATGGAATTTTAATCAAAATTGTTAGACTCATTTTTTAGAAAATCAAACTGCTTTCAGCAGTGCACGTTTTACAGCTGAAATGATGGTGTTTATGAAATATTTGTATGTATTTCTATGTCTCTTGTATCTCGGGCATTACTCTTAACAATTGCGACAAGTAGTTTTATTTAGTTAACGTTTTGCCTTTCAGGTTTGTCTAAATAAGTATCTTCTCCCACAAAAAACAAGATTTCACAAAAACAGAGGCGAAAATCGCCGAGCAAAGCTCGGTCGCCCAGGTACTGTTGATAAATTTAGCCAAGTCACTTTTTTATCCTGATGATCCTGGTCAGGACATTAGGACAGAGTTATGATATTGTATAGTCATCAGTCCTTGACAGGTGAGCCAATTTTCAAGTCAATTAAACAACTCAAGTCTAACGTTTACCAGACTTTCATCAAGCTGTTCCACTTTTTCAAAAAGTGGAAAGACTTAAATAATTTAAAATGGTGCTAAGAGGATTTATTTAAATGTAAAATGGAGAAAAGGTGTTAATAAAATAATACATTGTGGTGAAGAAACATTGTGTGATTTTTCATTCCATCCGTTACCACACCCTGAGAGAAATAAGAGTCTCATTGCTCAAACTTGAAACGACACTTCGATAAAAAAACTGCACCAATATAATAGCTTCAAATTCAAAATTTATTCAATATTGCTTGAATTTTAAGACTAATATAACATTTATAAATTCATAAAAATATGAGGAGGATGTTCCTCCCTTCCCTCCTCTGAGAAGCCGCCACTGGTATCACTATGATTTACCATATGTTATACCATGTAAAACAAAGACAAGGTATTACAATTTTCACAAATGTCAGTTAGTCACAAACTCATGTCAGTTAGTCACGCTGACCTTTGAATAAATATCTCCGGATGAGAATAACATGCCAAACCTTTTTTCAGGTCATTTGAAAGCTTAGAAGTTCCTCTCTCAAGTGATTTTTCAGAAAAAATCAAATAAGAAAACTTTCAGAGGAAATGGAGGACAAAGGTTTGAAGTTGGACCTGCAGTTCACAAAAATGTTAGTCACGAAAAGTTTAGCACTCATTATGAAATAATTGTTTCACTTTTTTAAGCTTTATATCTTTCCTATCACAACCGCCAATGTATTCTCTGTCATCGTATGTCGTTAAAATAACATTTTTACACCTATATTGGCCATTAGACAGACATTTTAAGAAGAAAATGTAGTGTAAATGTCAGTTAGTCACACGCAGAATTGCTCTATAACTTTCTAACAAATAAAATATTCATATGAACATTATCAACTTCTGGCAGCAGAAAATGCATGCAGATATAGGTTAGGTAAGTCTTTATCTACTCACAATAGCCAACTTTAATCATGAAAAGGACTTGATTTATGCACTTTTCTGCTGTTACCTATACTCTTAATGATTCCTGGACATACATATGTGGAATATAGTAAGAGTATTCATGTTAAATTTTTTTTGGAATTGCTACCCTTAGTCAGGCTATGAATCCACCAGCCATAATTAGTAATATAAACTGGTTATTTCTCAGTGCCAGAAAATGAGTCTAAACCATTACTTCAGTATTGATTACAGTAGAAAATGTTTTGCAATAATTTTTTGAATTCAGAGTTGACTAATCTTTTAGCTGCATAAAATGGTAGATTAACTATAGATTTCTGTACACTACTGGTACCCTTTTTTGCAAGAAAATCAGCTTTCTCATTACCACTCAGTCCACAGTGAGCCGGTATCCATTGGAAGACTAGGTGTTTTTGAAGTGCTGTTAGATGGGTAAGGATTTTCAAACATTCTATAATTGTTTGGTTTTTTGGTGACAACTTGGAAGTAATTGCTATAATTGCTGCCCTGGAATCTGAGAGAATAACTGCTTGCTGAAAATGTGAAATTCTGTACAAAAGGTTTTGTAGGGCCATTCGAATTGCTTCAATTTCTCCATCAAAGTTCGTAGTTCCATAACTTAAAGAAAGATTGTGTTTCAAAGAATAAAAGATGGGAACTACCAAACATTCAAACAGTAATTCCTGAGTATCCTCGAAAAACGGCAGTTGCAACCTTCAGGTTGATTACAGGACATGATTGTCTGGCAAAACATTTAAACAGAATTGGGATATATTCTTCACCACTCTGTCCTCTATGTGATCTGCAAGAGGAAATGGATCGAGACCACCTTCAAATATACCCGGCCACTTCTAGTGCCCCATCCATAAGTGAAAAATATTGGAGAGCAAGAGGATTAATGACTTCATTGTCAGAAATCCAGCATTAGCTAACAACAACAACAGTAGAAAATGTAAAACATTCACATTTGCATGAAAGATTATAGGATTACATTCTGTGGTTAGGTTGTTTAAGCTACAGTCAGCAAATGGAGTACAAAGGAGCAGCATTCTTAGAAAACTGTGTGCTTAGGAACTAAAAGCATACTAAGCAGTGTGAATAGCTCACAACGACCACACACCTATACATCCATTGTGACTACATATGTCACCATGAAATTTGCAAAGTACTGCTGCTGTAGAATGTAGGTACCTACCTATGCTTGAAAAATAATTCACCTATTACTTGATATGACATTAAATCTTTACATGTCATATGGGGAGCAATTACTTAAGAATTACTAATTTCTTTTTTTAAAGTATTACGCTACATTGAATTTTGATACATACATACCTAGCTTCAAGCACTTGGGAGGTCTATCGAGTATCTAATAAAGATTTAAAGCAAATAGTGGCAATAATCACATTATATTTTGCCATAGTTCTTAATATTCTTAAAGGTTTCCACTCTGTATTCTTTTTGCACTTCTTGCTGAAAATATCTATACATTATTGCCTTGTGGGTTTATTATGAATTTTTTCACTGTGGAAGTTTTACAGAATTCTTTGAAAACCTCATGGTGTAACACAATTTGTACACTGAAAATGCTGTAAAAATAGTTTTTGAGAAAATAAGCTTTAAACATTTAGTCAATTTCTTTTTTAAAATTTTTCAAATTTGCTTAGCTCAAAACTGCTGTGCTGAATACATTGGACCCTCTGCAGCCCTCTTCTTCTGTTCAGCTGAAAGTTTTACCAGTTTTAGTCTGCTGCAAGTGGTTTTAGCACCTCTCAGTCATAACACTCTGTACCTCTCTCACAACACTTTTCTTTTGTGCATGTTTATTGCGTGTATAAGCAGTAAATAAATTATACATTAGCATCTTATAAGAATTTTAAAATTTAGACTTGCACATTGAAATTTAAAGATCAGCAAAATACATTGATGTGACCATTGTCATATTGTTGCTGGTAATAAAAAATTTCAGTTTTATTGAAATGTTCATAATTGAGGCAAATATTACCCACAAATTTTCATGTAAAAGTTTTTTCTTTCAAACCAAGGATCATAGGTGCACCAAACCTGATGTAGTGGTATATTGCACAAATTTCAGCCTTATGGGATAAAACTTAACACATTTAGTGAGTTAGGTACACAATTGCATTAAATAGAACCATGCCCCCCTGTACACAGACACATGACCCATTGACTTAGTAACAAGCAAAATTAAAATGGAATATGATAGTTTAAACATTGAGCTTTTTAAAACAAGAAATAAAAAAGAAAAACCACAAAAGTGACATTTCCATATTGTGGGTCAATTTTCACATGGCATTGCCTTAATAAATATTTCGAACCAGTAGAGCTTTTGTGAATTGTTCACAAGAAGAAATTCATAGCTCGTTAATAGTTGCCGAACATTAGAACTGATAGTCAACATCTTACCTGTTTCATTTAAATACTTTGCTTTTACTATGTCAAGAGCTAATGAAAATATTAAAAGACCAAGATATAGATGTCTTCACAGTACAAGAAGCCAATATATCACAAGAACAGGAAATATACTTTGAAATGGATCAGTACACTACACATATACTTCCAAAGGCTCGTCAAATAGCAAGTGGTATTCTTACAGGAATTAAAAGAAATATGAAAGCTACTATCCAAATCCAAAAAACAATGGAAGAACAAGATAAATCAGAAATAGTTAAAATTGAAGTATGGAAAAGTAACTACCACTATAGAATTTACAGTATCTACAATCCTCCAGACAATACACTAGATCTAAATTCTATTCCCATAGAACCCAAAAGTATTTTAATAGGTGATTTTAATGCACACTCTCCTAGGTGGGGCTACAGAGATATAAATTCAGCAGGAAGAGTCATAGAAGACCTATTAAACTCGTCAACAATGGAATTAATATTTAATCCAAATGATCCACCCACTTACCTTCATTATAATGGTTCGGGTACAAATCCTGACCTTCTGATGGTGTCATCTGACATAATTGACAATACAAAAAGAGAAATAATAGAAGACCCAGGTTCAGGCCACAGAATCACCATAACCTCCATAAGAGGTTTAATAAATAAAAGTAACAAACCAAAAGTTAAAACTTCTTGGAATTTTAAAAATGCAGATTGGTCCAGTTTCCAAAATGAGATAGAAGGGAAGTGTAATATACTGTTAGAATCAGAGTTCAAGTCAACAGATGAAATGAATAAAAAAATTTGTGAAATATTACTGACAGCAGCTAAAACACATATCCCCAAAGGAAAGTTAAAGAAATATAGCTACTTTTGGTCTCCATCTTTATCTAAGTTAAAACACGAAAGAAATATAGCAAGAGTCAAAGCCGAAAGAACCAAGTGTCCAGAAGATGTACAAAACTGGAGAAGAAAAGCAGCCATTTTTAAGAAAGAATTAATTACAGCAAAAAGGGCCAGTTTCACAAATTTTGTAGAACATATGGACTATAGGAAAGATGGAAATAAAATATACAAATTCCTTAATAAAACAAAATTATCAAAAAATACAACTGAACCATTAAAATATAATAACAAAAGCTTAACTACAGATAGGGAAATAGCAGAATCCCTTAATAAGTTTTATGCTCAGTCACAAAGAATACCCCAAGCATATAAAAAACAAGATAAGGCTATCCAAAAAACTATCAGAGAAACTAGTAAGCCAAAAGGTATACGAAATGATATTTTTATTCAGGATTTTAATGAAACAGAACTGGATTTAGCAATAGAACAATTACAGAACAAAAAATCTCCTGGACCTGACAAGATCCACCCAGAGTTTATTAAACACCTTGGCAGGAAAGGAAAAGAAATCCTACTTAAACGTGTTGGAGAATGACTGTACCTTCCGACTGGAAAAAGCCATTATCATCCCGATTTTAAAGAAAAACAAACCCTCAAACAATATTAATAGTTTCAGACCAATATCTTTGACCAGTGTTATTGCAAAAGTGATGGAAAGAATGGTGGCGTCTAGACTTAACTGGTTCCTAGAATATTACAACTTAATTAATAGTTCACAGACCGGCTTCAGACAGAATCATAGTACAAGTGAAAATGTACTCCTACTAAGCCAAGACATCAAGGAAGCTTTCAATAGAAAGGAGGATACCTTGGCAGTATTCATTGATTTTAAATCAGCATATGGCTCAGTCTGGAGAAATAAATTAGTTGAGAAGTTGCAATCAATAGGTGTGAAAAGTAACATGCTTAAGTGGATAACTCAGTTTATTTCACAAAGATTTTGTGCCACAAAATATAATACATACATTTCCAAATATAAACAAACACACCGAGGACTTCCACAAGGTGCTGTTCTGAGCACAACACTCTTTAACATATATATAAATGACCTTCCATCAATAATAAAAACTTTAGAAACCAAAATTGCTTTATTTGCTGACGATGTAGTCATTTGGACTTCAGGCTCTTCAAAAAAACCTGAATTAATTAAAGACAGAATAGAAACAGCCCTAAACAAAGTACATGAATGGAGCTCCAAAAACCTCATGACTATCAATGTGGAAAAAACAAATTATGAATTATTTACACTAAAATACAAACCAGTTAATATTAGCATAAATTATAATGGTAAACCACTCAAAGCAGTTGATGATGCCAAATACTTAGGCATCACTTTCGACAGAAAGCTAAGTTGGAAAAAACATATAACAAACATCTCAGAAAAGGTTGAAAAGAAATTGCAAATCCTGAAAAGGTTAGCTGGTGCTAAATGGGGCTGCTCAAGGAGAGTCCTTAACACAACATACAAAATGTATATTAAACCAAACCTCTTGTACTGTTCTGAAGCTTTAATAACAGCAACAAATGCTAACATCAATAAACTTGAACAAATACAAAATCAGGCTCTTCGCCTAATCACTGGAGCAGTTAAATCCACACCTATTGATGCCATGCTTGCCTTAACACGGACCCCATAAATAACAACAAAAATAGAAGAACAAGCATTGCTCCAACACGAGAAAATGTTACGACTGCCAAACTCTAAATGGACAGAAGAGAACCTCCCCCCTTCAATCCTTAAAACTCATAGTAGTTTCCTAGAAAAGGTAACACAGATTAAATCCAAATTGAACATTCCTAACACCAGAGAAAATCTACTTATAAGAGAAAATCCATTGGAATTATTGCAACCTAGCTTCAATTTGGAATTAATAGAGGAAATAAGTAAATCAGACACACCAAAAGAAATACAAAAACTTCTAGCTCTGGAAACAATCAATACTAGGTATCCCTCAGAAGAATGGCTGCACATATATACTGATGGATCCTCCAAGGAAAACCTTACTGGAGCTGGAGTTACGTGTTCACATTTTTCCTTTTATCATTCTGTTGGCAGAGACACAACAAATAATGATGGAGAAATAGAGGCTATACATATTGCTCTCCGACAATTATTAAATCTTCCCTTAAATAAATTTAACAAGGCAGTAATTCTTTCAGATTCTAAAGCTGCAATTCAGGGAATATGTTCAAATACTACAAAGAAGTCAACAAAAATTAGAGAATGCTACAAAATGTTAACACAACTCCAAAAAGTTAATAAGACTGTTCATCTCCAATGGATTCCAGCACACTGTGGAGTCATGGGGAACGAAGCTGCAGACTCACTTGCAAAGAAAGGCACAACAATAAAACAAAAGTCTAAATTTAATTTCTCATATTCCTCAATAAAACGCTTGATCATTAAAAATTTTTGTCATTCATACCTACAAGAAATAGAAACAAATGCCAAAGATAAAAAATGGATTACACTACTTTCCAATCCAGATATAATCCCCCAGAGACCAAGGAAAACAGCTGTTGCAGCCTTCCGACTATTGACAAATCACGACTGCTTAGCAAGTCATCTCTACAGAATAGATATCTCAGCCTCACCAATATGTGTCCTGTGTAACGATCCAGCAGGAATGAATCACTTGAAGATCTGTGAAGCATTAAGATCAGAAGAAACTACAGTTCAAAAGTATTGGAAAGCACGAATGCTAATGGCTTCTTTGCCAGATGCAAGGCACTAGAAAACAACAACAACAACAACAACTATGTCAGATTAATTTATATGTAGCAAAGTTTGAGAGGTAGAACTGGAACTTAAAAATTCAATGCCACAACTGGGATTTGAACCACAGACCTTCCGCTTACCGGGTGGCTGCTCTACCACTGAGCTATTGTGACAAACTGCCAGAATGGCATTAAATTCTCAAACCAATTCGTATTTCTCCTGGTAAACCAAACTTTGCCCACACACGGCTTGTGTGTTTAAAAACACCAACAATAAGTTTGTTGGCATAAATAAATAATTATATGTAGCAAATTAGGAACTGTAAACTATCCAGAGAAAATGCAAAAAAATTCTTTGGTTGGTATAAGTTTTTCCCAAGCTGGTGGATAAAAATTACCTTCCAATCTCAAGCTCATTAAAAGAACATTGATTTGCTTTCTTGTGCTAAATTCATGACTAAGCAGTGTTTATATTGCTTTATTTTACACTGCAGCCAAGTGAAAGAGTTTACATACTTGTTTTCACTTCTTCAAGAAATATGACATGTTTGTTCAATAAATAATTATTCCTTTTTGATGAAAACATACTTATTTCTTAAAAATAACGGTATGTACTAAAGTTGTTGAATAATGGAATACTGGGTTTTAATATGTTTTCAGCACAATACAGCTGATAATGAAAATAATGCTTCTAGTAATTAATATACATATGTACTTGAGTGGTAATGCAATTTATTGGTGTTGTGCAGCTCTGCCATTTGCATTTTATGCAAACAGATATTCTGTGGGAATGAAAAGAGCAGATTCCAAAAGTGGAAAGACTCTGACTTCCAAACTGCCCAGCATACTTGGGTAGAACTTCCACATCCCTTCGAGTATCTCCATCAGAAAAGAAAGAAAAAGAAGAGGCATGAAGTTTACAGGCAGCTATTGATCATAGTTTACAGACCTTGAGTGAATTTAACAATAAATATTCCTTTAAAACATTTAAAGGGTTAGTAGATCGTCTAAGTAATATAAGCTTTGGTGAAAAATGGTCAGTTATTGTTAAAGAATATTGTGTTATTTTAATGTAAGGTAGCGTGAACAAGATATGTACATTGCTACAGACAGATTTTGCGTTCCACATATCCTAAGAGATATCAGTCTTAAAACACAGTTGGACAAATATACAAAATATTGTGTCTGATTTCTGTGGTGTAGGATCCAGGACCCAAATGGCCACAGATACCATAAGGTCTATTTTCTAAACGGCAAAATGCAACATATTTTGATAAAAAAATTTGATAATCAGTTATTTCATCCAGCATTTGAAATTACCAGAAAAATGTTGATTAAGTTTTTATTGGCTAGCTCCCTGCTTCAGTTGATAGAGAACCAGTCCAGTCTGCGTGCAAGGGGCCCTCGGTTTGATTCCTGGTGGGAGGGCTGGAATTTTTCTTAACCGAGAATATTCCTTATCCTCCCTAGAGTTGGGAAGGATGAATGTGTGTGTGTGAGTGTGTGTCTGTGTGTGTCTGCGTGTGTCTGCGTGTGTCTGCGTGTGTCTGCGTGTGTCTGCGTGTGTCTGCGTGTGTCTGCGTGTGTCTGTGTGTGTGTCTGTGTGTGTCTGTGTGTGTGTCTGTGTGTGTGTCTGTGTGTGTGTCTGTGTGTGTGTCTGTGTGTGTCTCTGTGTGTGTCTCTGTGTGTGTCTCTGTGTGTGTGCGTGTGTGCGTGCGTGCGTGTCTGTGCGTGTCTGTGTGTGTGTCTGTGTGTGTGTCTGTGTGTGTGTGTGTGTGTCTGTGTGTGTATCTGTGTGTGTGTGTGTCTGTGTGTGTATCTGTGTGTGTCTGTGTGTGTGTGTGTCTGTCTGTGTGTGTCTGTCTGTGTGTGTGTGTGTCTGTCTGTGTGTGTGTCTGTCTGTGTGTCTGTCTGTGTGTGTCTGTCTGTGTGTGTCTGTGTGTGTGTGTCTGTGTGTGTGTCTGTGTGTGTCTGTGTGTGTCTGTGTGTGTGTCTGTGTGTGTCTGTGCGTGTCTGTGTGTGTGTCTGTGTGTGTGTGTCTGTGTGTGTGTGTGTGTCTGTGTGTGTATCTGTGTGTGTGTGTGTCTGTGTGTGTGTCTGTGTGTGTGTCTGTGTGTGTGTCTGTGTGTGTGTGTGTCTGTCTGTGTGTGTCTGTCTGTGTGTGTGTCTGTGTGTGTGTCTGTCTGTGTGTCTGTCTGTGTGTGTCTGTCTGTGTGTGTCTGTCTGTGTGTGTCTGTGTGTGTGTGTCTGTGTGTGTGTCTGTGTGTGTCTGTGTGTGTCTGTGTGTGTGTCTGTGTGTGTCTGTGTGTGTGTGGGTGTGGGTGTGGGTGTGGGTGGGGGTGTGGGGGTGGGTGGGGGTGTGGGTGGGGGTGGGGGTGTGTGTGTGTACTCAAAACCCTAGATACAAAAACCCATTGTTAAAGGAGTACCACCATTATCAACATGTTCCACAGAGAGGCTGCTTATATGATCTTTGTAGTTAAACGATGGGATATAAATGGAACAATTAAAACAAATTAGGTGTATAACTAATATGTAAAGTAAAGAAATAACAAAAGCGTAATTAAAATACAGTTTTCTGCATTATCTGCAGAGAGCCCAGGTTTATTTAGACAGTTAATGACGTTCACTGAACAGACTTGTAGATCTTCTCCCAGAATGCAATTCGTTGAGGGAACATATCATCGTCCACTTTAAGTGTAGACCCAATATCCAAATGTTTGGTTGGTTCAGAAACGGTTGCAGGAGGCCATGTTACATCCTGCAGCAATGGGTCAGCGGCTGGCGTTGGATTCCTGTTGACAAAACATTCTTTTATTACTTTCTCTACTGGTAAGTAGAGGAAATACTGTATTCCACCCAAAAATTTTATGTTGAGATTTCACCAGAAACATAAGTTTTGAGGCCCCCCTACTCCAAAAAAAAAAGCATTTTTAGAAAAAGGTTCATGTGTGTGTGTGTGTGTGTGTGTGTGTGTGTGTGTGTGTGTGTTTGTGTGTTTGTGTGTGTGTGTGTCAGTCTGTCAGCCTGTGGACAGCATAACTCAAAAACCACAAGTTGGCTAAAAACCAAAGTTGATATTTAGGTTTAATGTCTTTTAAGGATGTAACACAAAGATTTTGAATAGAATAGCCCCACGTGGAAATTTTTCAAAAATTTTGACTTTGTTGAAAATAGCTCCAATTTTGATTAAAATGCCATATCTTAAAGATATTTGTATGACAAATGAAATGTATATTTTGAATTTTTTGGCTATAGCCTATTTAGTCCTGTTTACTCTGGATGACTTTTGAGTAAACGTAAGAGATAGATAAAATCCTACTATACAAAAAATGTATATCTCACTAAAACACACAATTTATGCCTAAATAAATTTTCTTTTAGATTGAACCAATTCTGAGATATTCCTTGCTATTTGTGTCAGTTTCAAAATCTTAAAACTTTCTTGAAATAGAGCACTGTTGTTAATTTTTTTATATGTCAAGCGTGTAAAGAGAGTGGGATCTCAAAGCTTTAAAACTATCACTCACAGCCTACTGTATTATAATATTCCCCTTGCACCTACAAGGAAATAAGCAGTAAGATAATCTGTACAAATGTTTATCACAACTAACACGAAGAAGATAATAGGAATAAGAGTTTGTAAGAATGGTTAGTACAAGAGTGAGCAGAGAAAGTCATCTGATTGTAACAGATCAGATTGTTTTTATACAATTCAACATAAGGAACAACACCTCACAAGCAGTGCATTGCTACATTCTATAAGTATCGTGTTGAAAATAAAGATTGGGTGATTTTAGAAAGTATTAGGTAATTATTATTTATTTATGCTAACAAACTTACTGTTGGTGTTTTTAAACATACAAGCCGTGTGTGGGCAAAGTTTGAGAGGTAGAACAGGAACTTAAAAATTCAATGTCACAACTGAGATTTGAACCACAGACCTTCCGCTTACTGGGCGGCTGCTCTAACCACTGAGCTATTGTAACAAACTGCCAGAATGGCATTAAGTTCTCAAACCAGTTCGTATTTCTCCTGGTAAACCACAAAGGCAGTCTCTGATGTGAAATTCCTAGTACTGCCTCTAAGGCACTATCCTATTCTTAGTTTTATTGAAAACATCTGTTTGCATGCTCAAGCTATACTGCTATACTACTATACAAGCTATACTGAACATTCAAGAAGCTGGGGGAATAGCGATAGGTTATGCAGATGACACTACGATTGTAGTTACAGGAAAAACAGAAATAGAGCTACAAATTAGGGCAAATACTCTACTAGAAAAAGTCAGTCAACATCTAAAAAATTTAGGTATGGTATTAAACGCAAAGAAAACAGTGGATGCAAATTAGTCTCGGTAACAAAAAACAAACAAATACAAATATAAAGATAAAAATAGAAAACAGAGAAATTCAACAAGTAAATAAAACAAATTTCCTAGGATTAATAATAGACAGTAACTTGAAATGGAATATGCATGCTGAAAAAGTTATAAGCAAGATTAATTCAGGTTTATATGTACTAAAACAAATAACACAAATAATAGATAAAAGAAGTGTCAAGCAAGTATACTATACCTTCATTCACTCGCACCTAAACTATGGAGTGGTATTATGGGGCACAACACATAAAACATTACTTCTAAGGCTGTTTAAGCTGCAAAAGAGAGCAGTACGCTTAATTGCAGGAATAGAAAAAAGAGATTCATGTAGAAATGTGTTTAAAAAACTAAATATTCTGACGTTGCCTTCTTTGTATATTAATGAATGTACTAAACTTACATTAAAAACTTATAATCAAAACAAAAACAGCAATATCCATAAATATAACACTAGAACAAAAGAAAATTATTTTAGAAATAGACTTATAGGTGGTCTAAATAATAAGTGCATAGAAAGTAGTAGCAAAGATCTGTACAACCATCTACCATCTAGAATTAAACAGATAACAAATGAAAAAATCAAACTAAAGAATATTAAATCTTATCTATTAGAAAAGGCATTTTACTCTGTAGAAGAGTACAAAAATTGATAAAATATGGTATATTGCACTTCCCAATATTCTCAACTAGTCTCATATTTATGTAAATAACTTGTATGTACATAGAATTTGACGATCCTTGTAAAATTTTTTACAATTGGAGAAATAAAATAAAGAACACAAATTTTAAGACAGTGCATGGATTTTGGGAAATTCCTGTTGATAATCACTTTTATAAACTTTAATTAACACACCACTGTAGTTATAATACCTGTCTTTTACGATTATGTCGCACTACAACTTTATCAGCTGTGTTTAGAAATTTGATGGTGCTTTTTCAGTTTAGGTGCCATATCGTTAATTTCTTTGACAAATTAATCACTGGGCTTTCCCTTCAGTATTGGCAACAAAATATGAATCTTCCCATGAACAATTAAACATTTTATACCAAAGGAGAAATGATAACTCCACCGTTATTCGCTATATCCTATTTAATACCACATGTTTTGAGAAGAGAGACTGAGAGAGAGAGACAATGTTAGTCTTACTGTCTGTCGTACACATGCAGTTGCAGTGGGGAAGGCACCAGGACCGCTGAGGACCGCTGAGGACCGCAACGGCACACCCCAGGCTAACTGCTCAAGTTAAAAGGTCTGGTTTAAGGTTATGATAGAATTTATGCAACTGTGCTGGAATGAACTTGCACATCTGCAATAAACCCATTTTCTATACCTCACTAAGTCTGGTAGCACCAAACTTTAACCTAAAAGTACCTATAGAATTCAACCCAAAAATTCAATAGCAAGATTTCATTGGAAATTATATTTTGAGGTCCAATGAATACAAAAAAGAAAGCATTTTTACAAAAAGTTAGTCTGTGTGTGAGAGGGGCAAAACAACATAAATCAAAAGCAAAAGTTTGGTTAAATATCAAAGTTCCTATTTAAGCTAGGCTTTTTCCAAGGATGCAATACAAAGATTTTGATGCAAATTCCACACTACCCTTTACATAGAACATTTTTTGTCATTATTTATTTTATCACAAATGGCTCTAACAATTGAAATTGAGATATCATTTTTTAAGATATTTTTATGACAAGTGAAATATATATCTGGGAATATTCTGTGAAGCCCTGTCCATTGTGAATGTCTCTTGCATATTGTAGATCATGTTAAAACATACAATGTTGTAAATAAATCATTTCAGAGATATTCCTTGATAATACCTACTTCTGTCAATTTTACAGTACTTACAGTTTTTTTAAAATGGGAAGTCATTCATTTGTTTAGCTCTTGCTCAAGCAAACAGAACTGAATTTCGAAGATTTCACATAACGACTAGCTTTAAAACATTTGACTATCACCCATACTCCCCTTGTACCTACAAGAAGATTAGTAATAAGATAATTTGTACAAATGTTTATTTCTATTAACATGAACTAGCAAGAGGAATAAGTGTAAGAATAGTTAGTTCAAGAGTTGAGAAAGTCATGTGAGTGTAATACATCATATATATCATTATTATGTTAGTTGAACTAAAGAGTGTTAATATAATTACATGAAATTACATTGCTATAAATGATAAAAACATACATTTGAATGTTGTTGATTGGCTACTATTACGGCAGCATTACTAGAAACATCCAATGTGTTACACTCACATGACTTTCTCTACTCGTACTAACCATTCTTACAAACCCTTATTCCTATATCACCTTCATGTTAATAGAGGTAAAAATTTGCAGAAATGATCCTATTGCTAGGTACAAGGGGAATATGGGAATACAGTAGGCTTTAAGCAATAGTCAAATGTTTTAAAGGCAGTCGCTATATGAAGACCTTGTAATTCCATTCTCTTTGCATTACTTATAGATAAAAAAGTGAATAATGACATTCCTTTTCAGAAAAGTACAAGTATTGCAAAACTCACATGCATTTGGACATAACTTGTGTTTTAGCAAGATCTACAATTTTGTATAGTAAGACTTGGTCTATCTCTTACGGTTTACCAGTTATGCAAAAGTCACCAAGAGTAAATAGGATTAAATGGACAATAGCCAGAAAATTCAAAATATACATTTCATTGTCATAAAAATGTCTCAAACTTTGTATTTTTATCAAAATCATTAGAGCCATTTTTGAAAAAAATCCAAATTTTCCATATAAAGCATAGTTTAGGGGGGAGGAATGTTCTTCAAAAATCTACGTGTCATATCCTTGAAAGATATTAAATTAAGTACCAACTTTAGGTTTTAACAGATTTCGTTTTTGAGTTAGGCAGTTCACAGATACACACACACACAAATGTGGAGACTTTTTCTAAAAATGCTGGTTTGTAATTCGGGGGTTCTCAAAACATATATTTCTGGTGAAATCTCGACATTGAATTTTTGGATGAAATACAGTACTTACTATACGTAGTAGAGAAAGTGGCTATGAGCAGTAGCGTTGCTGGATAAATAGAATTGTGACAAAGTATTGATGGAATTATTACTTACCCTGTTCTGGCAAAGTTTGTCCACATTCTGACTGCCCTCGATATGGTCTTGGCATCTTCACTCTCAGGACCCAAGTCTTTGTCTTTGTCAAGAAACGTTTTAAATAAATATCCCATTTCACCTCCATGGCTCACTCCTGAAACATAACATTACATCAACATTCTAATTAATCAACTTGTTTGTATAGCTTTAAGAATGAGTTACAGTCAACTTGAAATGGTTTAGCTGCAACAGAACTTGCAGTATTACTAAGATAAGTCAAGATTTTAGTTTCTCTATTATGTATAGTAAGAGAACTATTGGATTTGATCCAAAATTTTGATGTCAAGATTTCACCAAAAATATACGTTTTGAGGCCCCCTGAATACAAAAAAAAAGCATATTTAGAAGAGGGTCTATGTGTGTGCATGTGTCTCTGAAGAGCATAACTCAAAAACAAGTCACTTAAATATAAAAGTTCGTTTTTAAGTTTAATATCTTTTGAGGATGTGACAATACATTTTGAAGAACATTCCTCCACCCTGGTGCTGTTTTTATTGAAGAGAAGCTTCACGTTTGAGCGATGTGGTTATTATTTCCCTCAGGGCATGGTAATGGATGGAATGAAAAATCACACGATGTTTCTTCACCACAATGTATTATTTTATTAACACTTTTTCTCTATTTTACATTTAAATAAATCCTCTTAGCGCCATTTTAGATTATTTAAGTCTTTCCACTTTTTCAAAAAGTGGAACAAAAGCTTGATGAAAGTCTGGTAAATGTTCTACACATGTTCACACGCTACCAAAACACGCCTTATCACCTTGAATATTTAAATGCTAGTGGACGAAGTCCAGCGCCACCTCACGTGATACTACCTTTCTCGTATACATCCGCGTATGCGTCCATCAAATAGTTCCCGTATTGTTAGGGAAGCAATCTTTAGCTATTCTCCCTTTGCTATTAATATTGAACACATATAATTCTTTTATTTATACATATATATTAAAATTAAATATGGAAATATTTATGACGTATTTAAACAAACTTAATTGTTCGTAACAATGAACATTAGTAACATGTTTTCGTCATTTAACCAACTCATACCAACATCAAAAAACAAATTACACTCTTAACAAATATTCACATAAACGATTTTCTTTTGGGCTCTTCTAATATTCTGTCTCAACCCTAAACTACCCTTTACAAATTTTTCAAGACCTTTGATTTTCTCAAGAATGGCTCCAATGCTTTTGATTAAAATGGCATGTGTTTGAGATATTTGTATGACGAATGAAATGTGTATTTTGAATTTTCTGACTATAGCTTATGCAGTCCTATTTACTCTGGATGACTTTTGTATAACTGGTATACCGTAAGCAATAGACCAAATCTTGCAAAAAATATATATATATGTAGATCTTGCTAAAACAGAATTTATGGCCAAAAAATTGTTTGTAGAGTGAACCATTTCAGAAATATTCCTCATTATTTGTGTGAGTTTTGAAATAGTTAAAACTTTTGTCAAATGGAAGATCATGATTCATTATTTTATATCTTAGCCATGCAATGAGAATGGAATTTGAAAGCTTTAAAAGATTTGACTATTGCTCAAAGCCCATATTCTCCTTGTACCTACAAGAAAATAAACCAGAAGATAATTTGTAAAAATATTTATCTCTATCAGCATGAAGAAGACAGAGGAATAAGACTGTAAAAATGGTAGAGAAAGTCATGTGAGTGCAACACATCAGATTTTTAAAATGTTTTTTGTCTGATGTCACCTCGCCTTACCTCATTAACTATGTATTGGATCTGTTGCTTAAATAACAATGCTGAAATGCATAAACATTTACAAAAATGATTTTAGTGCATACTTTCTTGCAGGTACAAGGGGAATAAGGGAATACACTAGACATTAAGCAATAGTCAAATCTTTTAAAGTTGGTTGCTATACGAAGGCTTTCAAATTCCCTTCTGTTTGCACAGCCAAGAGATATAAAAGTGAATAATGAACTTCCATTTGAGAAAACTTTAACAACTGCAAAACTCACATAAATAATAAGCAATATCTCGAAATGGTTCACTCACAAAAAATGCATTTGAATATAACTTGTGTTTTAATGAGTTCTACATCTTTGTAGAATAAGATTTGGTCTATCTCATACAGTTTACCAGTTATGCAAAAGTAATCAAGAGTAAACATGACTACAAGGACTATAGCCAGAAAATTGAAAATATACATTTCATTTGTCATCAAAATATCGTAAACATATGGTATTTTAATGAAAATTGTTAAAGCATTTTTGAGAAAATCAAAATTTTCCATGTAAAGGATAATTTAGGGTGGAGGAATTTTCTTGGAAATCTATGCATCATGTCCTTGAAAGATATTAAACTTAAATACCAACTTTGCTTATTAACCAACTTTTTGTTTCTTAGTTTTTTGGATGTAGGGGGCCTCAAGACATATTTTTGGTGAAAGCTTGACATCGGAATTTTGGGTATAATACAATGCTTCCCCTCTTACTATATGTAGTAGAGAAAGTAAAAATAGAAGACCTCTAAATGAAGTAAATTAGGTATTGAGATACCCTTGAATAAGAACCTGAGAAGAATTATACAAGCTACATGGCAGTAAGATGAGTTATTTTAGAATTGAAAGTAAAAATGCATCTAGCATTTGCTAAACAAATGAATCAGTTGGAGAATTTAATGACATGTCATTCTACCCTTTAGAACCTTGTCCTACATATGGCTAGTGCGAAAGATCAATTAATTTCCAAATGAGGTTATGGTACCTACCTTTCATTTTTGCATCTCCTAGCCACTGATGAACAAAGCCCATACTTCCTTCGTATGAGAAGATATACAGATATATGGGCTCCAATGATTTCATCAGCTGCTTCTTGACAGTTTCATTAGTTCCCAGTATAAACCATATATCACTGTAATACTGAAAACAAAATTAATTATAACATACAGTTTCTCCTAATGCAATTAGATACCTCATACAATTGCACTCAAACTTCTTCCAAAGAGTGTGTTTGGTTTGTTTCTTTATAGCTCACCTGAGGTAGTTGAAGTATTGTGATTTCTTTAGAAATAAAACATGTGTAGAAAATCCCTGTCTAAACAGTGTGACTCAAAAAACAAACCATCAACTTTCAAGCATGTGATACAAAGATTTTTAAGAAAATCATCCCACCCCAAATACATCTTTACTTGGACAATCTTTTGTTACTTATTATTTTCTCAAAAATGGGATTTAAACAATTATATTTTCATGACAAATGACATGTATATCTTAAATTATCTGGGAATAGTCTCTGTAGTCCTCTTCATTCTGGATGACTTGTATACTTTTGAAAAGTGTTAAGTTTGGAAACAAACACACCTACGTAATTGCCTGAGTAGCACATCTAACATTATATTTACTCGATCGCTTGTTTCAGCAGCAACCTTATTTCTTTAGCTGCAAGAATGGCTAACTGGCAGTTACGTGCCAGAACTCTCGTTACATATTGCTTACGTCTGTTTTTCCTCGTTAGTTGTGAAATATTGATTTGTCATTGCAAGTAGTATATTACTGTTTCTCACAAGCAGAACATGATCAAGAAAATACTGAGAAGTGCATCATCTACCTTATGATAATGATATATGACAAGTTGTATGAATCAGATGATTCCATTTGTGAATATAAACTGAAGACTAGATCCTTAGGTTCAGAAAGTGATCACTAACAAGAGGATGAAAGCAACCTATGTCATAATAACATGTATTTTATATATAACATCATATCCTTGTTCAAATTATTATTATTATTATTATTATTATTATTATTATTATTATTATTATTATTATTATTATTATTATTATTATTATTATTATTATTATTATTATTATTATCATCATCATCATCATCATCATCATCATCATCATCATCATCATCATCATTATTATTATTATTATTATTATTATTATTATTATTATTATCATTATTATTATCATCATTATCATTATCATTATTATCATTATCATTAACATCATCATCATCATCATCATCATCATCATCATCATTATTATTATTATTATTATTATTATTATTATTATTATTATTATTATTATTATTATTATTATTATTAATCATCATCGTCATCGTCATCATCATCATTATTGTCTATTATCATTATCATTATCATTATCATCACCATTATTTATTATCACGAGCCTACTAGGTCCCAAGTGCCCAACTGTGTTCTACCAGGTTACATACCTAAAGGAATGTAAGTATCATTTTGAAGCGTGCTGTATTCCCCTAATTCCGTTGCACAGTGTGCTCATAGCTTGGCCGGACTGCCATGCAGCGGTACCAGACTGGGAGAGAGCTGCCCCAGAGTTACTGGCAGCTCATGGGTACAGAATACTAACTTACATTAGACTTCCCTGATTCACAAAAAATGTTCATATTGAACATGTTCCCTATATCTCTAAAAACAACTCTGGTTTACACACAAATGTTCATATTGAGTGATTGCCTGCATTTCCCCTGCGATATTGTCCAATTCTTGTAAAGTATGCAGATTTGATGTGCACAACATTTCCCATAAGTAAAAATCTCATGGAGATACGTAGGTCAGGGGAATGAGATGGGCACAATAATTGACTAATTATTCTGTCCCTAATTCATGCATAGAATTACCAGCAGTGTGTGAGATAGCTGAAACCAGCCTCACAATCTCTCATTTCTTGTTAGTTATGGAAAAAAATTATTTGAAATAAAATTGACATGAATGTGTGAATCAAGTGTTGTGTTGTAAAGTATAGGATTGATAATTGTATGTGCATTCACTGCACACCAAATTCCAAGTTTTGCACTATGGTGAATAATATGGCAATTTTCTGTTGCCCAGTATCAATTGTTCTGAGTATAAATGCCTCCTTGAGGATAAAAGTATATGTACTTCTTTGATGAAGAACATTAAAAGTTGCTCCAAGTCGCCATTATGAATGGACACAAAAGCCAACTGCAATAAATAACCAAAGTGACAGGATCTTGTGCTTGTGAAGTATGAACTACAATTACCTTGTATGGCCTAAGTTTCAGAAGTTTCATTGCCACAAAAGCTGACATCTTGGAAATGTTAAACCTCTTGTACTAAGCATTTCAGCGATTTTTATTTATGGGAAACCTAAAAGAATAATGTGTAGGCATCAAATCTGCACATATTATGAGAATTGAAGGACAATATCGCAAGTCTGATATAACTAGTGTTCTACTTGCCGGTCCTTTAGGTGTAACTCTGGCTCTGATGCTGCCACACGGCAGTCTGGACCAGCTAGAAATGCACTGCAGCTATATGCACTAAATGATTAATAAGAAGGAAACTGAAGAATAGCAACAGCTTGTTGAACATTAATATAGAAACTCATCTCAATGAAAGGAATTACTCTTTTAGCTATTTATTTTATTACTATGGTTACCACTTTCTTGTTTTGAACGATTTTCAGTGAAAGAACTTCCTTGCAGAAAAGAATGTGAGTGATTAGTTTTAATGAACCAAAACTTTGTGATTATTGATAAAAATAAGCAGATTTGTGAATTCCATTTCATAGCAGATATTTAAGTACATATGTCACATTTGTCATATGTCACACTTGAAAGGGAAAGCCTGCTTGTGTCTGGTAATGTTACAGATAAAATTAAAAACTTACCGTAGAAAAGCAGTGTGAGTTTTCTGCACAAATTGGCTTATCTCCAAAGTAAAACTTCTTCACCTTCTCTGCTATCCTTTTTGACTTATCTGTTCCTCTTTCTATATTTAAATTATGTGGCAAAATCATTTCAAAGTTGTTGTTTAGTTCTTCATACCATGCCATATTTTCTTTCACATCTGCAACAGTAGTGCAGAAGGGTTACTCAAACTCATGAAACTGTATTACAGTAATGTTGAATTATTTTTATGCTTGACCATGCCATAATGTAGTCCTTATACATCACCGTAGTGGACCATTCTTCATGACAATACCCCTAATCCAGCAATCAGAGGTGCAGTAGTTCATAATGATACTGCTATCCACAAAACAAATGTGTACTAAGAGGTAGAACCGGAACTTAAAAATTCAATACCACAACCAGGATTTGAACCACAGACCTTCCGCTTGCCGGGCAGACGCTCTAACCACTGAGCTATTGTGACAAACTGCCAGAATGGCATTAAATTCTCAAACCAGTTTGTATTTCTCCTGGTAAACCACAAAGGCAGTCTCACATCAGAAACAATTACCCCAATGGTGACTTACTATTGTAAGTACTTTATATCCCAGGATTAAATAACCTTCAGATGGTAATTATTATTTATTTATGCCAACAAACTTACTGTTGGTGTTTTTTTTATGTACTAGTTCATAATGATACTGTTATTCACACAAACAAATGTGCACCAGGTCATAATGATACTGTTAATCCATCAATCAATGGTACTCTTCTTCACAAGACACTGGTATCAACCAATCAAAAGATCAGCATGTAGCAATTAATATAGTAAGTAACATTTTAATCAATTGACTTTGTCTTCTCATTTTTGAAAGTCTACTCTTTTAGAAGGTTATGCATATGTACGCTCTGTATCATTGTGTTAACAATAAAAGCTGAAGGTGCAACTATCAATTCTGTGTGTGCAATTGAGTACCAAACACATGACTCAAATATCAGATGCCAATGATGCTGTGTAGAGGATTAAAAACATTTTATAAATGTTGACACTGGTCGAACTTATGTTCGAACATGTGTCATATCATACTTGAGTATAATAACAATTAAGATACTTGAGTGAATGTTATGAACTAATATGTTACTGCTTGTTTCATAAAACAAATTGCATATTAAACGCTCCCATTTTGTTCCCATTCCAGAATATACTAATATTTGTGTAAATACCATTACCAACATATTGTTGCAATATGACTAGCATATGAAAGTTAATGTTACATAAAGTAAATCAATTGAACAAAAAGAAGAGAAGTGCAGTAGCCTTTAAGTGATAGTCAAATCCTTTAACTGTTGGTTACTGTGTGATGGGTTTGATGTTCCATTGTGTTTACATGCTCAGGAGGTAAGAAATGAATAACAACTTCTTATTTGAGAGAAGTATAAGTATTTGAAAATTCAAACCAATAACAAGGAATATCTTAGATATGGTTAACACCACCAAAAAAACCTGATGTGTAGCACTCACATGACTTTCTCTACTCTTGTACTAACCATTCTTACAAACTCTTATTCCTATATCTTCTTCGTGTAGTTGAGATAAACATTTGTACAAATTATCTTATTGCTTATTTCCTTGTAGGTACAAGGGGAATATTAGAATACAGTAGGCTTTGTGCGGTAGTCAAATCTTTTAAAGCTTTGAGATACTGTTCTCTTTGCACATTTAGCATATAAAAAATGAACGACATTCCATTTCACGAAAGTTTTGTTTTTCAAAACTGTCACAAACAACATCTCTGAAATGCTTCACTCTACAAAAAAACTTTATTTGGACATAAATTGTGTGTTTTAGCAAGATCTACATTTTTTGTGCAGTAATATTTTCTCTATCTCTTACGGTTTACGACTTATTCAAAAGTCATCCAGAGTAAACAGGACTACATAGGCTATAACCAGAACATTCAAAATATACATTTCATTTGTCATAAATATCTTAAACATATGGAAATTTAATTAAAATGATTAGAGCCATTTTCAAGAAAATCAAAATTTTCAAAAAATGTTCCATCTGAAGGGTAGCTCAGGGTGGAGCTATTTTCTTCAAAATCTTTGTGTCGTTCCTTGGAAGACATAAAACTAAATGCCAACTTTGGCTTTTAACCAACCTTTTGTTTTTGAGTTTTGATGCCCACAGACTGACACACACACACACACACACATACACACACACACACACACACACACACAAACACACACACATGAACCTTTTTCTAAAAATGCTTTTTTTTGGATTCAGGGGGTCTCAAAACATACATTTCTGGTGAAATCTTGATATTGAATTTTTGGGTGGAATACAATATTTCCTCTACTTAGCAGTAGAGAAAGTAAAAAACAATTATTTCACATAAATTGTTTCTTAAAAAAGACTTTCATTTTTTGTGTAAAAAGATTTTGCATGTCTCTTATCTTATGGTTTATCAGTTATGCAAAAGTCTTTAAAATGGAGACTGCTTCACAGACTATTCCCAAAATATTTGAGATATACGTTACTGTTTTAAGTAAGATATCTTAAAGCATATCGTAATTTAATCAAAATCATCAAGGTCATTTTTGAGAAAATCAACATTTTCTAAAAAAGAATTGGGATATATTCTTCACCACTCTGTCCTCTATGTGATCCCTAAGGGGAAATGGATTGAGATAACCTTCAAATATGCCCCGCCACTTCTAGTGCCCTTCCTTGCCATCTATCAGAGAGCAAGAGGATTAATGACTTCATTGTCAGAAATCCAGCATTAGCCAACAACAACAACATTTTCTAAAAATTACCCATTCAGAGAGAACACAATTTCCAAGTCATAAGTGACCAGTTCTAAAACATTTAAGTATCACTTCAAGTCTACTATATTCCCCTTGTAGATATAAGAAAATTAGTAATAAGATAATTTGCACAAATTTTTATTTGTATTAATATAAACTAGATAAAGAATCTTTTCTGGCAATACTTTTATAAGAGTGAGTAGAGAAAGTGATGAGAATGAATACATGAGGTTTTTGTTCAAAGTGCCTGAAGTTCGTGTTGTATAAGATTTCATCCAAACACTCGCCTAGTAACCAGTGGTAACATCGGTCATCCTTCTGAGTATTCTGATAAACTAAATCTCATTGTTACCTAGGAAACTGATATATTTCTATCACTGTTTCCTTAAATATTAAAATATTTGTAAGGCCATGAAGTTGGAATTGAAGTCACAGTTTTCAAAGTTCTATATATGAGGGTTGTCCGTAAAATAAGGTTCCCAAGGATCTGCAGTTACAAGGAATGCTGTTACAGAAGATCCGGCAACACTGGCATGTAGCTTGGTCCTCCCTCTCCCAGTCCCCTGGCCTGCAAGCTGTCCGCTGTCAGTCTTGGCTTGGCAACTGTTAGAAATGGAGCTTCCACTCGCTTCTCCCGCCAGGTGGGAATTAAGCCTTGTGTTGTTTCTTTTTGCGTGCAAAAAGACTGCACCAGAGAACATTTTCTCCCAAATGTGTGAAAAGTATGGAGAGCAGTGTATGAGCGTACAGCATGTGTGCAAGCAGTGCAGAGAAATCAAACACAGATGTACAGATTTGCATGATGAACAGTGTTCTTGATGGCCATCGGTTTTGGACAAAACATTGGGAAAGTGAAAGAAGCCATGCTGAAAGATCGAAGAGTAACGGTTCGGGAGATCTGCAAGATGTTCCCTGCTGTCAGCAAGACCTACATTCACAAAATTTTCACCGATCATTTACGGTATACCAAGGTAAGCGGAAGGTTTGTGGTTGAAATCCCCGTTGTGGCATTGAATTTTTAAGTTCCAGTTCTACCTCTCAAACTTTGCCCACACACCGCTTGTGTGTTTAAAAACACCAACAGTAAGTTTGTTGGTATAAATAAATAATAATTACTATCTGAAGGTTATTTAATCCTGGGATATAAAGTACTTACAATAGTAAGTCACCATTGGGGTAATTGTCTCTGATGTGAGACTGCCTTTGTGGTTTACCAGGAGAAATACAAACTGGTTTGAGAACTTAATGCCATTGCCATTCTGGCAGTTTGTCACAATAGCTCAATGGTTAGAGCAGCCGCCTGGTAAGCAGAGGGTCTGTGGTTCAAATCCCAGTTGTGGCATTGAATTTTTAAGTTCCAGTTCTACCTCTCAAACTTTGCCCACACACGGCTTGTGTGTTTAAAAACACCAACAGTAAGTTTGTTGGCATAAATAAATGATAAATGTAATTGTGTTTCATAAAAGAAAAATGTGTAGAGAAAACCATGTAATGGTAATGTGTTGCATTTCTATCTCAATCACAGAAAATTATTTTGAATGTAATCTGAAGGGTGAATAAAGAAGAAAATGTGATTGTGTTCATAAAAGAAAACTGAGTAGACAAAACTGTGTGAATGTAATATGTTGCATTTCTATTTCAGTCATAGACAATTGTATCAATTTTATGTTGAAGGACCAGTAGGAAAGGATATGTGAATTCATTACATAAAAGAAAAGTGAGTAGAGAAAACCACGTGAATGTTATATTGTATACAAACCTTCTCCATATGTGTGTGCTGAATTTCAGAGTGATCAGTCAAGTGGTTTAGGAACTGTAGAGGACAAACATGCATACATGCATATGTATAAACTAACTATTGTTGTTACTCACTATTCTTGCTGCTTTGTGCCCTTTATTTGCACCATTTCACAGGTCACTCTCTTCTCTCCTCTCCTCTCCTCTCCTCTCCTCTCCTCTCCTCTCCTCTCCTCTCCTCTCCTCTCCTCTCCTCTCCTCTCCTCTCCTCTCCTCTCCTCTCCTCTCCTCTCCTCTCCTCTCCTCTCCTCTCCTCTCCTCTCCTCTCCTCTCCTCTCCTCTCCTCTCCTCTCCTCTCCTCTCCTCTCCTCTCCTCTCCTCTCCTCTCCTCTCCTCTCCTCTCCTCTCCTCTCCTCTCCTCTCCTCTCCTCTCCTCTCCTCTCCTCTCCTCTCCTCTCCTCTCCTCTCCTCTCCTCTCCTCTCTTCTCTTCTCTTCTCTTCTCTTCTCTTCTCTTCTCTTCTCTTCTCTTCTCTTCTCTTCTCTTCTCTTCTCTTCCATCGCAGCATTGTAACTTCTCTTAGGGCCATGAGAACAAGCAGTTCCCTTTTTCATAACTTTATGTTTATCGCTCAGATTTCACCAGTAACAAATCATGTTTGGTTCTAACAAATACTCTCGACCCACTGCTCATAAACCATTTTTTCACCAAATTCCAAATTTAAAACTTAAAGTTAAATTTGTTCATAAATTCATGTTACCACTAACTCACTTTGAATAAAGTTGCTGCTGTTCTAACTAAAGGTCTTGTTTTACTAGTAAGAAGAGAACACTTAGAAGGGTTGAAGCTACTAATGAGTGAAGGTCAATGTCTAATTCCCCGCTTCTTTCTTTGCAAACATGTGAAAAGTAAAACTATCTGACATAAAGTAACAAAGAACTTCTGAAGAACTGTTTTTCTAAGAATCACAGCCTGCGTCAAGTTAACATGTTGAACATTTGCACACATGTTTTTTTCTAAAATTTGTATTCCAGTAAAAACTTTAATGTTGAGATGTCCCCGGAAATATATGCTTTGAGACCCCTGAATAAAAAAAAAGCATTTTTAGAAAAAGCTCCATGTGTGTCTGTCAATCCGCCTGTCTGTCAGTCTGTCAGTCTGTGGACAGCATAACTCAAAAACAAAAGTTGGTATTTAAGTTTAATGTCTTTCAAGAATGTGACACGAAGATTTTGAAGAAAAAAAGAAAATCTTACTATACAAAAACAAAAGTAGATCTTGCTAAAACACACAAATTCATGTCTAAACAAATTTTTTGTAGAGTGAGCCATTTTGGAGATATTCCTTGTTATTTGTGCCAGTTTCAGAAAACTTGAAACTTTTGTGAAATGAAACATCGTTGTTCATTTTTTTATATGTTAAGCATGCACAGAGAACAGGATCTCAAAGCTTGAAAACATTTGACTATCGCACAAAGTCTACTGTATTCCCATATTCCCCTTGCACCTAGAAGGAAATAAGCAATAAGATAATTTGTACAAATGTTTATCTCAACTAACAGAAAGAAGATAGAGCTATAAGAGATTGTAATGGATGGATAGATGAATGGAGTTTAGGGGCCCTTCGACAGCTAGGTCATTTGGGCTCTAAGAGATTGTAAGATTGGTTAGTACAAGAGTAGAGAAAGTCATGTGAGTGCAACACATCAGATTTTTTTTGAGTAACTATGGCATTTTAGTATTCAGAAAACAGTGATACTAAAAGAGTTTATGGTCAAATGGCATACCTTTCAAAATGAACATGCCCTCTTCATTAGTTATACCAATTATCATTGGAACTTTATGGAACTTGCCAGCTTCAATCAAATCCTTTGGTTTTCCTGGAGATGTCTCCTTTTCTTCTGTTGGATGGAATAACATTGGCAATGGATGCTTCTCCTGTAAACAAAAGTCCGTGTATGTGGTTTGCAATTAAAAATATTCTCACAAATTCAATAACAAGCAGAGTTTAATGTACAGTAACTTTAGTCACTTCTTGCTACTCTGGATTTAGAAATGGGAGAAGCATTAACAATCTGCCACAGAAACAAACGATACAGGCTATAAACACGAACTTACAATAAGCAGTAACAATGTGTCACAGAAACAAACAATATTCCACTTGTCTCCCAGCTAGTGGAGTTATTTCTGATCTGGTCTGTGTGGTTCAAATGTATACCCTATCTCGTATGACTACTTTTTAAGAATTGTGATGTATAAATGGAGAAGTAGCGGCCCCTGGTGGGCTCGGGGTGCTGACCACGTCCCACCCTCTAGAACTGCACCCCACCAATGACGCCTGTAGTGGGCAGAGGTGGGTAATGCAGTGGTTGGGTGGCAAGCCTTGGCCCTTCCTGGGCTGTTGCACTAGGGGTTTAGTTTAGTTTAATAAATAATCTGGATTGAATATATTACAAGTACATCTCACAAAAACCGTGCTTTTGAAAAGGCAGTGGAGTGTGTGGAGTATACATAAAACTTACATGTTCAAATAATATAATACAAAATATGCAGGCCAATACTAGCAGTTTACTGTAGTGTAAATATGATATGGAATATGTATACAGGATGCTCCAGAAAAGATTGATAACACTTAGTATCTTCTGTGGGATGGCAACTGATTGGTTCTCAGATAGAAACTCCTGTCTGGAAATGCACAGTTTGGACGCTGTAGTGGATCAAACTGTGAGGTGGGTGTGCGTTCAGATTTTGTCCATAAAACCAACGTCGGGCTGTCTACATTACATACAGGCTTCAAATTGTGTACCTTGTACATCTTTGCAGAGCCTATATCAGTGGTGGTGAGCCTCATGCACATGACCCAATACGTGTGGTTGTCTTTGAACATTTTCAATCACTCCGTGGACTGGAGCAATAAGGTCCTCTACTGACGTTACAGGAGTGTCATACTCTTCATACAACTGTGTACCTCCTACAGGGTCTATATTGGCGGTACACATGACCCAATACGTGCGGTTGTCTTTGAACATTTTCAATCACTCCGTGGACTGGAGCAATAAGGTCCTCTACTGAAGTTACAGGAGTGTCATACTCTTCATACAACTGTGTACCTCCTACGGAGTCTATATCGGCGGTACACATGACCCAATACGTGCGGTTGTCTTTGAACATTTTCAATCACTCCGTGGACTGGAGCAATAAGGTCCTCTACTGACGTTACAGGAGTGTCATACTCTTCATACAACTGTGTACCTCCTACAGGGTCTATATCGGCGGTACACATGACCCAATACGTGTGGTTGTCTTTGAACATTTTCAATCACTCCGTGGACTGGAGCAATAAGGTCCTCTACTGACGCTACAGGAGTGTCACACTCTTCATACAACTGTGTACCTCCTACAGGGTCTATATTGGCGGTACACATGACCCAATACGTGCGGTTGTCTTTGAACATTTTCAATCACTCCGTGGACTGGAGCAATAAGATCCTCTACTGACGTTACAGGAGTGTCATACTCTTCGTACAACTGTGTACCTCCTACAGAGTCTATATCGGCGGTACACATGACCCAATACGTGCGGTTGCCTTTGAACGTTTTCAATCACTCCGTGGACTGGAGCAATAAGGTCCTCTACTGACGTTACAGGAGTGTCATACTCTTCATACAACTGTGTACCTCCTACAGAGTCTACATCGGCGGTACACATGACCCAATACGTGCGGTTGTCTTTGAACATTTTCAATCACTCCGTGGACTGGAGCAATAAGGTCCTCTACCGACGTTACAGGAGTGTCGTACTCTTCATACAACTGTGTACCTGCTACAGAGTCTATATCGGGGGTACACATGACCCAATACGTGCGGTTGTCTTTGAACATTTTCAATCACTCCGTGGACTGGAGCAATAAGGTCCTCTACTGACGTTACAGGAGTGCCATACTCTTCATACAACTGTGTACCTCCTACAGAGTCTATATCGGCGGTACACATGACCCAATACGTCCGGTTGTCTTTGAACATTTTCAATCACTCCGTGGACTCGAGCAATAAGGTCCTCTACTGACATTACAGGAGTGACATACTCTTCATACAACTGTGTACCTCCTACAGAGTCTATATCGGCGGTACACATGACCCAATACGTGCAGTTGTCTTTGAACATTTTCAATCACTCCGTGGACTGGAGCAATAAGATCCTCTACTGACGTTACAGGAGTGTCATACTCTTCATACAACTGTGTACCTCCTACAGAGTCTATATTGGCGGTACACATGACCCAATACGTGCGGTTGTCTTTGAACATTTTCAATCACTCCGTGGACTGGAGCAATAAGGTCCTCTACTGACGTTACAGGAGTGTCATACTCTTCATACAACTGTGTACCTCCTACAGAGTCTATATCGGCGGTAAACATGACCCAATACGTGCGGTTGTCTTTGAACATTTTCAATCACTACGTGGACTGGAGCAATAAGGTCCTCTACTGACGTTACAGGAGTGTCATACTCTTCATACAACTGTGTACCTCCTACAGGGTCTATATCGGCGGTACACATGACCCAATACGTGTGGTTGTCTTTGAACATTTTCAATCACTCCGTGGACTGGAGCAATAAGGTCCTCTACTGACGCTACAGGAGTGTCACACTCTTCATACAACTGTGTACCTCCTACAGGGTCTATATTGGCGGTACACATGACCCAATACGTGCGGTTGTCTTTGAACATTTTCAATCACTCCGTGGACTGGAGCAATAAGATCCTCTACTGACGTTACAGGAGTGTCATACTCTTCGTACAACTGTGTACCTCCTACAGAGTCTATATCGGCGGTACACATGACCCAATACGTGCGGTTGCCTTTGAACGTTTTCAATCACTCCGTGGACTGGAGCAATAAGGTCCTCTACTGACGTTACAGGAGTGTCATACTCTTCATACAACTGTGTACCTCCTACAGAGTCTACATCGGCGGTACACATGACCCAATACGTGCGGTTGTCTTTGAACATTTTCAATCACTCCGTGGACTGGAGCAATAAGGTCCTCTACCGACGTTACAGGAGTGTCGTACTCTTCATACAACTGTGTACCTGCTACAGAGTCTATATCGGGGGTACACATGACCCAATACGTGCGGTTGTCTTTGAACATTTTCAATCACTCCGTGGACTGGAGCAATAAGGTCCTCTACTGACGTTACAGGAGTGCCATACTCTTCATACAACTGTGTACCTCCTACAGAGTCTATATCGGCGGTACACATGACCCAATACGTCCGGTTGTCTTTGAACATTTTCAATCACTCCGTGGACTCGAGCAATAAGGTCCTCTACTGACATTACAGGAGTGACATACTCTTCATACAACTGTGTACCTCCTACAGAGTCTATATCGGCGGTACACATGACCCAATACGTGCAGTTGTCTTTGAACATTTTCAATCACTCCGTGGACTGGAGCAATAAGATCCTCTACTGACGTTACAGGAGTGTCATACTCTTCATACAACTGTGTACCTCCTACAGAGTCTATATTGGCGGTACACATGACCCAATACGTGCGGTTGTCTTTGAACATTTTCAATCACTCCGTGGACTGGAGCAATAAGGTCCTCTACTGACGTTACAGGAGTGTCATACTCTTCATACAACTGTGTACCTCCTACAGAGTCTATATCGGCGGTACACATGACCCAATACGTGCGGTTGTCTTTGAACATTTTCAATCACTCCGTGGACTGGAGCAATAAGGTCCTCTACTGACGTTACAGGAGTGTCATACTCTTCATACAACTGTGTACCTCCTACAGAGTCTATATCGGCGGTACACATGACCCAATACGTGCTGCTGTCTTTGAACATTTTCAATCACTCCGTGGACTGGAGCAATAAGGTCCTCTACTAACGTTGCAGGAGTGTCATACTCTTCATACAACTGTGTACCTCCTACAGAGTCTATATCGGCGGTACACATGACCCAATACGTGCTGTTGTCTTTGAACATTTTCAATCACTCCGTGGACTGGAGCAATAAGGTCCTCTACTGACGTTACAGGAGTGTCATACTCTTCATACAACTGTGTACCTCCTACAGGGTCTATATCGGCGGTACACATGACCCAATACGTGCAGTTGTCTTTGAACATTTTCAAACACTCCGTGGACTGGAGCAATAAGATCCTCTACTGACGTTACAGGAGTGTCATACTCTTCATACAACTGTGTACCTCCTACAGAGTCTATATCGGCGGTACACATGACCCAATACGTGCAGTTGTCTTTGAACATTTTCAATCACTCCGTGGACTGGAGCAATAAGGTCCTCTACTGACGTTACAGGAGTGTCATACTCTTCATACAACTGTGTACCTCCTACAGAGTCTATATCGGCGGTACACATGACCCAATACGTGCGGTTGTCTTTGAACATTTTCAATCACTCCGTGGACTGGAGCAATAAGGTCCTCTACTGACGTTACAGGAGTGTCATACTCTTCATACAACTGTGTACCTCCTACAGAGTCTATATCGGCGGTACACATGACGCAATACGTGCGGTTGTGTTTGAACATTTTCAATCACTCCGTGGACTGGAGCAATAAGGTCCTCTACTGACATTACAGGAGTGTCATACTCTTCATACAACTGTGTACCTCCTACAGAGTCTATATTGGCGGTACACATGACCCAATACGTGCGGTTGTCTTTGAACATTTTCAATCACTCCGTGGACTGGAGCAATAAGGTCCTCTACTGACGTTACAGGAGTGTCATACTCTTCATACAACTGTGTACCTCCTACAGAGTCTATATTGGCGGTACACATGACCCAATACGTGCGGTTGTGTTTGAACATTTTCAATCACTCCGTGGACTGGAGCAATAAGGTCCTCTACTGACGTTACAGGAGTGACATACACTTCATACAACTGTGTACCTCCTACAGAGTCTATATCGGCGGTACACATGACCCAATACGTGCGGTTGTGTTTGAACATTTTCAATCACTCCGTGGACTGGAGCAATAAGGTCCTCTACTGACGTTACAGGAGTGTCATACTCTTCATACAACTGTGTACCTCCTACAGAGTCTATATTGGCGGTACACATGACCCAATACGTGCGGTTGTGTTTGAACATTTTCAATCACTCCGTGGACTGGAGCAATGAGGTCCTCTACTGACGTTACAGGAGTGACATACACTTCATACAATTGTGTACCTCCTACAGAGTCTATATCGGCGGTACACATGACCCAATACGTGCGGTTGTGTTTGAACATTTTCAATCACTCCGTGGACTGGAGCAATAAGGTCCTCTACTGACGTTACAGGAGTGTCATACTCTTCATACAACTGTGTACCTCCTACAGAGTCTATATCGGCGGTACACATGACCCAATACGTGCGGTTGTGTTTGAACATTTTCAATCACTCCGTGGACTGGAGCAATGAGGTCCTCTACTGACGTTACAGGAGTGTCATACTCTTCATACAACTGTGTACCTCCTACAGAGTCTATATCGGCGGTACACATGACCCAATACGTGCGGTTGTGTTTGAACATTTTCAATCACTCTGTAGACTTGAGTCATAAGGTCCTCTACTGACCTTACAGGAGTGGCATACTCTTCAAATTCCACAGAAAATAGTCGAGAGGTGTATATAATATTTGTAAATGCCTTTGTTTCACACGAGTTTATGAAAAGAAAAGCCCATTTTTGCTATAAACAGGTTACAGCTGTTGTTTTGCGTAAATTTCACATTTCAACATTGTTCCTGCAAAACATTACCCTCCCATGGGTTTTGAGTTACATAAAATTGATTCAGAAAGAAGAGGAAGTTGTGAGACAAGGTTGTTACTGTGTAGAGAGACATCACTTACCTCTGTTAAGAGTGCACTTTTCACTACCTCCACTAGTTTTGTGACTGGTGCTTTAGATAGGAAATCTAAGAGTTGTTTTGAACTGTTTGTGTTACAGCCGAGAGCTGAACCAAACCTGAACGCCTTGCTTCGTGCTGTGGCTGCATTAACAAATGCCCAGGGACATAACGTTGCTCCACTCTGCAATATCAGTTTATGAAACAGTCCTGTAAAAATAGTTCTGCATTAACACTCATCTACAAATGAAACTGATCATTCTTTTTTCTTTTTCTGGTAACTGTCCATAGTAAATATAGCAACTGGTCGTCTTCTTAGTGTGGTGGTAACACTGGTGCTTACCAAGTGGGAGACCCTGTACCCACGTGTGGGTTTTCTCCTTCTAGGCAACCTGGTCCAGGGTACCCTCAGCCTCATTAGATTCCTGAGGGACCAACTGAGGAGCTACTTTGTTGAGAAAACCACATAACCAGCTGGAAGGTCTCAGAGTGCTGATCACGTCCCACTTACAGTTCTGCACCCCACTCATGATACCTGTAGTGGGCAGGGCTGTAGTGCTAGGTTTAGTTTTAGGAATAAGTATTTATAACAATAGTTTGTACAACAGTAGAGAAAGTCATGTGAATGTTACCCATTAGATTTGTTTTACATTCACGAAATTACAAAATATGAACACTACCTTCAGAAATTGGTGACAACAGATGATAGTGTGCGGATCCAGCCCCAGCACTCACTCCACCGAGTGTCACATTGTCTGGATCTCCCCCAAACTTGGTGATGTTCTGTTGAATCCATCTCAATGCCATTGCTTGGTCCTTCAGTCCATTGTTACCAGCAATCACATCATCACCAGTACTCAGGAAACCTGAAATATAGCTACCATTTATATTTATTTACTTTAAGAACAATGTACTTAAATGGTCACCCAACAGCTAAGAATATGAATGACCTTGAAAATGTTACACATTTTGTGAGTGTAAAAAAAGTTACTTATAAAAAAACTAAACAATGATGTACTAGCAAACTTTCAGGACTCAAACATTTACCACAAACTACTAAAGTGTATTGCATTTACTGTAACTTAAAATTACAGACTAAACGTTATACAGTGTCTGTCCTTCATCACAACCAACAAAGTATGGAGTAGCAATGTATGTATAGCAGGGATGCCAATTTGTGATTTGTGGTGGGTGCCCCTCTACTTTGACCCATCGCCCTCTGTGCTGCAGGTGATCAAACTTCATCTTGACACAGTGCTAAGGCACTAGAAGCAACTTGGATGGTAAGCAATGCACAGAACAAAACAGCAGAATAGGCTAAACCTTATGTCCCTTCCATTGGCAACATTGGCATACAATCCAGGAAGTAATGTTCTCTGTGCTTATTGTGATACCAGGAATAGGCAGTGCAGACAACCATAGTGCAATTCTACTATATGTACCAAAATTTGGACCATCGTAACAGATTCCAACAAAAGCAAAAAACTGGGGAAAAAAAGCAACTTTTTTTAATTTTAATTAAAAAATATCTGATGTGTTGCACTCACATGACTTTCCCTACTCTTCTACTAACCATGCCTACAAACCCTTGTTCTGCTGATAAGTATATGAAATGAACCCCTGGTCCTCGAAGGCTCTGATACCATAAGGGTCAAACAAAACAAGAGTTCAGCCAAGGAAGGCTGCATAAGAAAAGAGAAACAACGAATATGGTAAAGAAAAGGAAGATACCAGATTGAGTCCTTAAGCTCATCAGGCTGACCAGCAGCCACTCCTTTAGTTCAACATGCTGCCCATCACTTGGGACGTCAGGTAACTGTCCACATCGGTTCCTGCAAACCTCTGTTGAAAACAATTACCTTTCTATTAAAACAATCCAATTCCAATTTCATGTTTCTTAATTCAGTTTTTTTTCTTCTTCTTTCCTTCTTTTTTTTTTTCTTTATCTGAACACCTGCAAGTATGAGAGTGAGGAAGTGATTACCCTCCCGTTATGTAGGACTTACAAGACAGTATCTAGAGTCAGACGTCTGTCAGGGAACACAGGAACCTCTGTACCAGACAGAGTGAACACCTGCAAGTATGAGAGTGAGGAAGTGATTACCCTCCCCTTATGTAGGTCTTACAAGTCAGTGTCTAGAGTCAGACGTCTGTCAGGGAACACAGGAACCTATGTACCAGACAGAGTGAACACCTGCCAGTATGAGAGTGAGGAAGTGATTACCCTCCCCTTATGTAGGACTTACAAGACAGTGTCTAGAGTCAGACGTCTGTCGGGGAACACAGGAACCTATGTACCAGACAGAGTGAACACCTACAAGTATGAGAGTGAAGAAGTGATTACCCTCCCCTTATGTAGGACTTACAAGACAGTGTCTAGATTCAGACGTCTGTCAGGGAACACAGGAACCTATGTACCAGACAGAGTGAACACCTGCAAGTATGAGAGTGAGGAAGTGATTACCCTCCCCTTATGTAGGACGTACAAGTCAGTGTCTAGAGTCAGACGTCTGTCAGGGAACACAGGAACCTATGTACCAGACAGAGTGAACACCTGCAAGTATGAGAGTGAGGAAGTGATTACCCTCCCCTTATGTAGGACTTACAAGTCAGTGTCTAGAGTCAGACGTCTGTCAGGGAACACAGGAACCTATGTACCAGGCAGAGTGAACACCTGTAAGTATGAGAGTGAGGAAGTGATTACCCTCCCCTTATGTAGGACTTACAAGACAGTGTCTAGAGTCAGACGTCTGTCGGGGAACACAGGAACCTATGTACCAGACAGAGTGAACACCTGCAAGTATGAGAGTGAGGAAGTGATTACCCTCCCCTTATGTAGGACTTACAAGTCAGTGTCTAGAGTCAGACGTCTGTCCGGGAACACAGGAACCTATGTACCAGACAGAGTAAACACCTACAAGTATGAGAGTGAAGAAGTGATTACCCTCCCCTTATGTAGGACTTACAAGACAGTGTCTAGATTCAGACGTCTGTCAGGGAACACAGGAACCTATGTACCAGACAGAGTGAACACCTGCAAGTATGAGAGTGAGGAAGTGATTACCCTCCCCTTATGTAGGACTTACAAGTCAGTGTCTAGAGTCAGACGTCTGTCAGGGAACACACGAACCTATGTACCAGACAGAGTGAACACCTGCAAGTATGAGAGTGAGGAAGTGATTACCGTCCCCTTATGTAGGACTTACAAGTCAGTGTTTAGAGTCAGACGTCTGTCAGGGAACACAGGAACCTATGTACCAGACAGAGTGAACACCTGCAAGTATGAGAGTGAGGAAGTGATTACCGTCCCCTTATGTAGGACTTACGAGTCAGTGTCTAGAGTCAGACGTCTGTCAGGGAACACAGGAACCTATGTACCAGACAGAGTGAACACCTGCAAGTATGAGAGTGAGGAAGAGGAGAATATGTAATGTAGGTGAGAGGGATGAATGGAAAGGTGATAATGGAGCAATTGGTGGAATGACTGGTGAGGGAAACTGGAGAAATCCCTCACAGACTCCGCTTTGTCCATCATGAATACCAAATGCGGGTCCCTGAGTTAGAACCCGGGTCAGTCAGTTGTTAGGCAAACGCTTTAAGCGCTTGGCCATGGCACAACTTCAATTCAAAGTTTTGTTGAGATAAAATCAAACAAACTCAAGCACCATGTAAAAAAAGTGATGTGTTACACTCAGATGACTTTCTCTGCCCACTCTTGTACTAACCATTCTTACAAACTTATTCCTATATTCTCTTCGTGTTGGCCCTAATGAGCTCGTTATCGACGGGCCGTTAATCCCTACACATTCACTCACTCACCTTCGTGTTAGTTGAAATGAACATTTTTACAAGTTATCTTGTTGCTGATTTCCTTGTAGGTACAAGGGGAATATTAGGATATAGTTGGCTTTGTGAGATAGACAAATCTTTTAAAGCTTTTAGATTCCGTTCTCTTTGCACACTTAACATATAAATAAATGAACAACGATGTTCCATTTCACGGAAGATTTGTTTTCAGAAACTCTCACACACATAACAAGGAATATCTCCGAAATGGTTCAACCTACAAGAAAACTTACCGCGACATAAATTGTGTATTTTAGCAAGATCTACATTTTTTGTATAGTGTTATTTTGTCTATCTCCAACGCTTTACCAGTTATGCAAAAGTCGTCCAGAGTAAATACGACTACAGGGGCTATAGCCAGAAAATTCAAGATATACATTTCATTTGTCATCAAAATATCTCAAACATATGGCATTTTAATCAAAATCGTTATTGCCATTTTCAAGAAAATAAAAATTTTCGAAAAATGTTCCATGTAAAGGGTAGTTTAGGGCGGGGCGATTTTCTTCAAAAAGTTCGTGTCGCATCCTTGAATGACACTTAACTTAAATACAAACTTTGGTTTTTAGTCGACTTTTCGTTTTCGAGTTATGCTGTCCACAGACACACACACATACATACACACACACGGGGACCTTTTTCTAAAAATGCTTTTTTTTTATTCAGGGGTCCTCAAAACATATTTCCGGTGAAATCTCGATATAGAATTTTTGGGTGGAATACAATACTTTCCCTACTTACCAGTAGAGAAAGTAAAAAGCAAAGCACAAAAATGGAACATTCTAATTAAAAAATCAGAAGCTGTTGCAGAAATCGCTCGAAAGAGTGTAGTAGCAAAATTTAGATTACTTACGGAACATAACTATTTGGCCAAGCACGTACATAAAATAGGAATTGTTCCCTATGCAAGAAAGAAGAAGAAATGACTGAAGATCATCTACAAAGCTGTTGGATCCACTACAGAGAAATACTGGAGAGAGAGCAAGAGTGCTAATGACTTCAGCATTTCATAAGAACAACAGTTGTGTTCAGAAATGTTAGTAGAAAATTCACCTAAGTGCGGAAATTGAATATGATAACTTGGTGTATGTGTTTGTGCAGAAGAGGTCACCACTCACTCCAGGGACGTCTGTTTGGGAGTGGAATCGCTTTGCTAGCTGCCGATCTTGATCTTCTATACCTGTTCCTACATCCCCTTGTTTAAAATACATCTATCATTGAGTGTGTTGTCACTATCTCTTAGTAAACCACATGTTCACAACAATACTTTAACCTTTGTCGTTTGAGACGTTGAAAATGGTTTGAACGAAAAATCTGGGATACCACTGAACACTGTCAACTTATCTCAACAATAAGGAGAACATTTTAAGGAGTAGCTACTTGGAATGAAAATGAAAAGAGTTGAAAAAGAGTCAGAGAAGAGGAATATCCTGATGGATATACATATGTACCTGCATTGCTAAAATGTCTGTTTATGTTGTAACTTTTGTATTTCCAATTTTTTGATATTTCAATTTTTTTCAGGCCCTAGAGTTTGAGTTATCAAAGCTCCGCTGTATTACTGGAATATAGTAGAAGTTTGTTCAATTTCTAGGAAGATTCAATGTTTAATTGTTGGCAATACTGCTACCGGAAATCCAGGGATTGTTAGAAAATGGAACTATCATTTGTTTGGCATGCAACTTTTAGGAACATTTTACACATTGCAGACTGTTATGTTTTGCTTCAAGGTGTTGTGACTTACCGAGAGCACCAAGGCGGTAGTTGAATGTGACCAGTACAATGTCCTCGCTCATGAAGTAGTCTGGACCATAGAACATTTCATTTCCTGCTCCCAAGTAGAAGCCACCTCCGTGGATAAACGCCAGCACAGGCAGCAAATGTGCGTCTGCTGTCTTAGCCTCAGGTAACTGTGAAAAACACTTAATGCTTGTGTAGTTTCCTTTGTTCTAATCCTCGCACAGTGATAACAAGGATCCTGCCGCTGCTGCTGCTCAGCTTGGGCGAGTGAGTGACAGCATCTCTAGCGTCTAGATAAAACGCAACTAAAGCTTGCCAACGAGAGCTGTGCGAAACATTGGTACTACTTAAATAAAGTTGGGTTACCTCACTCACTGCATTGCATGTGCCAACCATTGGGCAAGTTTTTTAATTCAACAGAATGATGAGTGGTGGTCTCCTGTTTCCATGCCATTCGTGTGTCAATTTAGCAACTCAAATTACGCAAGCTGCAGCTTCCATATTCAATGACCTAACTATTTGTATACAATTTAGTTAGGTTATGGGACAATCCATCGGTCTCTAGGGGTTAAGGCTGCATTCACTGCTGAAGTTGCTAGAGTTCAGCGATAAGTTGATCAATTTCTGGTAAATTCGCATGAGAGTGTGCTCGCCTTCTACTCGTTCACTATGGTATGCACTACTCGGGCCTGTAATACAGATACCGTATGTCACCCTGCAACAGGCGAGCTATATCTGTCTGAGTGACCTTGTGATTGACACAAGTGAATCTGAGATATCATAGCTACTATTGTTTCTTTATCTCCCTCTGACGTTGTATACACTGCTTCAAAAGTGATTCCCACTACAATAAATATTTCAGCATCACTAACATATTATATTACAATACAATTATGATCATACTATCAGTAATATCACTAATGAATTATGTTTATTGGAGACTGCTGGTATTACTCTATTTACATCATTCTACAGCGCGATTGCGCATTCAAGGACAAAGTTTTTTTTTTTTTTTTTTTTTTTTTTTTTTAAATTTTTATTTGTTAACGTCCTCCAACGAAATGTCATATCGGACGGTGAGTGAATGAAACGGGTGAAATGATGCTCAAATGAGCTTGAGGTCCATGGAGCTTCAAGTTATCCGACATTCGTTTTCTCAGGATAAGGGAAAGGTTTCTCCTAAGTTAATGAGAGTAATGGCAGCGTAGTGTTTACTTGTGGAAATTGGCAAGCTTTAGTTGCGCCGGCTCTACATAAGGACGATTTTACTGCACAGCGACTCATGACTCTCTCGCGCAGTTGAGAGTGTCCGCGGAATGAGTTACCATAATATGTAGGTAGGTGTCAAGGACCCCACACCTAGTCACCCACTTTTTAAACATTCGACTATTATTTCAGCCTCCTCTCTCCATCCCCTTTGTATCCACAAGGAAATGTGAAATGCAACTACTCCTATAAAAGTTTATCTTTATTAACATTAATTAAAGCTTTTGTTTCACTTTTTGCTTCGGAGGGAGCAAATTTGGAAACCCAAATGTTGACGCCATGTTTAGAGTGAGTGAGTGATTAGGGTTTAAGGGCCCGTCGACAGCTAGGTCATTAGAGCCCCGCCATGTTTAAACTAATGAAATATTTTATTTCTTAAAAATGAAATATTTATTTTAAAAGTGTAGTTGTAACTTTTCTTTCGATACAACAATAAACCAATAGCTAATTACTGGAAACTTTGGGGATCAGTAATTGTAACTTCTGAACACATCAGATTGTTTCCTGAGGTGTATTGGTAAGCATGGAGTTTAACTTGTCATGTTGTGTATTGTTTTATGTTTGAAATCACGTAGTGTGTGTTGGTTTCTAAATACGCAGAGAAGGATTGTGCGCCTGTAGGTACATCCCTAATATTTACACAGCTTCTTCCATGGTCAAGGACACGCTAAACACGTGCTGTTTTTTGGTAGGAACGATGACGCACTTCCTGCAGTCTCGCCTGACAACGACTCAACCTTCTTGCTTGTCGCTTACATTCTTGTAAAGTGTTGTTATAAATATGAAACTCCATAACCTAAACTATGCTTCTTATTATAAGGACAAGTACCTAAATATGTTGCTTGGAATGAAATATCGTGGCGTTTATGTTATTTTTACACACATCCTCTGTGTGTAGTAACAACTATTTTCTATTCCACAACATTCTCAACTAAAAGCCAAGTCTTTTAGAATTTAAAATCATCAGTTGTCTTACACTTGGTCGCCTCCTAACCTAATTTATGCAATGGGTGCGCCAAATACAGTCAGATTTGCCGATTGCCGACTGTCAAGTACCAACCTTATCGCTTTGATATGAGAAATCAATAGTTATTATTATCAGTAGAGCTCTGCGTAACAAAGCTTATAATAACGGGAGAGCAAACAGCTTATGAACTGCCTAAAATCGCTTATTGCAGTTCTGACAAACCTTTCTCCAGCAGTTAACACCCGTACATACGTCCATACAATTTTGCCCCCCGCCTTTTTTTTTTTTTTTTTTTTTTTTTTTTTTTTTTTTTTTTTTTTTTTTTGGGAGACTTAATAGACAGGAAGCGTAATTTTGCCTTTTTTCTGCAACAACTAATACGGCCAGTCTTTCGAAGAGAATGATTCAAAGCGTGTTTCAGGACAGAATTATTGCTAGAGATTTGTGGCCCCACACCTAACACCCTGTGATTTCTAGGCATTTACTATATAATACACATAGAAAGCCTATGATTCAAAACAAATGAAAAGAGGCATGCGCCCGCTCACCTTCGGAGTGTAAACATTGAGAAAGAGACAGTCTTCATGTCCGATGACCTGCTTTGTGGCCAACTCGTCTATCTGAGGAGCAATAGAACCCTCTGTTAGGGCATCTCGAACTCCTGTCCATGGCTCTGGGGGTTGAGGTGCCTGCGGAAAACAACCACATATCACTACAAGTGGACCTTGGGAGGGGTCAGTCTGTCACGTGATCACAACACTAAGTACAGTTGACGCAACAAACTTACATTCAACACTGTCACCATTTACAGTAACATATTTACTGCCAAATTCTTCAGCTGTACCCACGTGAATATTTCGATTTTCGTGCTGCAGGCATTTTACATTTTGGAACTGGTGAAACACTATGTACTGTAGGCATGCGCTGCAGGACCTGTGATGGCTACACTGGTACATCAGCATGCTGACCATTTCTTCCCGAAATAATACCGCTTGGTGGTTCCAGGAAGAACCTCTCATGGCCTATCGACTGTGTCCCTTTCTTTGTAAAATAGCCTGAATGTGAATAATTGTAATACAATTTTGAGTAAATAAAAAAAATGTACTGTAGGCAGTGTGCTTTGTAATGTCACTGTGCTGGGGTAGTGACGTCACGCTCTGCCCATGTGATAGGTAACGCATGATCACGATAGCTGTATAATTATAACTAGGGCTGGGAAGTTCATGCATTTGCATCTTTTTTCTTACGGGTTAAAAACGTACGCTCTTACATTATGTGCACGAATTATGGAATTTTAAGTTATTTGGACATAATTTTATGGTGCATATAACTGCATATTTTCTTGATTTTGATAAATGAATATTATTTCAATATTATAGCCCCTATATTGCATATTTCAATGATTTTTATGGTTTTTTATTGTTTTTTTTTCCATATGGATAATATTTTTCATATTGGTAGTATTGCACATGATGATGCAATTCGTTAGGTGGCGAGAACTAATTTTGAGTCATGTTCTCATGCAGTGAATCCCGTTTCCATCCTTTCATTATATGTATGTGCGTAGAGAATAATCAGTGCGTTATCTGAGAGGTTTATATTAACAAAGATAAAGTGCAGGTCAACGTTTTGAACAGCACGATTATCGCAACGCTTGCCTGTCCACCAGCGGTTGTATCGTGGTCTTCAAACATAACAGTGTTGTGAACTGGTTCACACCGAATTAAATTAGGCGTATAAAATGTTAGAAAGCTCTTCAAATGCCAAAAATAAAACCAACTTCGAGTGCTAGATTAATTAATTTACAGAAAGAGTTTTCGGGTGACTTAATATCTACAGAATACAGATAATAGGGCACTGTTTTGTGGAGCGTGTGAGAAAAATGTAGGGAGTGAGAAAACATTTCAAATAGTTCAGCACATGAACACAGCAAAACATAAGGAGAATTTAATCAGAAAACTCGCAAACAAAGAACCTGTTCAAAAACAGCTAGTAGAGTGTTTAGGAAGTAGGGTTACTGAATTTTCCTATGACGTGTGCCAAGCATTTTTAGCTGCTGATATTCCCTTGTTCAAAATTAATAATCCGATATTTAAAAACTTTCTTGCTAAATATACTCGACAACATGTGCACTGCGTAAGACTTATGTAGGACATTGTTACAATAACTTATTGTCAAATATACAAAATGAATTAGTAGATCAGTTTGTGTGGTTGTCTGTTGATGAACCCCCTGATTCTGAACGCCGTTCTATTGCTAATATAATCGTGGGTGTCTTAAGTAATGAACAAGACGACACCTTATCTGCTTAATGTGTGCGAATTGTCGGCCACGTGACCCAGTTTGTGATGGACTCTTTGAAATTACTATGGCCTTGTGGAATCAAATACGACCGGGTACTTTTATTTGTTACTGATGCAGGTCCTCATATGGTAAAATCAGGACAAACTCTGAAAGGTATTTTTCCTAACTTAATTCATATAACTTGTTAGGTACACGCTCTTCGTCGCATTTCTGAGACAATACGCGATTCTTTCCCATGGATCTCCTTTGTATGAATCACTTACTGTCTTTGAAAAAAAGTATGTGATCTAAGTTCGGTTCTTGGTAGCATAGGACAAAAAGTGAAAGAGAAAGTGAATTATGTAATTTCAAACAATTCTGATTATAAATAGATGTGCGATATTCGAGACACCCTGGAAAGTAAACCATCTGTCACACCAAGAGACTTGACTCTCTCTGTGAAACAGTTAACATCATTTAAATATGCCCCGATAACATCTTGTGACGTGGAGAGAAGTTTTTCACGTTACAAAAGTGTTTTGCCAGACAACAGACGATGTTTTACTGTTGAAAATTTGTGTAGTGTTGGTTGTGAACTGCAATTTAGCAGTTAATACTAGCAGCGGGATTACTGCTTCAACCTCTAAGGAATAAGCTAACTTTATTTATTATTTATACTAACTCGTCTTGTCTACTGCAAAGGGACATTAATTGATTTAATGAAATAGTGCATATTTCTTGGCATATTTTCAAGTTTTTAAGAGCATATTTGCATGCATATTTCAGTGTTTTTACGCCATTAACTTCCGAGCCCTAATTATAACCCTAATTACGAGTGTTTCAAAAGCAAGAGAGGTGTGATTCCCAAACGAAAAAAATAAAATCCTTTTAACCCGTGCATCATACACAATTTTAGACAGTGCGGCGTGGCCAAGTGGTTAGACCGTTCGCCTGCTACCTAGACGACCTGGGTTCGATTCCAGAGACCAACATGTAGTATTTGTGGTGGACGAAGTGGCGTCTGGGCCGGTTTTCTGCTTGTTCTCCCGTTTCCCCTGCCACTCATTCCACCAACTGCTCCATCATTACCTCTTGTTTACTCTCATACTTGCAGGTGTTCACTACATATGTAGGCTATGGACCTACCGCAGACACAAGCTGCAAATAAACAGTGCAGAGACGGGAATGATGGTGTTGAGACAAGGAGGGCGGAAATGTTTTATCAAAGGAAGCAAGATAAGCATCGCAATGTCACGTTACAAAGGTGAGCACATGCTGTAAGGGAGGGAATGAGCACGGTATTCATGTCAGTCACTCAGTGCTTCCTAACGTACGTACGTAATACAAGTCATATATATATATATATATATATATATATATATATATATATATATATATATATATGAGCACATGTTGTTCTACAATCAATACTTAACAAACAGACAGACCTTACATTTTAATTCATCTCGCTTTGTTCTTTATAGCAGAAGACTGTAACGTGGTCGGGAATCCACTTGTAACAGAGTACGTTGGGTGCCACTTTTGTGACAGTCTCTTTTCTGTCACATGAAATGCCTCGCTAGCTCATCCGGTGCAGTAGCTGCCTCTCCGCTGTGCGCCGCTGCGTTGATCTTGTTTGGGATTAGCTAAGCATGAGTAGGATTTCTCAGGCGCGAGGTTAGATGACAAATACAGCACAGACGTTTTCTGATTTTATTCTGCACCACGTCATTGCCTCGAAGTGCCGACCTGAGCGAGTTTCTGGTATTTCGTTGTACGATTGCTATTTACTTCACCTTACTCTAATCACTGTCGGCCTTTGTCTAGGAAGGGCCCTTGTCTAGGAAGGGCCCTTGTCTAGGAGGGCCCTTTTCTAGGAGGGGCCCTTTTCTAGGAAGGGCCCTTGTCTAGGATGGGCCCTTTCCTAGGAAGGGCCCTTTTCTAGGAAGGGCCCTTGCCTAGGAAGGTCCCTTGTCAGGAAGAGCCCTTTTCTAGGAAGGGCCTTTGTCTAGGAAGGGCCCTTGTCTAGGAAGATCCCTTGTCTAGCAAGGGCCCTTGTCTAGGAAGGGCCCTTGTCTAGGAAGGGACCTTGTCTAGGAAGGGCCCTTGTCTAGGAAAGGCCCTTTTCTAGGAAGGGCCCTGGTCTAGGAAGGGCCCTTGTCTAGGAAGGGCCCTTGTCTAGGATGGGCCCTTTTCTAGGAAGGGCCCTTGTCTAGGAAGGGCCCTTGTCTAGGATGGGCCCTTTTCTAGTAAGGGCCCTTGTCTAGGAAGAGACCTTGTCTAGGAAGGGCCCTTGTCTAGGATGGGCCCTTTTCTAGGAAGGGCCCTTTTCTAGGAAGGGCCCTTATCTAGGAAGGGCCCTTGTCTAGGAAGGGCCCTTGTCTAGGAAGGGCCCTTGTCTAGGAAGGGCCCTTGTCTAGGAAGGGCCCTTGTGTAGGAAGGTCCCTTGTCTAGGAAGGGCCCTTATCTAGGAAGGGCCCTTGTCTAGGAAGGGCCCTTGTCTGGGAAGGGCCCTTGTCTAGGAAGGTCCCTTGTCTAGGAAGGTCCCTTGTCTGAGAAGGCCCTTATCTAGGAAGGGCCCTTTTCTAGGAAGGGCCCTTGTCTAGGAGGGGCCGTTTTCTAGGAAGGGCCCTTGTATCGGAAGGGCCCTTGTCTAGGATGGGCCCTTTTCTAGTAAGGGCCCTTGTCTAGGAAGAGACCTTGTCTAGGAAGGGCCCTTGTCTAGGATGGGCCCTTTTCTAGGAAGGGCCCTTTTCTAGGAAGGGCCCTTATCTAGGAAGGGCCCTTGTCTAGGAAGGGCCCTTGTCTAGGAAGGGCCCTTGTCTAGGAAGGGCCCTTGTCTAGGAAGGGCCCTTGTCTAGGAAGGGCCCTTGTCTAGGAAGGTCCCTTGTCTAGGAAGGGCCCTTGCTGGGAAGGGCCCTTGTCTAGGAGGGGCCCTTTTCTAGGAAGGGCCCTTGTCTAGGAAGGGCCCTTGTCTAGGAGGGCCCTTTTCTAGGAGGGGCCCTATTCTAGGAAGGGCCCTTGTCTAGGATGGGCCCTTTCCTAGGAATGGCCCTTTTCTAGGAAGGGCCCTTGCCTAGGAAAGGCCCTTGTCAGGAAGGGCCCTTTTCTAGGAAGGGCCTTTGTCTAGGAAGGGCCCTTGTCTAGGAAGATCCCTTGTCTAGGAATGTCCCTTGTCTAGGAAGGGCCCTTGTCTAGGCAGGGCCCTTGTCTAGGAAGGGCCCTTTTCTAGGAAGGGCCCTTTTCTAGGAAGGGCCTTTGTCTAGGAAGGGCCCTTGTCTAGGAGGGCCCTTTTCTAGGAGGGGCCCTTTTCTAGGAAGGGCCCTTGTCTAGGATGGGCCCTTTCCTGGGTAGGGCCCTTTTCTAGGAAGGGCCCTTGCCTAGGAAGGGCCCTTGTCAGGAAGAGCCCTTTTCTAGGAAGGGCCTTTGTCTAGGAAGGGCCCTTGTCTATGAAGATCCCTTGTCTAGGAAGGGCCCTTGTCTAGGAAGGGACCTTGTCTAGGAAGGGCCCTTGTCTAGGAAAGGCCCTTTTCTAAGAAGGGCCCTGGTCTAGGAAGGGCTCTTGTCTAGGAAGGGCCCTTGTCTAGGATGGGCCCTTTTCTAGGAAGGGCCCTTGTCTAGGAAGGGCCCTTGTCTAGGATGGGCCCTTTTCTAGTAAGGGCCCTTGTCTAGGAAGAGACCTTGTCTAGGAAGGGCCCTTGTCTAGGATGGGCCCTTTTCTAGGAAGGGCCCTTGTCTAGGAAGGGCCCTTATCTAGGAAGGGCCCTTGTCTAGGAAGGGCCCTTGTCTAGGAAGGGCCCTTGTCTAGGAACGTCCCTTGTCTAGGAAGGGCCCTTGTCTGGGAAGGCCCTTGTCTAGGAAGGGCCCTTTTCTAGGAAGGGCCCTTGTCTAGGAGGGGCCGTTTTCTAGGAAGGGCCCTTGTATCGGAAGGGCCCTTTTCTAGGAACGGCCCTTTTCTAGGAAGGGCCTTTGTCTAGGAAGGGCCCTTGTCTAGGAAGGGCCCTTGTCTAGGAAGGGCCCTTTTCTAGGAAGGGCCCTTATCTAGGAAGGGCCCTTGTCTAGGAAGGGCCCTTGTCTAGGAAGGGCCCTTGTCTAGGAAGGGCCCTTGTCTAGGAAGGGCCCTTGTGTAGGAAGGTCCCTTGTCTAGGAAGGGCCCTTGTCTAGGAAGGTCCCTTGTCTAGGAAGGGCCCTTGTCTAGGCAGGGCCCTTTTCTAGGAGGGGCCCTTGTCTAGGAGGGGCCCTTTTCTAGGAAGGGCCCTTGTCTAGGAGGGGCCCTTTTCTAGGAAGGGCCCTTGTCTAGGAGGGGCCCTTTTCTAGGAAGGGCCCTTGTCTAGGAAGGGCCCTTGTCTAGGAAGGGCCCTTGTCTAGGAAGGGCCCTTGTCTAGGAAGGGCCCTTGTCTAGCAAGGGCCCTTGTCTAGGAAGGGCCCTTTTGTAGGAAGGGCCCTTGTCTAGGAGTGGCCCTTGTCTAGGAAGGGCCCTTTTCTAGGACGGACCCTTGTCTAGGAAGGGCCCTTTTCTAGGAAGGGCCCTTTTCTAGGAAGGGCCCTTGCCTAGGAAGGGCCCTTGTCTAGGAAGGGCCCTTTTCTAGGAAGGGCCTTTAACTAGGAAGGGCCCTTGTCTAGGAAGATCCCTTGTCTAGGAATGTCCCTTGTCTAGGAAGGGCCCTTGTCTAGGAAGGGCCCTTGCCTAGGCAGGGCCCTTTTCTAGGAGGGGCCCTTGTCTAGGATGGGCCCTTTTCTAGGAAGAGCCCTTGTCTAGGAAGAGACCTTGTCTAGGAAGGGCCCTTGTCTCGGGTGGGCCCTTTTCTAGGAAGGGCCCTTGTCTAGGAAGGGCCCTTGTCTAGGAAGGGCCCTTGTCTAGGAAGGGCCCTTTTCTAGGAAGGCCCCTTGTCTAGGAAGGGCCCTTGTCTAGGAAGGGCCCTTTTCTAGGAAGCGCCCTTATCTAGGAAGGGCCCTTGTTTAGGATGGGCCCTTTTCTAGGAAGTGCCCTTGTCTAGGAAGGGCCCTTGTCTGGGAAGGGCCCTTGTCTAGGAAGGGCCCTTTTCTAGGAAGGGCCCTTGTCTAGGAGGGGCCGTTTTCTAGGAAGGGCCCTTGTCTCGGAAGGGCCCTTTTCTAGGAACGGCCCTTTTCTAGGAAGGGCCTTTGTCTAGGAAGGGCCCTTGTCTAGGAAGGGCCCTAGTCTGGAAGCGCCCTTGTCTAGGAAGGGCCCTTTTCTAGGAAGGGCCCGTATCTAGGAAGGGCCCTTGTTTAGGAAGGGCCCTTGTCTAGGAAGGTCCCTTGTCTAGGAAGGGTCCTTGTCTGGGAAGGGCCCTTGTCTAGGAAGGGCCCTTGTCTAGGAAGGGCCCTTGTCTAGGATGGGCCCTTGTCTAGGAAGGGAACTTTTCTAGGAAGGGCCCTTTTCTAGGAAGGGCCCTTTTCTAGGAAGGGCCTTTGTCTAGGAAGGGCCCTTGTCTAGGAAGGGCCCTTTTCTAGGAAGGGCCCTTGTCTAGGAGGGGCCGTTTTCTAGGAAGGGCCCTTGTCTCGGAAGGGCCCTTTTCTAGGAACGGCCCTTTTCTAGGAAGGGCCTTTGTTTAGGAAGGGCCCTTGTCTAGGAAGGGCCCTTGTCTAGGAGGGCCCTTTTCTAGGAGGGGCCCTTTTCTAGGAAGGGCCATTGTCTAGGAGGGGCCCTGGTCTAGGAAAGGCCCTTTTCTAGGAAGGGCCCTGGTCTAGGAAGGGCCCTTGTCTAGGAAGGGCCCTTGTCTCGGATGGGCCCTTTAATAGGAAGGGCCCTTGTCTAGGAAGAGACCTTGTCTAGGAAGGGCCCTTGTCTACGATGGGCCTTTTCTAGGAAGGGCCCTTGTCTAGGAAGGGCCCTTGTCTAGGAAGCGCCCTTGTCTAGGAAGGGCCCTTTTCTAGGAAGGGCCCTTATCTAGGAAGGGCCCTTGTCTAGGAAGGGCCCGTGTCTAGGAAGGGCCCTTGTCTAGGAAGGTCCCTTTTCTAGGAAGGGCCCTTGTCTGGGAAGGGCCCTTGTCTAGGAAGGGCCCTTTTCTAGGAAGGGCCCTTGTCTAGGAAGGGGCCCTTTTCTAGGAAGGGCCCTTGTCTAGTAGGGGCCCTTTTCTAGGAGGGGCCCTTGTCTAGGAGGGGCCCTTTTCTAGGAAGGGCCCTTGTCTAGGAAGGCCCTCTTCTAGGAAGGGCCCTTTTCTAGGAAGGGCCTTTGTCTAGGAAGGGCCCTTGTCTAACAAGGGCCCTTGTCTAGGAGGGCCCTTTTCAAAGAGGGGCCCTTTTCTAGGAAGGGCCCTTGTCTAGGATGGGCCCTTTCCTAGGAAGGGCCCTTGTCTAGGATGGGCCTTTTTCTAGGAAGTGCCCTTGTCTAGGAAGAGACCTTGTCTAGGAAGGGCCCTTGTCTAGTATGGGCCCTTTTCTAGGAAGGGCCCTAGTCTAGGAAGGGCCCTTGTCTAGGAAGGGCCCTTGTCTGGGAAGGGCCCTTGTCTAGGAAGGGCCCTTTTCTAGGAAGGGCCCTTGTCTAGGAAGGGCCCTTGTCTAGGAAGGGCCCTTGTCTAGGAAGGGCCCTTGTCTAGGAAGGTCCCTTGTCTAGGAAGGGCCCTTGTCTGGGAAGGGCCCTTGTCTAGGAAGGGGCCCTTTTCTAGGAAGGGCCCTTGTCTAGGAGGGGCCCTTTTCTAGGAAGGGCCCTTGTCTAGGAAGGGCCCTTTTCTAGGAAGGGCCCTTGTCTAGGAAGGGCCCTTTTCTAGGAAGGGCCCTTTTCTAGGAAGGGCCTTTGTCTAGGAAGGGCCCTTGTCTAGGAGGGCCCTTTTCTAGGAGGGGCCCTATTCTAGGAAGGGCCCTTGTCTAGGATGGGCCCTTTCCTAGGAATGGCCCTTTTCTAGGAAGGGCCCTTGCCTAGGAAAGGCCCTTGTCAGGAAGGGCCCTTTTCTAGGAAGGGCCTTTGTCTAGGAAGGGCCCTTGTCTAGGAAGATCCCTTGTCTAGGAATGTCCCTTGTCTAGGAAGGGCCCTTGTCTAGGCAGGGCCCTTGTCTAGGAAGGGCCCTTTTCTAGGAAGGGCCCTTTACTAGGAAGGGCCTTTGTCTAGGAAGGGCCCTTGTCTAGGAAGGGCCCTTGTCTAGGAGGGCCCTTTTCTAGGAGGGGCCCTTTTCTAGGAAGGGCCCTTGTCTAGGATGGGGTCTTTCCTAGGAAGGGCCCTTTTCTAGGAAGGGCCCTTGCCTAGGAAGGGCCCTTGTCAGGAAGAGCCCTTTTCTAGGAAGGGCCCTTGTCTAGGAAGGGCCCTTGTCTAGGAAGGTCCCTTGTCTAGGAAGGGCCCTTGTCTGGGAAGGCCCTTATCTAGGAAGGGCCCTTTTCTAGGAAGGGCCCTTGTCTAGGAGGGGCCGTTTTCTAGGAAGGGCCCTTGTATCGGAAGGGCCCTTTTCTAGGAACGGCCCTTTTCTAGGAAGGGCCTTTGTCTAGGAAGGGCCCTTGTCTAGGAAGGGCCCTTGTCTAGGAAGGGCCCTTGTCTAGGAAGGGCCCTTTTCTAGGAAGGGCCCTTATCTAGGAAGGGCCCTTGTCTAGGAAGGGCCCTTGTCTAGGAAGGGCCCTTGTCTAGGAAGGGCCCTTGTGTAGGAAGGTCCCTTGTCTAGGAAGGGCCCTTGTCTAGATAGGTCCCTTGTCTAGGAAGGGCCCTTGTCTGGGAAGGGCCCTTGTCTAGGAAGGGGCCCTTGTCTAGGAAGGGGCCCTTTTCTAGGAAGGGCCCTTGTCTAGGAGGGGCCCTTTTCTAGGAAGGGCCCTTGTCTAGGAGGGGCCATTTTCTAGGAAGGGCCCTTGTCTAGGAAGGGCCCTTGTCTAGGAAGGGCCCTTGTCTAGGCACGGCCCTTGTCTAGGAAGGGCCCTTGTCTAGCAAGGGCCCTTGTCTAGGAAGGGCCCTTTTGTAGGAAGGGCCCTTGTCTAGGAGTGGCCCTTGTCTAGGAAGGGCCCTTTTCTAGGACGGGCCCTTGTCTAGGAAGGGCCCTTTTCTAGGAAGGGCCCTTTTCTAGGAAGGGCCCTTGCCTAGGAAGGGCCCTTGTCTAGGAAGGGCCCTTTTCTAGGAAGGGCCTTTAACTAGGAAGGGCCCTTGTCTAGGAAGATCCCTTGTCTAGGAATGTCCCTTGTCTAGGAAGGGCCCTTGTCTAGGCAGGGCCCTTTTCTAGGAGGGTCCTTGTCTAGGATGGGCCCTTTTCTAGGAAGAGCCCTTGTCTAGGAAGAGACCTTGTCTAGGAAGGGCCCTTTTCTAGGAGGGCCCTCTTCTAGGAGGGGCCCTTTTCTAGGAAGGGCCCTTGTCTAGGATGGGCCCTTTTCTAGGAAGGGCCCTTTTCTAGGAAGGGCCCTTGTCTAGGAAGAGACCTTGTCTATTAAGGGCCCTTTTCTAGGAAGGGCCTTTGTCAAGGAAGGGCCCTTGTCTAGGAAGATCCCTTGTCTAGGAATGTCCCTTGTCTAGGATGGGCCCTTGTCTAGGCAGGGCCCTTGTATAGGAAGGGCCCTTTTCTAGGAAGGGCCCTTGTCTAGGATGGGCCCTTTTCTAGGAAGGGCCCTTGTCTAGGAAGAGACCTTGTCTAGGAAGGGCCCTTGTCTCGGATGGGCCCTTTTCTAGGAAGGGCCCTGGTCTAGGAAGGGCCCTTGTCTAGGAAGGGCCCTTGTCTCGGATGGGCCCTTTTCTAGGAAGGGCCCTTGTCTAGGAAGAGACCTTGTCTAGGAAGGGTCCTTGTCTACGATGGGCCTTTTCTAGGAAGGGCCCTTGTCTAGGAAGGGCCCTTGTCTAGGAAGCGCCCTTGTCTAGGAAGGGCCCTTTTCTAGGAAGGGCCCTTATCTAGGAAGGGCCCTTGTCTAGGAAGGGCCCGTGTCTAGGAAGGGCCCTTGTCTAGGAAGGTCCCTTGTCTAGGAAGGGCCCTTGTCTGGGAAGGGCCCTTGTCTAGGAAGGGCCCTTTTCTAGGAAGGGCCCTTGTCTAGGAAGGGGCCCTTTTCTAGGAAGGGCCCTTGTCTAGGAGGGGCCCTTTTCTAGGAGGGGCCCTTGTCTAGGAGGGGCCCTTTTCTAGGAAGGGCCCTTGTCTAGGAAGGCCCTTTTCTAGGAAGGGCCCTTTTCTAGGAAGGGCCTTTGTCTAGGAAGGGCCCTTGTCTAGCAAGGGCCCTTGTCTAGGAGGGCCCTTTTCAAAGAGGGGCCCTTTTCTAGGAAGGGCCCTTGTCTAGGATGGGCCCTTTCCTAGGAAGGGCCCTTGTCTAGGATGGGCCTTTTTCTAGGAAGGGCCCTTGTCTAGGAAGAATCCTTGTCTAGGAAGGGCCCTTGTCTAGTATGGGCCCTTGTCTAGGAAGGGCCCTTGTCTGGGAAGGGCCCTTGTCTAGGGCGGGCGGGCGGGAGCAACTGCGCGTGATGGCTGCGTATTGTTCATTTGTTATCTGAGGTGTGTCGTACAAGCAGCCGTTAATGGAAACAACAACGAGAAGCAAGGCATCACAAGGGAAAGTCATATGATCGATCAGCATTACGTACTGGTTCACCAGCGATCGTTTGTTATCTTGTTTACTACAACAGTAACGTGCTACCTAGTCTACTCTACAGTGTAGACTGACTCTACAGCAGGGTAATACGTGTTTTGAAGAAGAAATTACTCCCTGAAACGGAACCTTCTGTTGCAGCCTCCACAAGGTCACAATTAAATCAGCATAACTACAAACAAATTATGTATTTATTACTGAAGGACAATAATTGTAGATACAATACTACAAATGTTGTTAAAACCTTCGAGAATTACACAGTAGAAGGCACAAATGTCTTGTAGAGTACAATAAATGCAAAAACATGCCAAAAGCGCTCTCTTTCGTTTAAATGTTCAATTAGGTACATACATACTATATTAATGTTTATGGATCAATATAAAGAAGATACAAAACTGTAAAACTCTTAGCATTGATACGTAGTAGCACTTCTTGACTATACAAATAAGTCTTACATAACAATATAAAGCAACAATGTAAGCGTTTATATTACAAATCCCGCACATGCAGCAGCAGCAGTTTACTGCGCAGACTCGTAGATGTTCTCCCAGAATGCAACTCGCTCAGGGAACATGTTATGGCTCACTTTAAGTGAAGAGCCGATATCCAAATGTTTGGTTGGCTCAGCAACAGTTGCAGGAGGCCATGTTACATCCCGCAACAATGGATCAGATCCAGCTGGCGTTGGATTCCTGTTGGACACAATATTCCATTCAACTTTATTACATTACTTGAATATGTCAACAATTTCTTAAATTACTGCCAAACATTGTTTTTAATTGTAAATGTATATAAGTGATCTGGCAATAATTTCAATGAACACAGCACATCTGTCTCCTAATTACTTGCTGCATTTGTAATGTATGGAAAGAAGAACACTTCTTATTTCCTATTTGCGGTGAAATCTAGTTATGGAAGGGTAGTTTGTTTATGAAGGTATGAGTGGTAATACTGACTGACTCACTGACTAACTGACTCACTGACTAGCTGACTGACTGACTCACTGACTAACTGACTGACTCACTGACTAACTGACTCACTCACTGACTAACTGACTGACTCACTGACTAACTGACTCACTCACTGACTAACCGACTGACTCACTGACTAACTGACTCACTCACTGACTAACTGAATGACTCACTGACCGACTCACTGTCTGACTGACTCACTAACTGACTGACTGATTGACTGACTCACTCACTGACTAACTGACTGACTCACTGACTAACTGACTCACTCACTGACTAACCGACTGACTCACTGACTAACTGACTCACTCACTGACTAACTGAATGACTCACTGACCGACTCACTGTCTGACTGACTCACTGACTAACTGACTCACTGACTAACCGACTGACTCACTGACTAACTGACTCACTCACTGACTAACCGACTGACTCACTGACTAACTGACTCACTCACTGACTAACTGAATGACTCACTGACCGACTCACTGTCTGACTGACTCACTAACTGACTGACTGATTGACTGACTCACTCACTGACTAACTGACTGACTCACTGACTGACTGACTCACTGACTGACTGACTCACCGACTGACTCACTCACTGACTCACTGACTGACTCACTGACTGACTCACTGTCTGACTGACTCACTAACTGACTGACTCACTAAATGACTCACTGACTGATTGACTGACTCAGTGATTGACTGACTCACTCACTGACTAACTGACTGACTCACTGACTGACTCACTGACTGACTCACTGACTGACTCACTGACTGACTCACTGACTGACTTACTGACTGTCTCACTGACTGACTCACTGACTGACTGACTCACCGACTGATTCTCTCACTGACTGTCTCACTGACTGACTGACTCACTGACTGACTCACTGACTGATTGACTGACTCACTGACTAACCTACTAACTGACTCACTGACTGACTGACTGACTGACTGACTCACTGACTAATTGACTGACTCACTGACTAACTGACTGACTCACTGACTGACTCACTGAGTGACTGACTGACTCACTGAGTGACTGACTGACTGACTGACTGACTCACTGAGTGACTGACTGACTGACTCACTGACTGATTCACTGACTGACTCGCTGAGTGACTGACTGACTGACTGACTCGCTGAGTGACTGACTGACTCACTGAGTGTCTCACTGACTGACTGACTCACTGAGTGACTGACTGACTGACTCACTGTCTGACTCACTAACTAACTGACTGACTCACTAAATGACTCACTGACTGATTGACTGACTAACCGACTGACTCATTGACTAAATGACTCACTCACTGACTAACTGACTCACTGACTGACTGACTGACTGACTGACTCACTGTCTGACTCACTAACTAACTGACTGACTCACTAAATGACTCACTGACTGATTGACTGACTCACTGACTGACTCACTGACTCACTGACTGACTGACTCACTGACTGACTCACTGACTTACTCACTCACTGACTGATTGACTGACTGATTGACTGACTCACTGACTGACTCACTAACTGTCTCACTGACTGACTGACTGACTCACTGACTGAGTGACTGACCGACTGACTCACTCACTGACTGATTGACTGACTCACTGACTGATTGACTAACTCACTGACTGACTCACTGACTGACTCACTGACTGTCTCACTGACTGACTGACTCACTGACTGACTCACCGACTGACTCTCTCACTGAGTGACTGACTGACTCACTGAGTGACTGACTGACTCACTGAGTGACTGACTGACTCACTGAGTGACTGACTGACTGACTGACTGACTCACTGAGTGACTGACTGACTGACTGACTCACTGACTGATTCACTGACTGACTCGCTGAGTGTCTCACTGACTGACTGACTCGCTGAGTGACTGACTGACTCGCTGAGTGACTGACTGACTGACTCGCTGAGTGACTGACTGACTCACTGAGTGTCTCACTGACTGACTGACTCACTGAGTGACTGACTGACTGAGTCACTGACGTACCCGGTCTTGGCAAAGTTGGTCCACATCTTGACCATCCTGTTGATCGTCTTGCTGTCGTCTCCTTCAGGATCCAACACTTTGTCCCTGTTGAAGAACATCTGGAACAAGTAGGACAGTTCGTCTCCGTGGCTCACTCCTGAAACACCAAGTCTCTATTGAAGCACTGTTGATAGCTAGTTAGCTAAGTGCAGGTGTACTGGTGTTGGAATGTGATCATTACCTTTCAGCTTGGCGTCTCCCAGCCACAGAGTAACGAAGCCCATACTTCCCTCGTATGAGAACAGATACAGGTACACGGGCTTGGAGCATGTTGCAGCCTGCTTCTTGACAGTTGCAGCGACCGACGAGACGAACCAGATGTCACTGTAGTACTGGAAACAAAGTTGTAACTATGTTCAGATATTAGAGGGAGGGGGTTATGGCGCAAGTATACTGACAAATCGCATGTTTGATCACCTCCCTGAGTGATAAGAACCGTCCAGAATGTAAAAGAAACTAAAATACGGAATGTCCTCAACCTTTTTGGGAAAAATTATACAAATGATACAGGTCTCTAAAGTGAGTGTTTGACTTCACAAAACATTGGTTGGAGATGGATACTTTGAAGATCAAGTGAGGAAGTAAGGCTCCATCTTCAACAGTCATGCGTGGTAAACAAAACAAATAATAAATGAAAGTGCTAAAGGGTTTATTTAGAAAATTTGAGCAACTTCTCCAAAGTGCGTCACATTCACATTCGAGCTCGCATGACATCCAAATTATTGATTCCCATCAATAGGTTCCTTATGTGAAAATGCTCAGTTTGGAAGTTTCCATCATCTACACAATTTGGACTCTAAGGGTTGGCAGCAATGTTAACGTCCGCTTCATTTAGGACGTAAACCAGTCGATGAATGTTTGCTGTTAAACACCCTATAAACAACAATAAGCAAGTGATGCGCTGGATTAGAGTATCGACGTCATCAACACCAAACTCAGGAGGTGTCTTTAATGGACGGAAGTCTTTTGTTCCCAAAGCAGATTTACCTTGCTGTTTGCCCCTAAAGGAAAAGCTTGTTCAAGAGGTATATGTGTTCATGTCCGGATACAAAACATGTCACATTTTTATACAGAAGTTGAACAAAACAAATTAACAATGAAAGGAGTCGCTTGAAAACAGTTTTAACAACTAGATGGTTCCAAAAGTGGTACTCTAAATACAACTATTAATTTATGACGATGCCCTAAGAGAAATCTAAGCTAAAATATCTAAAGACAAAACTCAAAAAATTGTAATGTTAAACGTCTACACCTGAACAATGACTTACTTGAGATATTTGTTCCATTGTTTCCGAAGATATCCGCTTGTCCCCAAAATAAAACTTCTTAACTTTCTCTGCAAGCTGTTTGGATTTATCTGTTCCTTTTTCCAAGTTTAGATCTTGTGGCAAAATGCACTCAAAATTGTCGTTGAGACCTTCGTACCACTTGATGTTTTCTTTCATATCTGCAAGAGAGAGAGAGAGAGAGAGTCAATAGATACGTAGATGCAGCATATCAGTAATTCGATGTAAACAATAGTATATCAACGTAAATAATGTTATAAATTAATATCACAATTTTGGTCGCTTTTAAACGTTCTTTTACGAAAACATTAGGATACATTTTTGTACAACGCCACGCGCACCACTACTTACTTATAAACGAGTGCCACAGAAGTGCAGGATTCTTGTACAACAGTTTACATAACCTCACCCAAGCCCTTGTCCTCATACATACATACATACGTGGCGCTGTTACAGGTAAAACTGCATTTATTTGTTTCAAAAACAGCTGCTAGTATTAAAATATTTTCCAAAATTAATTCATTTTTGTGTGTTTAACTGTTTACAACTCGTAATTTTATATGTATTTAACAATATTTCTAATGTTTTTCTCGCGAATAACGAAATGCCATGTCATCATTATTTCCTAACCTCTAAATCACGTAATTACAATGACGTTACATTTAATTGTAAGATTATATGAGTGTATAACCAAGCATGCATTGGTTTTCATGTGAGAGAGTTACACCTAAACAGTAACGAAAGGGGAGGGGGGGGGGGGGCTATGTGTTGGCCCGCGAAGGTTTGTTGCACTAGGGGTTCCTTATATTTGGGGACCTCACCTATACTACTATTTAAATAATATGGTACTTACTCTTAATTCTTTTTAAAAATTAAAATTTCTGTGTCGTGCACAGCAGCTGATTTTAGAATTAATTTTTAAAACGTATTAACCATATCTACTTGACAAAAATTAATAATTGTAGCCATGGGCGGTGTTAATTGTAGGTAAGGTATTTTGGATATAAGCTATTTACCTTTGAGTATAAACATTCCCTCTTGACTGGTGACTCCGATCACCATTGGGACATGGTTGAAGTTGTTGCCAGCACTGATCAGGTCGTGAGGCTTTCCCGCCAAGAACTTGTCTGCTCCGTCACTTGTTTCTTCAGTAGGTTGAAAGAACAGTGGCAGTGGGTGTTTCTCCTGCACACAACACCAGCAAATCAATCATTTCATGAAATACGTAGGTACAATCAATCGTGTACTAGTACCACGACAGAGCTTCATATTATACTACTTTTTCACAAATAAGAATATCATAACTGCCCCACACTCTGGAGTAGAGACAAACTTCAGCCCATCTTTTGTTTCAAGTTGTGGTCCACAGTTGGTAGTCCTTAAGTCACGTGCTTTCTTTCTTTCCTAACACACGTAGGTTTGTTTCCAACAGTCTTTTCTGTAAATGACATTTCCTGTTGTAAATAGCTTCTTCTCTCAGAAACTATTGAAGATATTTAACTTAAACTTGAGGATCATGTAATTTCTGTTCTAGATCTATTTAGATGTTAATGAAGTTGTTGTTTTACAAAATTGGTAATAGATTTTTATCAACAACTGGCATAGTGACACTGCGACCAAGGTGTAAGCTCATAAGAATGTTGGCGTAGGGCAGTCTGAACAGTAACCAGATAAGCGGCGCGCTCACCCAGCTTAAGCACGTTAAGCAGTATTTCTAGATTCTAAGATGAACATTCTGGATATCTGTAGGTCAAGATTAGACTACTGGTTGAGTGAAAATAAGCCTAAAAGTTATAGGAACGTTACGGGAGCAACGGTTATTTCAGAAATCTCAGATATTGGGTTAAGAATGTCTCAGAGTTAAACTGGTGTGTGTTTAAGTTAGACTTACCTCTTGAGTGAGTGTTTTATCCACGACTTCCACCAGCTGCCTAGCTGGTACTGTAGACAGGAACTCCAAGAGTTGTTTTGAACTGTTTGTGTTACAGCCGAGAGATGAAGGACTTACCTCTGGAGTGAGTGTTTTATCCACGACTTCCACCAGCTGCCTAGATGGTACTGTAGACAGGAACTCCAAGAGTTGTTTTGAACTGTTTGTGTTACAGCCGAGAGATGAAGGACTTACCTCTGGAGTGAGTGTTTTATCCACGACTTCCACCAGCTGCCTAGCTGGTACTGTAGACAGGAACTCCAAGAGTTGTTTTGAACTGTTTGTGTTACAGCCGAGAGATGAAGGACTTACCTCTGGAGTGAGTGTTTTATCCACGACTTCCACCAGCTGCCTAGCTGGTACTGTAGACAGGAACTCCAAGAGTTGTTTTGAACTGTTTGTGTTATAGCCGAGAGATGAAGGACTTACCTCTGGAGTGAGTGTTTTATCCACGACTTCCACCAGCTGCCTAGCTGGTACTGTAGACAGGAACTCCAAGAGTTGTTTTGAACTGTTTGTGTTATAGCCGAGAGATGAAGGACTTACCTCTGGAGTGAGTGTTTTATCCGCGACTTCCACCAGCTGCCTAGCTGGTACTGTAGACAAGAACTCCAAGAGTTGTTTTGAACTGTTTGTGTTATAGCCGAGAGATGAAGGACTTACCTCTGGAGTGAGTGTTTTATCCGCGACTTCCACCAGCTGCCTAGCTGGTACTGTAGACAAGAACTCCAAGAGTTGTTTTGAACTGTTTGTGTTATAGCCGAGAGATGAAGGACTTACCTCTGGAGTGAGTGTTTTATCCACGACTTCCACCAGCTGCCTAGCTGGTACTGTAGACAGGAACTCCAAGAGTTGTTTTGAACTGTTTGTGTTACAGCCGAGAGATGAAGGACTTACCTCTGGAGTGAGTGTTTTATCCACGACTTCCACCAGCTGCCTAGCTGGTACTGTAGACAGTAACTCCAAGAGTTGTTTTGAACTGTTTGTGTTACAGCCGAGAGATGAAGGACTTACCTCTGGAGTGAGTGTTTTATCCACGACTTCCACCAGCTGCCTAGCTGGTACTGTAGACAGGAACTCCAAGAGTTGTTTTGAACTGTTTGTGTTACAGCCGAGAGATGAAGGACTTACCTCTGGAGTGAGTGTTTTATCCACGACTTCCACCAGCTGCCTAGCTGGTACTGTAGACAGTAACTCCAAGAGTTGTTTTGAACTGTTTGTGTTACAGCCGAGAGATGAAGGACTTACCTCTGGAGTGAGTGTTTTATCCACGACTTCCACCAGCTGCCTAGCTGGTACTGTACACAGGAACTCCAAGAGTTGTTTTGAACTGTTTGTGTTACAGCCGAGAGATGAAGGACTTACCTCTGGAGTGAGTGTTTTATCCACGACTTCCACCAGCTGCCTAGCTGGTACTGTAGACAGGAACTCCAAGAGTTGTTTTGAACTGTTTGTGTTACAGCCGAGAGATGAAGGACTTACCTCTGGAGTGAGTGTTTTATCCACGACTTCCACCAGCTGCCTAGCTGGTACTGTAGACAGTAACTCCAAGAGTTGTTTTGAACTGTTTGTGTTACAGCCGAGAGATGAAGGACTTACCTCTGGAGTGAGTGTTTTATCCACGACTTCCACCAGCTGCCTAGCTGGTACTGTACACAGGAACTCCAAGAGTTGTTTTGAACTGTTTGTGTTACAGCCGAGAGATGAAGGACTTACCTCTGGAGTGAGTGTTTTATCCACGACTTCCACCAGCTGCCTAGCTGGTACTGTACACAGGAACTCCAAGAGTTGTTTTGAACTGTTTGTGTTACAGCCGAGAGATGAAGGACTTACCTCTGGAGTGAGTGTTTTATCCACGACTTCCACCAGCTGCCTAGCTGGTACTGTAGACAGGAACTCCAAGAGTTGTTTTGAACTGTTTGTGTTATAGCCGAGAGATGAAGGACTTACCTCTGGAGTGAGTGTTTTATCCACGACTTCCACCAGCTGCCTAGCTGGTACTGTACACAGGAACTCCAAGAGTTGTTTTGAACTGTTTGTGTTACAGTCGAGAGATGAAGGACTTACCTCTGGAGTGAGTGTTTTATCCACGGCTTCCACCAGCTGCCTAGCTGGTACTGTAGACAGGAACTCCAAGAGTTGTTTTGAACTGTTTGTGTTACAGCCGAGAGATGAAGGACTTACCTCTGGAGTGAGTGTTTTATCCGCGACTTCCACCAGCTGCCTAGCTGGTACTGTACACAGGAACTCCAAGAGTTGTTTTGAACTGTTTGTGTTACAGTCGAGAGATGAAGGACTTACCTCTGGAGTGAGTGTTTTATCCACGGCTTCCACCAGCTGCCTAGCTGGTACTGTAGACAGGAACTCCAAGAGTTGTTTTGAACTGTTTGTGTTACAGCCGAGAGATGAAGGACTTACCTCTGGAGTGAGTGTTTTATCCGCGACTTCCACCAGCTGCATAGCTGGTACTGTAGACAGGAACTCCAAGAGTTGTTTTGAACTGTTTGTGTTACAGCCGAGAGATGAAGGACTTACCTCGGGAGTGAGTGTTTTATCCACGACTTCCACCAGCTGCCTAGCTGATACTGTACACAGGAACTCCAAGAGTTGTTTTGAACTGTTTGTGTTACAGCCGAGAGATGAAGGACTTACCTCTGGAGTGAGTGTTTTATCCACGACTTCCACCAGCTGCCTAGCTGGTACTGTAGACAGGAACTCCAAGAGTTGTTTTGAACTGTTTGTGTTACAGCCGAGAGATGAAGGACTTACCTCTGGAGTGAGTGTTTTATCCACGACTTCCACCAGCTGCCTAGCTGGTACTGTAGACAGGAACTCCAAGAGTTGTTTTGAACTGTTTGTGTTACAGCCGAGAGCTGAAGGACTTACCTCTGGAGTGAGTGTTTTATCCACGACTTCCACCAGCTGCCTAGCTGATACTGTAGACAGGAACTCCAAGAGTTGTTTTGAACTGTTTGTGTTACAGCCGAGAGATGAAGGACTTACCTCTGGAGTGAGTGTTTTATCCACGACTTCCACCAGCTGCCTAGCTGATACTGTAGACAGGAACTCCAAGAGTTGTTTTGAACTGTTTGTGTTACAGCCGAGAGCTGAAGGACTTACCTCTGGAGTGAGTGTTTTATCCACGACTTCCACCAGCTGCCTAGCTGATACTGTAGACAGGAACTCCAAGAGTTGTTTTGAACTGTTTGTGTTACAGCCGAGAGCTGAAGGACTTACCTCTGGAGTGAGTGTTTTATCCACGACTTGCACCAGCTGCCTAGCTGGTACTGTAGACAAGAACTCCAAGAGTTGTTTTGAACTGTTTGTGTTACAGCCGAGAGATGAAGGACTTACCTCTGGAGTGAGTGTTTTATCCACGACTTCCACCAGTTGCCTAGCTGGTACTGTAGACAGGAACTCCAAGAGTTGTTTTGAACTGTTTGTGTTACAGCCGAGAGCTGAAGCGAACCTGAAGGCCTTGCTCCGCGCTGTGGCTGCATCACAAAACGCCCAGGGACTTAGTGTTGATCCACTCTGCACAATCGCCTTGTGAAACAGTCCTGCAACATACAACATAATAACGCAAGTTTCTACACTAACTTGCTTCACAATAATGAAAACGAGAATGTCAACTGAGCAGGAATGTTATGTACGAGTACAGGGTGAAAGAGAAGGGAAGGGAAGTCTTTACATTAATTTAAACCAGTGATAGATCTTTTGAATTAAGGTACTTCAAAACATGTATTTCCAGACTGTGTAATGCAATACTTCTCTTAGTGGAAGCAGATACTAGAGAAAGAAGAGTTTGTGTTTGGGGAAGTTTGATGGGTGATGACGTCACCTTTTGACATGGGTGACAGAAGATGGAAATGAGCACTTGCTCCTCCAGCACTCTCTCCGAATATTGTCACATTGTCTGGATCTCCCCCGAACTTGGCGATGTTCTGTTGAATCCATTTCAATGCCATCACTTGGTCCTTCAGACCATTGTTACCAGGAATGACATCATCACCAGTACTCAGGAAACCTGGAATTTAGGAACCATTTATTTCATTCCAGAAACCAACACACTACACAAATTAAATATTTACACCACTTTTTCTACTTTGTTGCCCTGTACTCCTAGATCGCCCCCCCCCGCCCGCCCCCTCAACGCCGAGGTTCCCCTCCTCTACATCTTACTCCTGTGTCACTTACCTAGAGCACCCAGGCGATAGTTGACCGTCACCAGTACCACATCTTCTGTCACCAGGTAGTCGGGGCCATAAAAATCTGTGTTTCCAGATCCAAAATAGAAACCACCACCATGAAGAAATGTCATTACTGGCAACAATGGAGCTCCTGATGTCAGCTGTCAACACAGAGACACAATATCCTACATCAAGAACATGCTCGGAATACTGAATTGAAACAACTGGAGTATGGGGTTCTCCAGGGATCAATTTTAGGGCCAATTGCTTACACAGCGTGACCCGTTTATCTAGTGCACCTATAACTTTTATATTTACATCGGTATTACAATTGCTATTTTTAGAAGTACTTAATTTTAGAACTGTACTTATCTAAAACGAATACATATAAATATAGAACAAGAAGGTGACAATTAACCACGAAGGAATTAAATAGGACATTTACACGTCACTTCATATAAAGTCGGAATTACCGTACACGACGACCATTTGCTAACCATGCAAATCTAGCCTACTCTTCATGGGAAAATAGACCTTAGCAACAGTCCATTCCAAAAGCATGCGCTGCTAAGGTCCATTTTCCCATGAACAACAGGTTACATTTGCATGGCTACCAAATGGCAATTTCGACCTTGGTGTATTGCACCAACAACTCGGCATTATTTCAACTGTTTGTTTCATTAATCGTTACACAGATATCCACTAGCTGTTGTTAAACTATATAAATGAATGATGTTAGAAATGTGCGAAGTAATGCTTCAGACAACCGCCACTGATTCTTAAGGAATTCAATACTCGTCGCCATAAAAAAAGAAAAGGAACAAGGTGCAGAGTTTGATAAATTCAAGGACAAGATTCGTCAACTTCAATTCGGAACAAACGTGGACCTTGTTTTCAACCAAACATTCATAGAGAACGTGATGAGGAAAGTTACCAAAGTTTGTTTACGAATTGCGAATGAGACGGGCAAACAAGGCAACAAGCCATTCACTCTCACTCACTCTCATTCACTCTCACTCACTCTCACTCAATCTCTGACTCACTCACTCTCTCATTCACTCGCTCACGGTGATACACTGTTACATATGATGAGCGAGAAACATTATTGAAATACTCGTATGAAAACAACGAGTGTTATTTGTTTAGAGTATTCCATTAAATAATTATTCATTTATTTAACATTACTAGTAATTTACAACTTGCATATATTCTAATTACGATTTATCTTCACAGTTGGCACTATAACTAATCCAGTAGGCTGCGACAAGTACAGCAACAAGAAAATGAGGAATTGGACGTAGCTGGGTCTGCTACAATACCAATATCCTCAGTTCTGATACTTGAGATATTCCGCAGATAGCGATACTCCTCTGTACCCTCACAGATACCTACATGTTCGAGTGGGTACCTAACTGTTTGGATATTTACACGTAGGTACAAGTTACACAGCTATGTATATCATACTAACATTGGTGAAGTGCAGCTTGAAGCAAATAACGTTACTATTACATGTTTAATTGTGAGTAGGTACAAGACAGCAATACGTACTCTACTTTTGGCAGTGTTTGCTTGTTTGCTTGAGGTGATAACTACATGACCAGCTGAAAACTTTATCTCCTCACTCAATGTTAAATTTAGAATCGCAATCTCTCCTTATCTATCTATTCAACTTTCTTCATGAAGCAGACAATCCATCTTATATAATATTGACTTGCAATTTTGTAATATTGATTTGTCACATTTTGTCAACTTTTACACACATACATTGGTCCCGGGGGCACCAACTGAGGAGCTACTTGATGCAGAAGTAGCGGCCCCAGGTCGTTAAGACCCCATAGCCGGCCAGAAGGGGTCGGGGCGCTGACCACGTCCCACCCTGTAGTGTACAGAGGTGGGGGACGCAGCGACTGGGCGGTACGCCTTGGTCTGGGTAGGGCTGTTGCACTATGAGTTTAGGTTAGTTGGTTTTTACATTCTTTTGTGCAGTTAACCACTTCCGAGATATTTCTTTTTACTGGTTTGAAGTTTCCAATACTTGTACCTTTCTCACATAGTAATGCATAATACTTCTCGTTTAATCTTAGCGGCCAGCTTTAAAACTTTGCCTATCATGTATTGCCAGTAGAGAAAGTGGTGTGAGTGTGAATGTACCTTAGGAGTATAAACGTTGAGAAAGAGGCAGTCCTCGTCTCCCACATACTCGTTTGTCTTCAGCTCGTCTATCTGTGGAGGAATAGACCCCTCTACAAGGGCATCTCGAACTCCTGACCATGGCTCTGCAGGTTCCGGTGCCTGCAATAGACAAGTAAATACATTCTTAACATTACTGAAACTGTTCATTCTACAACATTAATATCATTTGTCTGTTGTTATTGAACAGGTTTTATTCTTATTCTTGTTAAATAGTGTTTTTATGTAAAATGTACATATGTATTATAGCGATGCAAGAAATACTCTTAAATTACACGTATTTAATAACATTCAATTAAAATTATGAAACTTGAAATATTTAGTACAACTACATGATTTTGAATACAAAACATAATAAACACTCAATTGACTCGTATTGTAAATAGGTCACAATTACGAATTTCACTTAATTTTCATGTCGACAATGAATGACGTAATTGTATACGGATTAGGAACAAGAAAAGGCGAGAAATATTCGGTTTTTTAAGTTAGAATTAGAACGATTGGAAGTATAACTGCAGTATGTAGTGAAAGTATTAGGAATCGACAACTGTTTGCGATATTTAAAAGGTTTGTATTCAGGAAGAATTGTGTTAAAATATTGAATAACTAAATGAAATAACGTTAATAAGATTGCTTGTCTGACGGATTTAATGACCTACATGATCGCTAGAAATCGAATTAGCAATGGCATAGATTGTTGTCATTTGTTAAATAAGTTGAAAATGTGAAGGTTTTTTTTATCCATCACGACAGTTATTTGAGTTTTTGAGTTAGGTAACAAGAGCTTTTGAGTTTGAAAATATAGGAATCAGATTTGGTATTTTAGTTGTTAGGTAACATTAATTTGGCGATGTAACCGCGGTAATTCCTATCCTAGAAGAGAAGAAATCTTATATTCGCGATGGTGCCTGGTTTAATCACTAAATTTTGACGAAAAGGAAACAAATGGATAAATTGAAGAAAGCTGGGATACCCCTGAGACAGTGCTTCACAAAGGTCAACCATTTGAAAGGAATTTTTGCAACAGTTTCATAATTCACTTTGGGCAAATTTCAGTCGTATAGAAGCAACTCAGTGCATTGGTGGATGCACATTTAGATGATAACAGTGCAGTTATGAAGTGGCAGTGCTTGTACAAAGACGAATTTGAGCTTATGCGCGAACGAGTAAATAATGTAGTGACGCCGCGCATCTAGCGTCCAACATGAAGGAACAATATGTAGCCAGGACAGTAGACACGCGGAACATTTATAAACTTCCTAACATTGAAATTAAAAAATGGAATGGGGATCTACGTGAATTGTTAAGTTTCTGATCGCAGATTCGTAAGATTAACTCAGATAATAATTTGCACGGTACTGAAAAATGTCAGTGCTTCACGCAAATGATGGAAATCGGAACTGAGCCTCAAGAGATCGTACTTAGCTATTCCAGTGTTGCCACATATACTTTTTTCTACCTTTTTATCCAGTTCGCGTCTACTTCTCTCGCTCCAACAAGAATGGCAGGCAACACTTAGCTATCCCCACACATTAGAAACGTTATTCAAACTTAGCAGGAATGTTTTGGAAGGGAAGGACTTCTGTTACAAATGGGAACTATTACCTAAAGTTGGTCATCTCCAATGTAACACTTCCTTTACCTACCACAATCTCATCTAAGGTCTGTCTGTTTGTGTGTCTGTCTGTGTGTCTGTATGTGTGTCTGTCTGTGTGTCTGTCTGTCAGTCTGTGTGTCTGTCTGTGTGTCTGTCTGTGTGTCTGTCTGTGTGTGTGTCTGTCTGTCTGTGTGTCTGTCTGTGTGTGTCTGTCTGTGTGTCTCTCTGTCTGTGTGATTGTGTGTCTGTCTATGTGTCTGTGTGTCTGTCTATGTGTCTGTCTGTGTGTCTGTCTGTGTGTCTGTCTGTCAGTCTGTGTGTCTGTCTGTCTATTTGTCTGTCTGTCTGTGTGTCTGTCTGTGTGTCTGTCAGTCTGTCTGTGTGTCTGTCTATGTGTCTGTGTGTCTGTCTGTGTGTCTGTCAGTCTGTGTGTCTGTCTGTGTGTCTGTCTGTCTGAGTGTCTGTCTGTCTGTGTGTCTGTCTGTCTATGTGTCTGAGTGTCAGTCTGTGTGTCTGTCAGTCTGTCTGTGTGTCTGTCTGTCAGTCCTGTCTGTGTGTGTCTGTCTGTGTGTCTGTATGTGTGTCTGTCTGTATGTGTGTCTGCCTGTGTGTCTGTGTGTCCGTCTGTGTGTCTGTGTGTGTGTCTGTCTGAGTGTCTGTATGCCTGTCAGTCTGTGTGTCTGTCTGTCTGTCAGTCCTGTCCGTGTGTCTGTCTGTGTGTCTGTCTGTCTATGTGTGTGTCTGTGTGTCTCTCTGTCTGCGTGTCTGTGTGTCTGTCTATGTGTGTGTGTCTGTCAGTCTGTCTGTCTGTGTGTCTGTCAGTCTGTCTGTGTGTCTGTCTGTCTCTCTGTCTGTGTGTCTGTCTGTCTGTGTGTCTGTCTGTCTGAGTGTCTGTCTGTCTGTCTGTCTATGTGTCTGAGTGTCTGTCTGTGTGTCTGTCTGTGTGTCTGTCAGTCTGTCTGTGTGTCTGTCTGTCAGTCCTGTCTGTGTGTCTGTGTGTGTCTGTCTATCTGTCTGTCTGTGTGTTTGTATGTGTGTCTGTCTGTGTGTCTGTATGTGTGTCCGTCTGTGTGTGTCTGTCTGAGTGTCTGTATGTCTGTGTGCCTGTCAGTCTGTGTGTCTGTCTGTCTGTCAGTCCTGTCCGTGTGTCTGTCTGCGTGTCAGTCTGTGTGTCTGTCTGCCTGTCTATGTGTCTGTCTGTGTGTCTGTCTGTGTGTCTGTCAGTCTGTGTGTCTGTCTGTCTGTCTATGTGTCTGTCTGTGTGTCTGTCAGTCTGTCTGTGTGTCTGTCTGTCAGTCCTGTCCGTGTGTCTGTCTGCGTGTCTGTCTGTGTGTCTGTCTGTCTGTGTGTCTGTCTGTGTGTATGTCTGTGTGTCTGTCAGTCTGTTTGTGTGTCTGTCTGTGTGTCTGTCTGTCAGTCCTGTCTGTGTGTCTGTCAGTCTGTCTGTGTGTCTGTCTGTCAGTCTGTTTGTGTGTCTGTCTGTGTGTCTGTCTGTCAGTCCTGTCTGTGTGTCTGTCTGTCAGTCCTGTCTGTGTGTCTGTCTGTCAGTCCTGTCTGTCTGTGTGTCTGTCAGTCTGTCTGTCTGTCAGTCCTGTCTGTCTGTCAGTCTGTCTGTCATTCTGTCTGTCAGTCTGTCTGTCTGTCTGTCATTCTGTCTGCAGGTCAGTCTGTCTGTCTGTCAGTCTGTCTATGTGTTAGTCTGTCTGTTTGTCAGTCTGTCTGTCAGTCTGTCTGTCTCTCATTCTGTCTGTCTGTCAGTCTGTCTGTCTGTCAGTCTGTCTGTCTGTCTGTCTGTCAGTCTGTCTGTCTGTCAGTCAGTCTGTCTGTCAGTCTGTCTGTCAGTCCTGTCTGTCAGTCTGTCTGTGTGTCTGTCTGTCTGTCTGTGTGTCTGTCTGTCAGTCTGTCTGTCAGTCTGTCTGTGTGTCTGTCAGCAGTTTGACGCTAGCAGGTATCAGAGATCCAAGTTGGTTGTTTCCTTTAGTGCAGTCCATTGCCACGTGCGTGGCAAACAAGTCGATTCTCCAAACGAGATGAAAGAAGCAAGAATGGTAAGAAGTCTTCTCGACTTGAATGCCTTATACTGGAGTACTGAATGAAGAACAGATCTTGCTAGCTCAGTCAGGATTTTCCAGTTTGGCTCTGAAGAAGTTTAGTTCTTGCAAGACAGAGAAGAATACCAAACACTAGGTATGTGTATGTGTAAATGCACTCCTACTTTACAATAATAGTTCATCACCGTCACGCATTTTTTGCAGTAAATCTGATGACAGTGAGAAGTGTTTCAGAGCAGAACATGACCATAGAAGAAAGAAGATCGAAGGTGAAGGAGGAGAAGAGACGATGTACAAGACCCAACCATCTGCTCGTAGCTAAGAGCTGCACATATTCCGTTCAATGTGACATTGTCCATGAAGCTGAAGGAGGAGAAGAGACGATGTACAAGACCCAACCATGTACCCGTAGCTCAGAGCTGCACATATTCCGTTCAGTGCGACATTGTCCATGAAGCTGAAGGAGGAGAAGGGGCGATGTACAAGACCCAACCATGTACCCGTAGCTCAGAGCTGCACATATTCCGTTCAGTGCGACATTGTCCATGAAGCTGAAGGAGGAGAAGGGGCGATGTACAAGACCCAACCATGTACCCGTAGCTCAGAGCTGCACATATTCCGTTGAGTGCGACATTGTCCATGAGCGAGGATGTAGCAACACCGGACCTTGACAGTCAGATAGCTACGCACGTCTAATTTCCTCATGCCAACTTCTCTACTCTACTCTACCTATCTAATCTTTCCTTTTTGCCTCATAAACAACTGGCCAAGTTAATTAAACTACTTTTACTTACATTTTTATATAACATAAGATGACATACTCTGTGAATGTTTTGTGGATTGCTCTTCATTTTTAAAACACTTTTACACAACTGGTAAACCGTAAGAGGTAGATTAAATCTTACACCACAAAAACTGTACATCTCATTAAAGCACACAACTACGTCAAAGTTTCATAGCATTAACCATTTCCGAGACATTCACTGTTAATGCACTACATTCTCCAAATCTTTTACACACGTTTTTAAAATAAGTATGGGAAGTACTTGAAGTTGAGTACACCCAAACTATGTAGGTATTTAAGTTGAATATCTCTCAAGGATACGG
>CM060963.1:4665676-4670676 GCA_030765045.1 Tenodera sinensis
GCTACCCACCTATCATCCTTCCTACCCACTTACCCACCTGCCTACCCACCTACCTACCCACCTACCTTCTTACCTAACTGCCTACCCACCTACCCACCTACCTACCCACCTACCTACCCACCTACCCACCTACCTACCCACCTACCTTCTTACCTAACTGCCTACCTACCCACCTACCCACTTACATACCCACCTACCGGTAATACGGGGTGTTTAAAAATGAAAGTGCAGATTTTAATTCTGTATTGCGGAACAACTATCAAGGATTGAAACACATTGCGCATGTCCCTGGATAGAAGAAACTTCAAAGTTTGGTTGCATCTGCACTGTTGTTTGTTTATAGCAAACTCACCACAAGAAAAAGTATTTTGTGTGTTGGAATTTGCAAGATCTCTGTGCAATGTGCGTCTCAGATGTTTCTCGTGCAACAAGTGAGTGTATAACGCCCTCCTGCCTATATGCAGTGACATGCGCAGTGTCTTTGTTTCTAGTTTTGATGGATTTTCAGCAATACAAAATTAAAATCTCCTCTTTCATTTTTAAACACGTTGTATATGAAACCGTTGAATGGCTTTCTTGTTTGTTATTAAGCTGTGAGCTATGATTCAAGTTTCAAGTCTCTAGTTCAAGGGGAAGTTGGTTTAAAACACGAGCAGATAGCAAGCAGACAAACCTTAGACAAGAAAGCGGGTTAGTAAAATATGTGCAAAAGCAAGCATGTTTGGCTTGAGATGCCCTCTAGATATGTCCCAGACAGAATTAAAAGGTCATGGATCACACGCAGATAACATAATCAGCAAAAGCAACAAACACTTTCATGGTTGTGGGCCAGGTATAACACATCGACATACTGCAACATTCCGCCGACTTACTGGGGTCATACTCGGGAGACCGTGGGTCGATCCTCTCTCCGGGTCCCCAGGTGAATACTGGCCAGGTATAACACATGGACATACTGCAACATTCCGCCGACTTACTGGGGTCACACTCGGGAGACCGTGGGTCTATCCTCTCTCCGGATCCCCAGGTGAATACTGGCCAGGTATAACATATGGACATACTGCAACATTCCGCCGACTTACTGGGGTCATACTCGGGAGACCGTGGGTCGATCCTCTCTCCGGGTCCCCAGGTGAATACTGGCCAGGTATAACACATGGACATACTGCAACATTCCGCCGACTTACTGGGGTCACACTCGGGAGACCGTGGGTCGATCCTCTCTCCGGATCCCCAGGTGAATACTGGCCAGGTATAACACATCGACATACTGCAACATTCCGCCGACTTACTGGGGTCATACTCGGGAGACCGTGGGTCTATCCTCTCTCCGGATCCCCAGGTGAATACTGGCCAGGTATAACATATGGACATACTGCAACATTCCGCCGACTTACTGGGGCCATACTCGGGAGACCGTGGGTCGATCCTCTCTCCGTGTCCCCAGGTGAATACTGGCCAGGTATAACACATGGACATACTGTAACATTCCGCCGACTTACTGGGGTCACACTCGGGAGACCGTGGGTCGATCCTCTCTCCGGATCCCCAGGTGAATACTGGCCAGGTATAACACATGGACATACTGTAACATTCCGCCGACTTACTGGGGCCATACTCGGGAGACCGTGGGTCGATCCTCTCTCCGTGTCCCCAGGTGAATACTGGCCAGGTATAACACATGGACATACTGCACCAATCCGCCGACTTACTGGGGCCATACTCGGGAGACCGTGGGTCGATCCTCTCTCCGTGTCCCCAGGTGAATACTGGCCAGGTATAACACATGGACATACTGCAACATTCCGCCGACTTACTGGGGCCATACTCGGGAGACCGTGGGTCGATCCTCTCTCCGGGTCCCCAGGTGAATACTGGCCAGGTATAACACATGGACATACTGCAACATTCCGCCGACTTACTGGGGCCATACTCGGGAGACCGTGGGTCGATCCTCTCTCCGGATCCCCAGGTGAATACTGGCCAGGTATAACATATGGACATACTGCAACATTCCGCCGACTTACTGGGGCCATACTCGGGAGACCGTGGGTCGATCCTCTCTCCGGGTCCCCAGGTGAATACTGGCCAGGTATAACACATGGACATACTGCAACATTCCGCCGACTTACTGGGGCCATACTCGGGAGACCGTGGGTGGATCCTCTCTCCGTGTCCCCTGGTGAATACTGGCCAGGTATAACACATGGACATACTGCAACATTCCGCCGACTTACTGGGGCCATACTCGGGAGACCGTGGGTGGATCCTCTCTCCGAGTCCCCTGGTGAATACTGGCCAGGTATAACACATGGACATACTGCAACATTCCGCCGACTTACTGGGGCCATACTCGGGAGACCGTGGGTGGATCCTCTCTCCGTGTCCCCTGGTGAATACTGGCCAGGTATAACACATGGACATACTGCAACATTCCGCCGACTTACTGGGGCCATACTCGGGAGACCGTGGGTGGATCCTCTCTCCGAGTCCCCTGGTGAATACTGGCCAGGTATAACACATGGACATACTGCAACATTCCGCCGACTTACTGGGGCCATACTCGGGAGACCGTGGGTGGATCCTCTCTCCGTGTCCCCTGGTGAATACTGGCCAGGTATAACACATGGACATACTGCAACAATCCGCCGACTTACTGGGGCCATACTCGGGAGACCGTGGGTGGATCCTCTCTCCGAGTCCCCTGGTGAATACTGGCCAGGTATAACACATGGACATACTGCAACATTCCGCCGACTTACTGGGGCCATACTCGGGAGACCGTGGGTGGATCCTCTCTCCGAGTCCCCAGGTGAATACTGGCCAGGTATAACACATGGACATACTGCAACATTCCGCCGACTTACTGGGGCCATACTCGGGAGACCGTGGGTGGATCCTCTCTCCGAGTCCCCTGGTGAATACTGGCCAGGTATAACACATGGACATACTGCAACATTCCGCCGACTTACTGGGGTCACACTCGGGAGACCGTGGGTCTATCCTCTCTCCGGATCCCCAGGTGAATACTGGCCAGGTATAACACATGGACATACTGCAACATTCCGCCGACTTACTGGGGCCATACTCGGGAGACCGTGGGTGGATCCTCTCTCCGAGTCCCCTGGTGAATACTGGCCAGGTATAACACATGGACATACTGCAACATTCCGCCGACTTACTGGGGTCACACTCGGGAGACCGTGGGTCTATCCTCTCTCCGGATCCCCAGGTGAATACTGGCCAGGTATAACACATGGACATACTGCAACATTCCGCCGACTTACTGGGGCCATACTCGGGAGACCGTGGGTGGATCCTCTCTCCGAGTCCCCTGGTGAATACTGGCCAGGTATAACACATGGACATACTGCAACATTCCGCCGACTTACTGGGGCCATACTCGGGAGACCGTGGGTGGATCCTCTCTCCGAGTCCCCTGGTGAATACTGGCCAGGTATAACACATGGACATACTGCAACATTCCGCCGACTTACTGGGGCCATACTCGGGAGACCGTGGGTGGATCCTCTCTCCGAGTCCCCAGGTGAATACTGGCCAGGTATAACACATGGACATACTGCAACATTCCGCCGACTTACTGGGGCCATACTCGGGAGACCGTGGGTGGATCCTCTCTCCGAGTCCCCTGGTGAATACTGGCCAGGTATAACACATGGACATACTGCAACATTCCGCCGACTTACTGGGGTCACACTCGGGAGACCGTGGGTCTATCCTCTCTCCGGGTCCCCAGGTGAATACTGGCCAGGTATAACACATGGACATACTGCAACATTCCGCCGACTTACTGGGGCCATACTCGGGAGACCGTGGGTGGATCCTCTCTCCGAGTCCCCTGGTGAATACTGGCCAGGTATAACACATGGACATACTGCAACATTCCGCCGACTTACTGGGGTCACACTCGGGAGACCGTGGGTCTATCCTCTCTCCGGATCCCCAGGTGAATACTGGCCAGGTATAACACATGGACATACTGCACCATTCCGCCGACTTACTGGGGCCATACTCGGGAGACCGTGGGTCGATCCTCTCTCCGGGTCCCCAGGTGAATACTGGCCAGGTATAACACATGGACATACTGCAACATTCCGCCGACTTACTGGGGCCATACTCGGGAGACCGTGGGTGGATCCTCTCTCCGTGTCCCCTGGTGAATACTGGCCAGGTATAACACATGGACATACTGCAACAATCCGCCGACTTACTGGGGCCATACTCGGGAGACCGTGGGTGGATCCTCTCTCCGTGTCCCCTGGTGAATACTGGCCAGGGTTAACACATGGACATACTGCAACATTCCGCCGACTTACTGGGGCCATACTCGGGAGACCGTGGGTGGATCCTCTCTCCGGGTCCCCAGGTGAATACTGGCCAGGTATAACACATGGACATACTGCAACATTCCGCCGACTTACTGGGGTCATACTCGGGAGACCGTGGGTGGATCCTCTCTCCGGGTCCCCAGGTGAATACTGGCCAGGTATAACACATGGACATACTGCAACATTCCGCCGACTTACTGGGGTCATACTCGGGAGACCGTGGGTGGATCCTCTCTCCGGGTCCCCAGGTGAATACTGGCCAGGTATAACACATGGACATACTGCAACAATCCGCCGACTTACTGGGGTCATACTCGGGAGACCGTGGGTGGATCCTCTCTCCATGTCCCCAGGTGAATACTGGCCAGGTATAACACATGGGCATACTGCAACATTCCGCCGACTTACTGGGGCCATACTCGGGAGACCGTGGGTGGATCCTCTCTCCGGGTCCCCAGGTGAATACTGGCCAGGTATAACACATGGACATACTGCAACATTCCGCCGACTTACTGGGGCCATACTCGGGAGACCGTGGGTGGATCCTCTCTCCGGATCCCCAGGTGAATACTGGCCAGGTATAACACATGGACATACTGCAACATTCCGCCGACTTACTGGGGCCATACTCGGGAGACCGTGGGTGGATCC
>CM060963.1:4675676-4823176 GCA_030765045.1 Tenodera sinensis
GGGATGTTGTATAGTTAAACACACTGTGAAATCACGCTGTAAAGGCAGTCATATAAATATCATTCATATCATTCACCTTCACTTTAAATTGTTGTTTATCCTGAAATGTTTTCAAGATCACTCAATCCCATCCTCAGCAGTTGGACAACTGAAACTCTCGCTCAGATACCACAGTTCTGCTGCTATCTGGTGTTAGTGGTCCAAAGTTTTAACATATTGTTCATTACTGGGATTTCAACATTTATTACGTTATTACTGTTTTTGATTATGTATATTTTTTTCCGCAAATAGTGATTCCTGAGTATCCTCGAAAAACAGCAGTTGCAACCTTCAGGTTGATTACAGGACATGATTGTCTGGAAAAACATTTAAACAGAATTGGGATATATTCTTCACCACTCTGTCCTCTATGTGATCTGCAAGAGGAAATGGATCAAGACCACCTTCAAATATGCCCGGCCACTTCTAATGCCCCATCCATCAGTGAAAAATATTGGAGAGCAAGAAGATTAATGACTTCATTGTCAGAAATCCAGCATTAGCTAACAACATTTTTCCGCAAATGTTCAATTCTGTTGAAGATATTCAAGATGCTCTCGGGCTTCAAGCCAGGTGTAGTGATGAAGAGACCGACGTTTCAGGAGTGTACATCTCTCCTATCTTCAGGATGAACGAATAGCAAGAGTGAAGGGACCAGTATATGTACTGTCCGCTAGTACATATACGTCGATGTCTCTTCATCACTACACCTGACTTGAAGCCCGAGAGCATCTTGAATATGTTCGTCGCCAGGAAAGCTTCAAATCATATTCTATTGAAGATGTGATTTTAAGAATTTAATATTATGGCTAATGTTGTCATTTTCTATCCAAAAATGCTGTATCACATCATTTTATAAACTAAAATATGCAACTTGTGTGAAATAAATGTTTTACCTTCTGTACTACTTACCTTTAATAAGTACCACATCTCACCCAAAAATGTGATACAAGATTTCACTGTACATATGTTTCTATGTCTCTTGTATCTTTGCCCCCCCCCCCCTCTTGGGGGAACCTGTAACCCCTAGAGGGCACGTCTCCAGGTGGTGGATAGCAAAGTGCCTCCTAGATATGGGTGGTAGGAGGGAAATGAAATACCTCCCACAGACCAACAGGTAGCCAATGGTCAATGACTTTCAGGGCGGATGAGAGGAAATAGACTCCCTCCAACGGCCAATAATGCAGAAGAACCTGAAGCAGAGGAGAAGGAAAACTCTGAATACTACTTGGGAAGACTGTTTTCATTAGCCGCAGAGAAGGCAAGTGTCTAAAGGAGAAAACCTCAGTACAAATCCAGCACGGACTCCGGAGGCTGTGAAGGAAACCAACAGGTCTCTGCCGTTGGGCTAATCCCCCAAGTGGAGTATAAATGGTATGAATGGCAAGTAAATGATCTTGGAACAGGCCTAAAATTATCAAGATGACAATGCAAGAACAAGGAAATACGCTTTGGTACTTGGAATATTAACACATTAAATGGTAAAGAAGTTGAAATAATTAAGGAAATGGAAAAGTGTAAAATAGAGATACTAGGAATAAGCGAGGTTAAAAAGAAAGGAATTGGAGAGAAGTTTTAGGTAATGGATATGTTTTAAGATACTCTGGGGTAACACATGGAACTTGGACTAAAGAAGGCGTAGGAATAATTGTCAGAAGAAATAGATGGAAAGATAACAAACTGGTCAGCAATAAACCCAAGAATTATCTCAATGGAAATAAATTTAGAGCAAAAGATCTATCTTATTCAGGTATATGGAGCAACAGAGGATGCTAGCCAAAACAGGAGGTGGAGAAAGCAGAAGCAAAGCAAGCATTAGTAATGATATTGGGTGATCTAAACGCACGAGTGGGGAGTGATTTCACTCGATGACAAGGTGTATTAGAAAGATATAATGTAGATGAACAACAATGGAACAATGTTACTGGATATTCAGAACCAACTGCTGATTGGAAATACACTATTTAACCATAAAAAGATACATAAAATAACATTTGAAGGGGAAAGAAGGGATGCTAGTAGCATTATAGACTACTTCATCTACCCAAAAGAAATGAGAAGAAAAATAAGCGACATGAAAGCCATTTGAGGATCAGAGCTAAGCACAGATCACAAGTTATTGGTGCCAGAGGCTAGGTCCACAAAGCCAAGGATCTGTAAGAAAAGATTTTATGAGAGAATAAAATACGAAGAGTTAAAGAAGAGAAGAATGAAATCTATCAAGATAAATTAAAGGATAGATTTAAAGCAACACCAATAGCAAATGAAAGAGATGTTGAATTAAAATGGCAACCTTTTAAGAAGATAGTTTTAGAAACAAGTGAAGAAGTATGCGGTAAGAAGAAAGTAGGATCAATACGGGACAACACTAAATGTTGGCATGAACAGATGAAAACAGCAATAAAAGAGAAGAAGGAAGCATGGAAACGCTTATTACCGTTGGCAGTGGAGGGTTATAAGATTAAAGAAAAGAAGCAAAGTGAATAATAATGGAAGATAAGAAAAAGAGGTGGGAAGAGTTTGGTAATGAAATAGAAAAAAGCTTTCAATGCAATGAGAAAAAATTTTGGACCACAGTTAAACAACAAAGGGGGAAAATAGGGAAGAAGGTCAGAAGTGTAAAAAATAAAAATGGGGCGTTGCAAACCAATACAGAGAAGATATTGGAAGTATGGAGAGAGCACTATGTAGACAAATTTAAGAAAACAAGGGAATGGGAAATGAAAGTTCTAAATATTGAACGGAAACAAGACTTGGAAGAAACAGATGAGATAGACGTAGAAATGGCAGTGCAGAAAATGAAAAATGGAAAAGCTGCAGGCCCAGATAGAATTTTCCCAGAATTATTCAAGGTAGGAGGGAAGACCTTAATAAGACAGATGAGAGAATTATTTAGAACAGTGTGGGAAGAGGAAAAAATACCTAAGGATTGGCAGAGCAACGTAATTATCCCCATATACAAGAAGGGCGAATCTTCTGTGAAAACTATTGGGCAATATGTCTGTCCACAACCATCTTCAAGGTCTTCACAAGGATACTGGAAAACAGACTTCGTAGACAAATGGAAGATGACTTAGAGGAAGAACAGGCTGCTTTTAGGCCTGGAAGACAAACCCAGGATGATACATTCATTAAGAACAATAAGTGAAAAAATGACATGAAGAGGCAGAACCGTCAACCTGGCTTTCCTAGATCTGAAAGCAGCTTCTGATAGGGTGCCTAGAGTGGAGATTTGGAACACACTGGAGAAAAGAGGGATAAGTGAAAAGTTACTAAGAGCGATTAAGTCAATATATGAGAAAGTAGGAGTAGTAAGGTTGGATGGGAGAGAATCACGGGAATTTGAAATGGAAATGGGGGTGAAACAGGGAGACAGCCTCAGCCCACTGCTGTTTATAATATCAATGGATGAAGTATATAATATATGTAAAGCACGAACTGGAAGGTGGGAAATTGGAAAATGAGACCAGTGCAGTGTCAGGCAGATGACATAGTGCTGATAGCTCACAGCCACCCTGGAAGAAAAAGGAATGGAAATAAACATAGGCAAAAGTAAGGTGATGCAGATGGCCAAGACAGAGGATTAGGTTGGACAGTTGAACGTATACTGTAAGAGGACATAGATATTACACCAATGTGGCAAAATACAACAAGAAGTGAGTAATATAGTCACAAAAGGTAATAGAGCATACTAATTGGGGAAAAAAGAAATACACCCCAAACAAAGCTCAAAATATACAGGACTGTACTGGAACCCATCCTATTGTATGGAAGCGAGAGCTGGCCAGCTAAAGGGAAAGAATAACTAAAATAACGGGATCAGAAATGAAAAGCCTGTGACGTATAGTGGGAAAAACTAAAAGAGATCTAATAAGAAATCAAAGCATTAGAGAGGATTTGCAACAACCTCCAATTGAGAAACGATTAGCACAAAGACAATTATGATGCTTCGGTCATGTATCACGAATGGATGAGGGAAGGAAGCCAAAACAGTTTCTGGAAGAAAGGCCAGAAGGAGGAAGACAGACTCATAGAGTCACATATGAGAATTGTATAGAGGAATTGGGGAAGAAAGTTGACAAAAATATGATGGAATTAAAGAAAATGGCAAAAGAGAGGAAAACATGGAAGTCCTACACCAAAGACCCCCCCGACACTTTTAGAGTAATCTGGGGAAGTTAAAGAAGAAGAACAAGAAGAAGAAGAAGAAGAATCTCTGCCCTCTCATTTGTTCTTACTTTAGAAACAGTATACATTTGTCAAAAGCTTCACTGTTTTTTCCCAAAGTAGAAGAGTTCATAATCTCTGATTTTGAGGATTTGTTGAGTATTGTGGAAACATTTTTAAATATGACTAGGATGTATGTTTTATTGTATTTACATAATACTGGTTATATAATATATTACAGTGCAGGATCAAGTTGTAACTATAAATTATTATACATTAGTTCCTCCCAGAACTGTAGATGTCCTTTGTGTATTTCTCGCTGCATGGTGATGTCAGTATCTATGTTCAGGTATTGCAGGTCCTCCAGCACTATTGGCTCCCACAGTGTGTTCAATAGGAAGTCACGCTTAGGGATTGGACGCCTAAAATGGAGAAAAACAATAATGTTATTCACAAATATATCCATGAGTGTAAGCTTTACTGACTTCTACCCAGCTAAATAGATGCTTCAAACTGACGTCTTCAGGATAAACTTACGGAAATGGAAGTCTGGATTTCCACATTTATAATGGCAGAGTGAAGCTAAAATGAAGGAACTTCAATTTAATGTGCCTGAGGAATGGGGGTATACACAGATAACACTGGGGTACAGTAGAATCCCTCTAATTCAAATTAACTAGGGGTGTGCTCTGTTCAGATTCAGAAATGTTCGCATTACCCAAAAAATGAAAAAGAAAAAGTATGAGAGGTAGAACTGGAACTTAAAAATTCAGTGCCACAACTGGGATTTGAACCACAGACCCTCGCTTACCAGGTGGTTGCTCTAACCATTAAGCTATTGTGACAAACTGCCAGAATGGCATTAAATTCTCAAACGAGCTCGTATTTCTCCTGGTAAACCACAAAGGCAGTCTCACATTAGAGACAATTACCCCAATGGTGACTTACCATTGTAAGTACTTTATATCCCAGGATTAAATAACCTTCACATGGTAATTATTATTTATTTATGCCAACAAACTTACTGTTGGTGTTTTTTAAACACACAATCTGTGTGTGGACAAAGTTTGAGAGGTAGCATTGGAACTGAAAAATTCAATGCCACAACTGGGATTGGTTCAAATACCCAGTCACCATAACTATGTGTTTTAATATAAAATTTTTAACAAAGTAGGTTAACAACACAGTATGCAACTGAACGTCCAAGTAAGTTCGGTTTCCCCGCACACAACTAACGATAACTGACCTGAGAAGTACATGATTTATCAGTGTAACCAATGTGGCAACCTTTGTTCATATTTCCATAGCAATGGCCTTCCCCTCTCACCCTTATCCCCTTGCTAGACATCTGTCATGTATCTTCTTTTAAAAATCAGACTGCAGACAGTAAATTTTGTATTGTGCCAATGGTTATCTATGCCAGGTTTGCTCAAAATTGGTGCAAAAGTGTAGATGCCTGTAAGGAACATGCACACATACATTGACGATTATTAAGATTATGTAACATTCCCTTAAATTGCTATTTTATGTCAAAAAGGTGCCTTAATATTTTTTATATGGGCATATGTTAATATATAAATGCATCCATATTACACAGTTCATTAGAGCATAAAATTGTTGTCCCTATTGCCTTTGAAGCCATTAGTGCTTGTCCCTATCAATGATCAACATAAAAGTCGCTGTTAAAAATACTTGACGTACCCCATTTTGGCGAAGTTGGACCACATTCGAACCATCCTTTGACGGGCTCTAGCTTCTGGGCTGTCAGGATCTAACTCATGGTCCATGTGTCCTACTCTAAACAGGTACCCTATCTCGTCCGAATGGCACACTCCTGTAACATGATATGGAGAACTTGGTTTGACACGTATCTTGCAAGTATGCAATAATTACAGAGATGCAAAAGTCCCATATTCTGTCCACTTAGATGCACTTTCTGCCTTCAGCACTCGTATGAGGAAAAATCAGATGTCTTACATTCACATCACTTTCTCAATACACTATTCTTGCATACGATTATTCTTTTATGAGCTTCATTCTAATAAAAAACATTTGCAGAAATTATTTTATTACACATTTCCTTGTAAATAAAAGGGCTATAGTGCAATACAGTGATAGTGAAATCTTTTAAGAATGGGTTGCTATACAACGGCTTTCATATTCCGTTTTCTTTACATGGCCAAGACTAAAGAAATGAAGTGCATTTTGTTGTTAAAAACTATAAAGTATTTGACAATTGAAATCTATAATGACTATTTCAGAAATAAAGGTCACAATAATATATTTGGCATAAATTATGTAGTTTAACGAGATCTACATTCCTTTTGTTTATCTCTTACAGTTTTTCAGTTATAAAAGATTCATTCAGTTTGAAGTTCACTTCTCAGGGTATTTCTGGAAAACTAAAAATATCCATTTTGTTTGTGGTGCAAACATCTAAATGAAATGTATATTTTGAATTTTCTGGCTATAGCATATGTAGTCCTATTTAGTCTGGATGACGTTTGCATAACTGGTAAACAGTAAGAGATAGACCAAATCTTACTTTACAAAAAATGTAGATCTTGGTGAAACTCATAATTTATGTCTACTTAAACATTGCTGTCTTTTGCGTGTAGAAATCTAAACTTTGCCTATTGTGAACCGTCTGTTTTCATGAATTACCCCATTCACTTGTTCAACCAAACCATCAGTGACAATAATAGCCCACCTTTATGGTGTGGTGGTAGGATGTCTCTCTCACATTCAAGATGTTCAGAGTTTGCATCTCGGTTAGAGTGAGTTATCTGGATAAGGCTTTTTGAAAGTTATTCCTTTATCCTGAGTAGACAAATGTCTGGTAACTTTAAGCTCTACAGACCTGAGACTTATTTGAGCACCATTTCACCAATTTCATTCATTCACTGTCCAATATGACATTACATTGAAGGATGTAGAATATGCAAAAAAAAAAAAAAAAAAAAAAAAAAAAAAAAAAAAAAAAAAAAAAAAAATTATGGTTACAACAGAAGGCTGCCCACTCCGTGCTTTGTCTTGAACATTGGATCATCCATCTCTAAATTGCCTAACCCACTTTCCATTGTATTTATATTTTACCTATGTGCATCTGTTACCTAACTTATCTATCTAATATCTTCAAATGAGCAATTCTTGTATATATATATGCTGCTTAGATTTATTCCCGCTCCTACAGAGCAATTCTTGTACATATATTCCCGGTGTCTCAGAAACGGCTCTAAAGATTTGGTTAAAATTTTGTATACATCTAAGATTTTGCTTTTTTAAGTTTACCTATATATGTAGGTGTATTTCCTGAAAAGATGTGATTTTACACAAAAAATAACTTTTTATTCCCTCTTATACAAAGCAATTCTTGCATATATTATGTGCAGCTCAGAAACGGCTCTATAGATTTTGATCAAATTTTGTGTCCAGATAAGGTTTTGCCTCTTAAGTTTATCTGTATTGGTGTCTTGCCTGAAAAAGTGTGATTTTGTATTAAAAAAACCTGTTTTTATTCTCTCTTCTACAAATTATACAGTTTTCTGCATGTCTGAAATACAAATCCTACGTATGATATTCACACTGTTTTCTCTACTCACTCTTCTATATACAATTTTCCATAAAAACATGATTTTACACAAAAAACATTTTTTATTCCCTCTTTTAAAATAAGTCATACAATTTTCTACAGTATTACATTCATACTGTCCTCCCTCTCACTTTTAGATAACACATTCACATCTCTTTCTCTACTCACTCTTCTATAAACAATTTTCCTTAAAATGTATGATTTTACAAAAAAATCCCATTCTTTATCCATGCTTTTAAAATAAGTGATACCATGTTCTGTATGTGTGAAATAGAAATGTTATTACATTCACACTGTTTTTTCCACTCACTTTTAGATAACACATTCACATCTCTTTCTCTACTCACTCTTCTATAAACAATTTTCCTTAAAATGTATGATTTTACAAAAAAAAACCCATTCTTTATCCATGCTTTTAAAATAAGTGATACCATGTTCTGTATGTGTGAAATAGAAATGTTATTACATTCACACTGTTTTTTCCACTCGCTTGTAGATAACACATTCAATATGTTTCTCTACTCACTCTTCTACAAGGAATTCATATCATCTATATATATACAAAATGGATGTTTATATATATATGTAACTGTTGATCTCCGAGCCGTAGCCAAGTGGTTAGATCATTCGCTTCTCACCAAAGCAACCTGGGTTCTATCCCAGGCAGCCGCATGTGGGATTTGTGGTGGACAAAGTGGCACTGGGGCAGGTTTCTTCTGGTTTGCCCCGCCATCTCATTCCACCGGTGCTCTATCTTCATTCCATGTATCATCAGCGTCACCGCCTGCAGTGCCATATGTAATAAAAGCGGGTATTAAACACTAAGAAAAAAAAAGCACCCCGCATTCTCTTGTCGAGTAACGAAGGTGGTTTGATACAAGCACAGTGGTGGTGGCTTTGTTCCACCTGTGCGGTAGTAATAATTTCTATTCTGTTATTAATAATTATTTTGTTTATATTAAACATATTTTGCACACAATTATTATAGCCACCTTTTCTGGTCAGGCAAATTACATAATCTTCAAGTTTATAACCTTCCTCTATCTTATGCACCTAATATTCTTATGCTGCCTTATGATTAACATATTAAATTGTTTGGTTTTAAACTTAATATTGTGTTCAAACTTTGAAACATGAAATACAATAGTTTATATTAAATAAACTAATAAGAAACTAAACCCCTAAAAAGTGGAATCATAGTGTCCCCTTTGTATGTCTACAAATACGAGTATTCGGAAAGTACCTTTTGAAATAGTAAAATATGTGTAAGATCACCGAAGTTTGATTGATGCTTCTGATCAAAGTGGCATTTGATATTGTAACACTTTATATTTGCAAATTCTTCCTTACATCACTATGCTACATTACAGTTGCTAATTCTATAGCTGAATTTATAAACATTTTTTTTTTTTTATACTCAGGGGTCTCTGTCTAGGGGATATGTGAATGGCAACCACAAGGTACCCAAGCTGAGCAGAACATTACTTCCACTTACTGGTGTCTAGGGGATATGTGGATAGTGAGCACAAGGTACCCAAGCTGAGCGGAACATTACTTCCACTTACTGGTGTCTAGGGGATATGTGAATGGCAACCACAAGGTACCCAAGCTGAGCAGAACATTACTTCCACTTACTGGTGTCTAGGGGATATGTGGATAGTGAGCACAAGGTACTCAAGCTGAGCAGAACATTACTTCCACTTACTGGTGTCTAGGGGATATGTGGATAGTGAGCACAAGGTACCCAAGCTGAGCAGAACATTACTTCCACTTACTAGTGTCTAGGGGATATGTGGATAGTAACCACAAGGTACTCAAGCTGAGCAGAACATTACTTCCACTTACTAGTGTCTAGGGGATATGTGGATAGTAACCACAAGGTACCCAAGCTGAGCAGAACATTACTTCCACTTACTGGTGTCTAGGGGATATGTGGATAGTGAGCACAAGGTACTCAAGCTGAGCAGAACATTACTTCCACTTACTAGTGTCTAGGGGATATGTGGATAGTAACCACAAGGTACTCAAGCTGAGCAGAACATTACTTCCACTTACTAGTGTCTAGGGGATATGTGGATATCACCACAAGGTACCCAAGCTGAGCAGAACATTACTTCCACTTACTGGTGTCTAGGGGATATGTGGATAGTGAGCACAAGGTACTCAAGCTGAGCAGAACATTACTTCCACTTACTAGTGTCTAGGGGATATGTGGATAGTAACCACAAGGTACCCAAGCTGAGTAGAACATTACTTCCACTTACTGGTGTCTAGGGGATATGTGGATAGTGACCACAAGGTACCCAAGCTGAGTAGAACATTACTTCCACTTACTGGTGTCTAGGGGATATGTGGATAGTGACCACAAGGTACCCAAGCTGAGCAGAACATTACTTCCACTTACTGGTGTCTAGGGGATATGTGGATAGTGACCACAAGGTACCCAAGCTGATTAAAACATTACTTCCACTTACTGGTGTCTAGGGTATATGTGGATAGTAACCACAAAGTACCCAAGCTGAGCAGAACATTACTTCCACTTACTGGTGTCTAGGGGATATGTGGATAGTGACCACAAGGTACCCAAGCTGAGCAGAACATTACTTCCACTTACTGGTGTCTAGGGGATATGTGGATAGTAACCACAAGGTACACAAGCTGAGCAGAACATTACTTCCACTTACTGATGTCTAGGGGATATGTGGATAGTGACCACAAGGTACCCAAGCTGAGCAGAACATTACTTCCACTTACTGGTGTCTAGGGGATATGTGGATAGTGACCACAAGGTACCCAAGCTGAGCAGAACATTACTTCCACTTACTGGTGTCTAGGGGATATGTGGATAGTAACCACAAGGTACACAAGCTGAGCAGAACATTACTTCCACTTACTGATGTCTAGGGGATATGTGGATAGTGACCACAAGGTACCCAAGCTGAGCAGAACATTACTTCCACTTACTGGTGTCTAGGGGATATGTGGATAGTGACCACAAGGTACCCAAGCTGAGCAGAACATTACTTCCACTTACTGGTGTCTAGGGGATATGTGGATAGTGACCACAAGGTACCCTAGCTGAGCAGAACATTACTTCCACTTACTGGTGTCTAGGAGATATGTGGATAGTGAGCACAAGGTACCCAAGCTGAGTAGAACATTACTTCCACTTACTGGTGTCATGGGGATATGTGAATAGCAACCACAAGGTACCCAAGCTGAGCAGAACATTACTTCCACTTACTGGTGTCTAGGGGATATGTGAATGGTGACCACAAGGTACCCAAGCTGAGCAGAACATTACTTCCACTTACTGGTGTCTAGGGGATATGTGGATAGTGACCACAAGGTACCCAAGCTGAGCAGAACATTACTTCCACTTACTGGTGTCTAGGGGATATGTGGATAGTGACCACAAGGTACCCAAGCTGAGTAGAACATTACTTCCACTTACTGGTGTCTAGGGGATATGTGGATAGTGACCACAAGGTACCCAAGCTGAGCAGAACATTACTTCCACTTACTGGTGTCTAGGGGATATGTGGATAGTGACCACAAGGTACCCAAGCTGATTAAAACATTACTTCCACTTACTGGTGTCTAGGGTATATGTGGATAGTAACCACAAAGTACCCAAGCTGAGCAGAACATTACTTCCACTTACTGGTGTCTAGGGGATATGTGGATAGTGACCACAAGGTACCCAAGCTGAGCAGAACATTACTTCCACTTACTGGTGTCTAGGGGATATGTGGATAGTAACCACAAGGTACACAAGCTGAGCAGAACATTACTTCCACTTACTGATGTCTAGGGGATATGTGGATAGTGACCACAAGGTACCCAAGCTGAGCAGAACATTACTTCCACTTACTGGTGTCTAGGGGATATGTGGATAGTGACCACAAGGTACCCAAGCTGAGCAGAACATTACTTCCACTTACTGGTGTCTAGGGGATATGTGGATAGTAACCACAAGGTACACAAGCTGAGCAGAACATTACTTCCACTTACTGATGTCTAGGGGATATGTGGATAGTGACCACAAGGTACCCAAGCTGAGCAGAACATTACTTCCACTTACTGGTGTCTAGGGGATATGTGGATAGTGACCACAAGGTACCCAAGCTGAGCAGAACATTACTTCCACTTACTGGTGTCTAGGGGATATGTGGATAGTGACCACAAGGTACCCTAGCTGAGCAGAACATTACTTCCACTTACTGGTGTCTAGGAGATATGTGGATAGTGAGCACAAGGTACCCAAGCTGAGTAGAACATTACTTCCACTTACTGGTGTCATGGGGATATGTGAATAGCAACCACAAGGTACCCAAGCTGAGCAGAACATTACTTCCACTTACTGGTGTCTAGGGGATATGTGGATAGTGACCACAAGGTACCCAAGCTGAGCAGAACATTACTTCCACTTACTGGTGTCTAGGGGATATGTGAATGGTGACCACAAGGTACCCAAGCTGAGCAGAACATTACTTCCACTTACTGGTGTCTAGGGGATATGTGGATAGTGACCACAAGGTACCCAAGCTGAGCAGAACATTACTTCCACTTACTGGTGTCTAGGGGATATGTGGATAGTGACCACAAGGTACTGGTGTCTAGGGGATATGTGAATGGCAACCACAAGGTACCCAAGCTGAGCAGAACATTTCTTCCACTTACTGGTGTTTTGCTCCTCACTGTAACTTTTCTATCTGACCTTACGTTGGTCATCTCTTGTTCTCTTCCGACCCCGATGCTATTAGGGTTCCCGAGGGCTAGGGAGTCTTTATTTTTCCAACCTCTCCATTTCTCTATAAAACCTTAACCCCTAACATGCTGACCTGTCATGGCATGTAATACGTCCTCTGAATGGTAATCAGAGGATATGGTCGGTGAATTTATTTTGATAATTCTCCCGGTCAGGTCGGTGAGACCTGTAAACCAACGACAGGTGTGGTCCTCCAGACATTCTGGGGGTTGTGAGAGAGCGATGTGACCGCCAAAACATAAAAATATGGTGCTCTCTAAAAAGCGGTTACATTTACTGCTAAGTCTCTTCAATATTTATGAAATATTGGAGAGCAAGAGGATTAATGACTTCATTGTCAGAAATCCAGCATTAGCTAACAACAACTTTTTGTAGGGTGAACTGTTTTGGAGATATTCCTTTTTATTTGTATAAGTTTTGGAAAACTTATACTTCTGTCAATTGCAACATCTTTATTAATTTTTTTATATGTTAACCATGCAAAGGGAATGGAATTTGAAAGCTTTAAAAGATTTGACCATCGCTCAACACCTATTGTATTCCAGTATTCCCATTTCATGTGCAAGAAAACAAGCAATAAGATAATTTCTGCAAATGTTTATCTCAACTAACATGAAGAAGATATAGGAATAAGAGTTTGTAAGAATGGTTAGTACAAGAATGAGTAGAGAAAGTCATACTCGTATGAGTGCAACACATCAGATTTTTGAGCTATGCTGTTAAAAGCGAAATATACTCAGACTTGCTCTTACTCCATTACCATATACTATTCGCTGGAAGTTAACGTGGCCAGTCTTACATCATTTATTCTTCAAATTGTGTATGAAGAAAGCATGGAGGGCAGTACTTGATATTTTCACCAACTCATGTAGAGTTGGCATTTAGGCCGATATTAACTGATATGCTTCTAATGGCTGACGATGGAAAGGTTAACTCATGTCCTTTTCCTCTACCATTTGTAAACGTTGATGTAGGTACCTGGAAACTGTTTGAGGCCTAGAAGTTGCTTGAGGTACGCCAGTCTGCCATCAAATGAGAACTTGTAGCAGTAGACAGGGAATGGCGTGTGTTCCAGCACCATTTTCACAAAGAAACAAATTGGTGTAACAAACTGCACATCCGTGTTCAACTGAAAAATAACAGCAAAATTTAATATTTGAGTGGAAATCCTATTTTAATAGCAACAAACTAAAACATCAACATTCACATGACTTTCTCCATCTTCACCTTTTATTAGTGGTTATACAAATTATTCCTATGTAAGTTTATTTCTTCATCTACTTGAAATAAATCAATATAAAATTTTGTGGAAATAGCCACATAATACTTTTCATTATGAAAAAGTGAATAGCAATGGTCAAATATTTAACAAGTGAATGCTACGTGCTGGACATAGCTGTTCTTTCTCTCTGTTCAGCATGTCTAAGTCAACTCAAAGTGTACAATTAGAAGATCTTTAATACCCAACTTTGAGTACCCATAATACCATCTGTTCAGCAGCTCATGGTGTAAGGGGAGAGGAGAGATGTTCCATGTAGTGTAACCACAGTTGTGTAAACTTACTCAGAAACTTTCTTCTGTTGGTAACGTTACCAACTTACCTCCAATGTTATTCATGGTATGTTTACTCGTTAATTTTTCTTAATTTAAGTTGTAAAATTGTACAAGTCACTAGGCGTTATGTGAGAAAGAATGAACAAAGTAATGCAGAATTAGCTAAACCCCCACCTACAAGTGCTGTAAAATCTGCAATGATATAGCGGTTGTGTGACAGCTCTATCTATAAAAAATATATTTACAGAATGATTGAAACAAACAAAACTCAAGAATTTAAGAGGTAGAACTGGAACTTCAAATCCCAGTTGTGGCATTGAATTTTTAAGTTCCAGTTCTACCTCTTAAACTTTGCCCACACACGGCTTGTGTGTTTAAAAACACCAACAGTAAGTTTGTTGGCATAAATAAATCATAATTACCATGTGAAGGTTATTTAATCCTGGGATATAAAGTACTTGCAATAGTAAGTCACCATTGGGGTAATTGTCTCTGATGTGAGACTGCCTTTGTGGTTTACCAGGAAAAATACGAACTGGCTTGAAAATTTAATGCCATTCTGGCAGTTTGTCACAATAGCTCAGTGGTAGAGCGTCCGCCCGGCAAGCGGAAGGTCTGTGGTTCAAATCCCAGTTGTGGCATTGAATTTTTAAGTTCCAGTTCTACCTCTTAAACTTTGCCCACACACGGCTTGTGTGTTTAAAAACACCAACAGTAAGTTTGTTGGCATAAATAAATAACAAAACTCAAGAAGCTTTTAAATCAGATGCACTGTTGGTTTTATTGTCATTTACTTGTTACATACAGGCGTGATGTCAATCCCATACAACTGGGCCAAGGTACAATGAGTATTTAAAGAAATGGAACAGGTGACTTACACTTACAGCAATTGCACAATGATATAACGAATGCTCAAGGATATATCACTTGTAACTGAAGCAGACTGAAGGGTTTTTGAAAACATATAGAAAAGGTAGAAATTGTTCAGTGCAAGAAAGACTCACGATAGAGGAAACAGCTTATTGGGATACTTCAAAAACCAACTGAGACATTTTTTCTCCATTATAATGCACTCTGGTTATATTTGGTGATATTCCATCTGTTAGGTTGCATTAGTAGTGTCAACTGTCTGTGGTAAAGCTACAGCCACAGTTGGTGTTATTGCATCCATTATGTTGCCACAGAAGCCCTTGTTTTTTAACCCACTGCAGGGAAGGCAGACAATGGATTTTAAAACAAGATACTATTTAGATGCTGTATTAACCATTGTATTGTTCATGTGTGCGTGGTTTTCTCTTGAATTGTTTTAGAGCATTATAAGCATTTATTGCTACTGTTGTTATTCTTGTGTTTGTAACCCAGTAGTGCATTAAATATATTAGATATTTACCTTTTGGGAGTTATTTTATCCAAAAGTGTTATTGCACAATAAGATTTGCTGAAGGTGAGTAGGTTCATCATGTGTTTTTTTTTTTCCTCCTTTCTTTTTAATTAACGTCCTCCAACATTGTGTCATCGGACGAATGAATGAAATGAAACGGGTGAAATGATGCTCAAATGAGCCCGAGGTCCATGGAGCTTAAAGTTACCCGACACTCGTCTTCTCAGGATAAGGGAAAACCTTGGAAAAAAACCTTACCCGGATAACTTACCCTAAGCGAGATTCCAACTAGCGACCTCTTGAATGTGAGACAGACACGCTAACCATCATGCTACCGAGGCAGACCATGTGTTGTGTGGTAACGATGTTCAAGCATAGTTATCATTTGAAAGAATGTTCTTTAACTCTGTGATATTTGAGGTTAGAAATAATGCTTTTATTATGTAGGTTGGCAGTACTTCTTTTTGGTGTAATGTCAACTGCAGTTTAGTGTTATGTTGGCCATATTGAATTCTTGGGAACTGCCTATTAGCTGTTTTCCCTATAGCTGAAAACATTACTTACATTTTATAAGCTAAATACAGTTCATGAACTGAAAATAACATTTAAGTTCCGCTATTTTGAGCAAGTTGTGCACTTTAATCTAGTGTGAATACACATTCCAAGGTTGGCACTACTATTGTAAGTGCAACTAGAAGCACAGCTCCTGCTGCAGATATTGCTGTATGCCTCTAATTATTTACTGATGTTCTGGTGACTGCATTCCTGCCAGAAGCCATGAACTGGTGAACAAACTGTAAATGTAAACATATTCAAGTGTTCAATTTTAGATTTTCAATATGAATACAGATATATAATATACTTACATCAACATATTCAAGAAGCGTATCTTGACACAGGGGTTTGTCTCCGAAGTAGAATTTCTTCACCTTTTCTGCAATTTCTTTCCATTTATTTTCACTTATTCCTGAATAAAAAAGTTTGCATATCACAGATTCAAAGTTCTTGTTGTAAAATTCCAGTTGCGAAGGAACAGTCATGATTTCTGGAAAGATAAAGCACCTAATTAATTTATGCAGTATATTGGGTGTTTTATTAAGTGTTTTACAGAATTGAATGTTATTTTTCTAGTTACTCTATAGGTGAGAAAGCATTATTTTTAGGCTAAGTTGTTTGGTGTCTCATTACCATATGCACCACAGTGTGTTGATACCCATCGTAATATTTGTTTGCTCAGTTTCCAGAATATTAAATTTGACATGTATGACTATCTTTTTAAAATTGAATACCTAGTTTAGTTTTATTTGTATTACCTACTCCTTAGTTATGAAAGAACATTTATCAAAATGATGGTAACATATTGAATTACAATAATATAATAGTTACCTTTAAGAAAGAGAAGTCCTTCATGTGACGTGACGCCTATAATGAGAGGCACTTTGTGGAAGCGACCATGTTTCATTAGAGCAATGGGATGTTCGTCAAGGAACGTCTCCTCGTCCTCTGCAATACCACACTCCACTGAAGGTGCAAAGTTGCACAAACCTCGCCTCTTCGGATGCCACTTAACACAAACAAAAATATAATATTAACACTAAATAATGAAGCTAATTTACTTAAGGAATCCATTAACAATAAATAATCCAAAATAAATGCTGACTTTTTTATCTATTGTTTACTATAATTCTTTGGGTTAGGTTTATATACAACTCTAAAAAGAGAATGCAGACAACTGCAATACAGAGGGCAGTTAAGAGATCAGAACAGGAGCTATGTTTCTTAAAGGTTGAAGAACAAGTGAAACACAAGTGTGAGGTTATGTAAGTATATAGTGGGTGTAGGCTGTTATGGTAGATGGAAGAGTAAAGAACAGATGGATTGATGATGTAGGGTTAAGGTGCCTAATACCGTACTTTCCTCTCTCAGCAGTTGCTATGGAATATATTGTTCAATGAATCTGATGAAACAATCAAGATTTTGTGAATATTGAACTTTCTGCCAAAAAAAACATTTTCAATTAATTTCAAACAATTGGAGGTAAATATAAAGGCAATAATCTTAATGATGGTTTGTATTTTGTAACGCAGATGAAGGTCAAGAGAATCAATGCATGTCATTGTTTTTGATATCAGAGAATTAGGATAGCACTATCATGCATTTAGAAGTGATCATTACAAAATTTATTCCTACAATTATTTAGTATATTTATACAACTTCGACAGCACTACCACTGCAGCTGTAGACAAAATGTCTGACACACTGATATCCAGCAGAGCACGGCAAAACTGTCTGAAAGATACTTCATCTTATAACATCTATCCACATGCATATTTGTAAACAACAATAGTTGATAAGGCAGACAACTTAGCACCATAGTGCATAATGATTAATAAAATCTGATTGTAGTTATTAACTGTGGAGAAACAGGTCATAAAGACTACAGTTCATTTGAATGTCATTAAAGTAACACTGCAATACTTACTCCTTTTGGCTTTGACTTCTCAATACATTCAACAAGTCTCTGTATTGGGACAGAGCGGAGATATTCTGCCAGTTCTACGGAGTCTTGTGTGTGACAACCTAGAGCTGCTCCGAGGCGGAAAGCTTTCTCTCTTGGAGCCTCATCAAATGCCCATGGGTTTAATGCAGATCCACTCTGAATAATAGCACGGTGGAACAAACCTGCCATAACCACACTTTGTCAATATCAATACATAATAATCATTATAACATTAACATTATAAAGTTCAGTATAACAAATCTTTTTATAGAGTAATGCCATAGTTTACTGTTTGCTACTTTAAACTACCTCATTTATTATTAAAGTGAATCAGTAGCTATTTAAGGCATCGACTTGTGAACGAGACCGTCCCCGCTGACAGATCTTTTCCAGGTTTTCCTCAGTCCTGACAACTGCCAAACACTGGAGAGGTGTCCTAAACTTGGAACCAAGCTGCAACAAGTATCTTCCCAGGGACAAATGTTGTTGGCTAATGCTGGATTTCTGACAATGAAGTCATTAATCCTCTTGCTCTCCAATATTTTTCACTGATGATATTGAAGAGAGCAATAGCAGTAATAGTAACCGCTTTTTAGAGAGCACCATATTTTTATGTTTTGGCGGTCACATCGCTCTCTCACAACCCCCAGAATGTCTGGAGGACCACACCTGTTGTTGGTTTACGGGTCTCACCGACCTGACCGGGAGAATTATCAAAGTAAATTCACCGACCACATCCTCTGATCACCAATCACAGGACGTATTACATGCCATGACAGGTCAGCATGTTGGGGTTAAGATTTTATAGAGAAATGGAGAGGTTGGAAAAATAAAGACTCCCTAGCCCTCGGGAACCCTAATAGCATCGGGGTCGGAAGAGAACAAAAAAGCAAAAGTACAGAACTAGAAAAAACCATGCAACAATCCTTAACCAAATTACAAAGGTGGACCAAAGAAAATTTAATGACTGTTAATACAACAAAATCAAACTACCAAATCTTTTCACAAAGAAAAAAGCCACTAAAAATAAAACTAAATTTTGAGGGTCAACAATTACCAGAAACAAAGGAAGCAAAATATTTAGGAGTTACATTTGATACTAAACTTACATGGACCAAACAAATAGAAAATGTAATACAAAGAGCAGAGAGGCGCCTTTCACTGTTAAAACGTCTAACAGGAATGAAGTGGGGATGTTTCAGAGCAACTCTTAACACAACATACAATGTATATATAAAGCCATTATTTACTTACTGCAGCGAAGTTCTTGTAACAGCAAACACAAAAAAAAAATTCAAATCTTTCAAAACCAAAGTCTGAGACTAATTACAGGTGCTATCAAAACCACACCAATAGCAGCTATGGAAATACTAACCAACCAATACCCCATTGAATATGAAATAGAAAAAGCGACTCTTATTCAACACGAAAAGTTGATCAGACTCCCATTCAATACATGGCACAAGAGAAATTTTACACATACACTAAAGACTCAGGAGAGCTTTCTTTCCAAAATTCAAGCCATCAAGAAGAATGTATACCTTCCTAACTCAAAGGAAAACTTCATATCTAAAGTCAATCCGACACAAACATTAGACATCACATATATCACAGGGGCAAATGTACTACTGTTTCTAAACACAAGTTATACAATGTTTGTAACGAAAGGACAAAAATCTGGTCCTTTAACTTTTCTATCACTATTGTCTTCTACAATTTTATCACAAATACACAGTCATTAACACAGTCTACAGTGAGAGGTAGAACTGGAACATAAAAATTCAATGCCACAACTGGGATTTGAACCACAGACCTTCCGCTTACCGGGCTGTGGTTCAAATCCCAGTTGTGGCATTGAATTTTTAAGTTCCAGTTCTACCTCTCAAACTTTGCCTACACACGGCTTGTGTGTTTAAAAACACACAGTAAGTTTGTTGGCATAAATAAATAACAGTCTACAGTGTTTTGTCTTATCACAACACACAACTGTTTTCTTGTCATATCCTTGACTCAGTCCTTTCACTGACTTTGTTCACTTTCTCTCACTCTTATACACAAACGACGATATTACAATCACTCAATACTTATTAAATCTTTTTCACTTCTATACACAATGTACACACAGACTGACACACTAAGTGGCTCATGTCTGCAACTGTAACTCTTCTCTTTTCCCTCCTCCTTATACAGCAGGGATGATGTGACATGGACTTTTCACGAACTCCTTGAAACACGCCAGTGATGAGTAGCCAGATCTCTCTCGAAGGCTCTGGAGAAACCTCTTCTGGTTGTGCCTCTCTGATTGTTTTTAGTTGCATACACACAAACAGTCACACGAGGCGTCCTGCTCTTGGGCACCTTTGTTTGCTCCCCTGCCTGGTGTGAAGTTACTTAGCACTGACAGTCCTTTGTGTAATGCCACACCAGGTGTCACAGCATACACAGAAACATAGACTAGGAAACAAACTTTCAAGACATGAACAATCTATTGGACTAGAGTTGGGTCTGGAAGCATATGACATGAATAAATATTGTATCATATTACACTATCAACATTCATTAGTTAATACTTCCAATATCATGCACATAACATTTTGCAAATGAAAGCATATTGGTTGATTTTATATACAGTACCTGAGCAACTGACCTTTGCTCGGCTTTTCTTTTCTTTTCCTTTTTTAATCGTGGTTTTTTTGGGAGAAGATACTTATTTAGATAAACTTGAAAAGCAAAATGTTAACTAAATATAAATTTTCATCCTAATTGTTGGAGCTGTTTCCGTGACATGATCTTTAATATCCTGACTTGTTTAGTGAAATAGGCCCATAACAGAGAAATTATGATGAAAATAAGGTTTTGACTAATTGTGACTGTTACGCATAAAATTGAGTTTTTTTCAAGAATGACACAGATGAACTTAATAAGTAAAACCCTATCTGAATACAAATTGATCGAAATCGTTAGAGCTGTTTCCAAGTTGTGCAGAATATATTTATATACAAGAATTGCTCATTTAAATATATAAGATTTTTAAACTTTATGGTACATTGGTGTATTACAGAGATTTAAGTCATGTTTCTGAGGTAACTAACAAGACGCCAATGGATAAATCAAATGTGTTGCCAGTTATCAATGTGTAGTTAGTTACCTGCGGCCATTGGAGAGAGCATGAGGTAATGTATGCAGGAAGCGCCAGAACTTACTCCAAATAGCGTCACGTTGTGAGCATCACCTCCAAACTTGCTGATGTTCTGTTGCACCCATCTCAACGCCATCACCTGGTCCTTCAGTCCTGCGTTGCCTGGGATTACATTGTCTTCAAGACAAAGGAAACCTGAAACATTCATACTTCTTCTGTCAATGATTGACATCGTTCTAACCAAGTTATTACCACAGTGTGTTTATTTGCTCCTGTTAAGTTTAACTCATTTATTTACATATTTAACTGCAGTATTTCAGTTGGCTAACCTGATAATCAAAAACCCTAGATATAAAACCTTTGGCTACAATCTTTATTTGGAAGCATTTGGCTGTGTAATTGATAAGTTATAACAGATTCTTTATCTTACTTAACCTTAATTCTGTAGTGAGTTGAACTAAATTTGAAACGTATGTCTGTCTCTTACCTAATGGTCCAAGGCGATAGTTGAGGGTAACCAGGACGATGCCTTCTGTGACTAGAAAATCTGGACCATAAAGCCACGAGTTTCCATCTCCAATTGCAAACCCTCCTCCATGAAGCCATACCATGACCGCCATTGGCTTGTAACCAGGCGACTTTGGTAGCTGCAAATGTACAATAATTCTCACGTGCCACATTCACATCACTCTCTCTACTCACTCTTCTAAAACTAATCTTAACAAAGCTTACACCTTTTATGTACTTCTTGTTAAATGAATACATTTACACAATATGTTGTTAATATAAAAAGGATGTGGTCAACTAAAGTAATAGATTTTTAAAAGGTACACAACTATATGATGACTGAAATTCTATACACTTTACATGATCATGAGAAAATAATGAACTACAACTTACCATTTGCAAAGAGTGTTAAGTATTTAAAAACTCAAAACCACAAAATAGAATATCTCAGAAATGGTTAATGCCACACTTAATTTGTTTTTATATATATGAGACACATACATAAGTAAGTTTCCTTGGGGCTGTTTACAGAAACAAAACACAATTTTATACAGATATTTACTGAAACAAACAGGAAGTGCTGGATTATTTTTCAACATATTCACTACTGCGTTTCAAACATTGGTCATATATATAAGAGCAAATGTTGTAACCCTGTGTTGTAGAAACCTGCCATGTGTGTGTGTGTGTGTGTTCATGCATGTGCGCGCAGGAGTGTGTGCGCATAAACCAGAAACAGAAAGTTGGTTAGGTACCAACTTGGTGCTTTACTTCAGTATGTAACAAAGATGTGACACAAAGATTTCCAGGAAGATCCCCCCCCCCCCCAGAGTACCCTTTAACCCTCCATTAGGCACGTACTCTCATAGAAGACTGTTAGTCACACAGAGCCTGGTAGGCCCCAGCTATGTTTTTGTGCTTATATTTATTTTTTAAATTTAATTTTTCCTTCATTCCCATGTTTAGCTTAGATATACAAGACTTTTATTTGCATTATGTTACTAGATATGTAGGTCAAAGATAGATAAAACATAGTACGAGTATAGTGTACGTTGCACTACATGGAAATATAATGAACTGCGATCTCCACATACAGAACTCTAAGGTCTTACCAACCAACTGAAAATGGAACATTCTTTTTTTATTTTTTTATTTTATGGAAAATAATTTTGACAATTTTGATTAAAATTCCACATGTTAAAGACATTTGCAATAGTCTGTGAGGACCTCTTCATTTCCAAGGAATTTTGTATTTCATATTGTAACAAATTTAGCACATCTTTTTATTTTCTCAAGCTTCAAGTACAGCCATACTACTCGTTTCTGTCTCTTAATCTTTCCAAACTCTCACACCATACTCGTTTCTGTCTCTTAATCTTCAACAACTCAAAACTGTCTCCATAGCAACCTCTTGAAAATCAAAGAGTCTTAATGACATGGAGAAGCCATGTCACACTGCTCCCTCCTCAGAGCTGGTCGTCCCGACCAGCACTATCACTGCGGCATCTCCCTTGCGCCCCGGTGGATTAACCCATCGAACCTCTTCTCCTGGTGGTCCACAAGGGCCTGGTGGTCCTGGTATACCTTGAGGTCCTGGGTTTCCATCTCTTCCAGGCATACCTTTAGTTCCAGGTTCACCATCTTTTCCCGACAATCCTGGAGGTCCAGTCATGCCTTTGTCTCCTGGAGGTCCCTGAGGTCCAGGTAACCCTTGTAGACCAATGAGACCACGGTGTCCTTTTGCACCCTTTGGACCTTCTTCTCCTCTATCACCCTTACCTCCCTCTGGCCCTGGAGGTCCTGGCTTTCCTCTAGCTCCCTGTGGCCCTTCTACACCCTGTGGTCCAGTTTCTCCTCGAAGACCCCGTTCTCCTGCTGGTCCTGGAGGTCCATTTGGACCAGGTGGCCCTGGAAGACCTGGTGCCCCTGGAGTTCCCGGAGGTCCTGAAGGTCCTACAGGTCCCTTATCTCCCGGTCTTCCTGCAATACCAGGTGTTCCTGCTTTACCTGGTGCTCCCTCTGGTCCCTGTTCTCCAATTGGTCCCGGTGGTCCTAGAGGTCCTGCAATACCTTGTGGTCCTGGAGGTCCTTCACTGCCTGGCTTCCCTGGTGGACCTGTCTCACCTTGTGCACCTCTCTGACCTCTGAGGCCAGCAGGTCCTGTTGGGCCGGGTAATCCTGGAAGTCCTCTGTCTCCTGGAGGGCCCTGTGGACCAGGTTGTCCTGGAGCTCCATGTTGTCCTTGAGAGCCTGAGTCACCCTTAGGTCCTTCAGGTCCTGGTGCACCAGCTTGTCCTGGAGGTCCTGGATTGCCCTGTTCACCTTTCATTCCTGGGAATCCACGTTCACCCTTCATTCCAGGCAAGCCTACCAGACCCTGAGGGCCAGGGAATCCTTGTAAACCTTGAGGGCCAGTAGGACCTCGCTCTCCAGGGGGCACGATCCTAGGTATCGCTGTTGGATAGTGTCCCTTGGTCCAGGTAGGACGATGTATGCCATCCTGCTTCGAAATTCTGCAACAGTACCGCCGGTCTTGACGGTCCCTCGTCCAGTTGCCCTTCTTCCTGGTGTGTTGACGGGCCATCCTGCGCACTTTGAAACGGCTCACTGGGTACCATGTCCGCCGACCTCTCTGGCGCACCTTCGCAGCCACCTTGCTTCCGATGGGTCCGGCAACAAACCCCACCACATCCGCGCGAGTCGCGTCCACCGCTGCACTCGTGTTCACTCGTGCTCGGCACGGCCTCTCCTGTATCCTGCCGTCCACGATGATGTCCACCATTCTTCCGTTCACGGCACTATGCGTCAGGTGATTGGATGGCCCCGACGGTCCCCCCATGTCACACGCCAAGTCGGTTCTCGCGTGTTGCTCGTTTGCTTGTGCGCTTCCCTGCTGATCGTCCGAAACGGGCGCAACTGTCGCCTCGGCCACTAGGTGCTCCCTCCCCGGCTCCGCGCTATTCCGTCTGCCCCTGGCATCCAGTACTTTGACGCTCTCGTCAACTCTTACTACCAGGGCGCCAAGACGTTCCCCGTCGTCCTCCACGACGTCCACGTGCTGGCAGAGGTCTTCCACCTTTTCGCCGAGTTCTTCCACGCCTTCCGTCACGCCAGCCAGTTGCTCGTCAATTTTCGCCGATAGCTCCGTCTTTATCTTTTTCAGCTCGGCAGCGAGGTTGTCGTTTCTCGTTTCCATTTTGGCAAATAATTCTTTCATCATTGCCATCATCCTGGTTTCCGAATCTCCCTCCATCCCACTTCTGACACCAAATGTAACAAATTTAACAACTCTTTTTTATTTTCTCAAGCTTCAAGTACAGCCATACTACTCGTTTCTGTCTCTTAATCTTTCCAAACTCTCACACCATACTCGTTTCTGTCTCTTAATCTTCAACAACTCAAAACTGTCTCCATAGCAACCTCTTGAAAATCAAAGAGTCTTAATGACATGGAGAAGCCATGTCACAATATAATTGGTAAATATTAAACAATACATGTACTCCACAAATTACGTTGGACTCTTTAAAACATAAGATTGATTTCAAATAACTTTTTTTTTTTGTAGCATCAACCATTTCCAATATTCAGCTGTTTCTACTACTGAATGGAATAAATAAGATCAACGTACAACATTCAGTTGTTAAACATTTAACTATCACTATTCCCTTTGTATCTATAACAAAATGTATAATGTATCTGTTTCTGTAAAGACTTATCTTGATTAAAATGAAGTGATAGAAAAATAAACTTTCATAGGAATAGTTTACGTGCCAACTAATAAACAATACAAGTATATGGTCATGTGAATGTAACAATCAGATTTTCTGTTTAGACAAGATTAAATTTAATTTTCAATAATCCATTGTACTCTTATTGTTTCAATTTGGTTACTAAAAATGTTTCTCGTGTAAAAATGAATCTCAAAAGGGGCTAAATTTTGTTCTTACCGAAGGCTCATCGTGCAGGAAGTGGCAGCTCTTCAGACGACGCTGGACTAACTACCCCCCCCCCCCCGCCCCCTCGATGGAGGCACACTTGGAGACCACCAATGGCTCACTACCGTGGACATCGGAAGCTTCATTAATCCTTCATCCGACTCTTTTCAAATCCTCACTGTGAATTCCTAAGGGTGTAATCAGGGCTTCGGTCATGATAGCACCCTTCATTCACCTGACTTTGGTCCCCTGTGGCCGGCCAATAGCGGTACTGCCATGCTGAATTACTTCCTTGATTCTCCCTTCCTTTCTACCGCTATATTGTTTGTTTCCGTTGGAGGTTTGTGCCTTCGGGCGAAGTTCACACTCCCCACTGTGCCCTCCAACATGGTGGAAGTCCATAAATGCATTTTTCCTCCTTTGCGCAACTGCTAGATATGCGTCAACTGAATTACATCTCTAGTTGGAAGTCATGGTTGGAATCAAACCAAGGATCTTCAAGTTCTAGCCTTGCTATGGAGTATTTGAGCTACTGTCTATTTAGTTAATATGAAACAACAATATTATTAGGTACCAAATTAAGTTTCTAAGTTTAATGTTTTGAAAAATCACATTTTGAGTCTCACTCTCCATTAAAATAAGTGAGTATTTTCAAATAGGTACTACGTATTATTTTAATGATGTGTTTATTGTTCCTCAGACATACGCACCTTTGGTGTATATACATTGAGAAAGAGGCAGTCCTCTTCTCCCTTGAAGGCCTTCTTGAGGATGTCTATTTGGGCACAAACTGGACCTTCCACAAGCGCGTCTCTCATTCCTTCCCATGGCTCTGCAGGTTGAGGGGCCTGCATCACAAAGTACGAACCCATTTACTCATACCTACAACACTTCTCTGATGAAACTACTCTAAAAACTAAAAGTTAGACCAATTAAACCAGGGATGGGTAGAAGATAAAACAACGGTTTTCAACTCAGCGACTTTATTTGATCAAAAGTACTGCTGGCAACACTGACAAACAAAAGAGAAACGTATAGCTCTATCTGTGTGGCAGATGAGCAAGGATAAAGGCTAACCTTGAAATGAAACATGTTATTATTACAAGATTGCAGTCCACGGATTTCACCATAAAAACACACACTTCCACGAATCAAGTATTTACCAAGTGAAAAATCCTGCGATCGGTACTATGTCGAATTTTGTACAAAGACAATAGTATGTGAAAATGCAAACATGTAGGTAAACCATCAATGTGAACTATCTTACATGCATGGCTGTTTGGTTGCAATTGTTTATTAACTTTTAATCAAAAGTATATAAGTTAAGTGGCGAAGTGTTGCTTAAGAATATTGAAAGTGAAGAGCGTTGTTAATTTTGCAGCTTTGCTGATACAAAAATCTTCGCTGCAAAATGTCTGTGTGTTAGTGTGAGCTTCTACCCCGTTTATATTTAGGTTATTGCCATTAGCTATCATGGAAGTTGCAACTAATGTGGGGGAAAAAAACCATATGAAGGTTGCTGCTAATACTGACGAAAATCCATCTGCATTTCAATGGCGGCCAAAGCATGAGTGCCACCATTACTGTGCCAACTTGCTTTGTTTAATATGATTAATTCACGTGCTTTAAGCACCTGGAGGGCGTAGTCGATGGGAATAAAAAATGGTTAAAATAAAATAAATGATTCTAGTTATTGCTGCAATACATACAGCACGCCCTAATAGTGATTGTTTTCACAACACATGGACGTCTCTGTGCGCCACCTACAATGACAAAGCTCAGTTATGCCTAATTAACACAACTTGGATATTGTGACAGTTCCCTCGGCGTGCGTTACGCACGTGTTAGGGGAGTGGCACAGCGGTCTGTTGTCATGACAACCAGGTTTGATCTTGAAGTAGCCAATAGACTTCGTGGCCACGCAATCCCGTTACGAAGTCTATTGGCTGCTTCAAAGTCAAACCTGGTTGTCATGACAACAGACCGCTGTGCCACTCCCCTATCACGTACGTAACGCACGCCGAGGGAACTCATAGAATATCAAGTTACGTTAATTCATGTAGCCACTTTCTCTCCAGCAAATGTCGAGCTGCCAGAAAATTTACAAATAGATTACATTACAGAGCAACATATCAACCCAAGGTACCCTAATGTTTCCATACGCGTCAACCAAATACACATTTTTTTTTTTAACAAAATAAGACATGGAGAACAGAATAAAGCATTTCTTGCTTAATATTCAGAGGCCTATTTATTTTTCGTATAAACGTCCTATTTAACTGATGCGCTGTTAACTGTCACTTCTTTCTTGTATACTTCTGTGCAGATCTAGAGCAAGTCTTCCCATGTATTTCAGTTTCACCTTGTCTTATAAGCATAGTGTAGAAAATGGCCTATATAGTAAAAAACCAATTAACTGACCAATTAATTTATCTTCAATATTATATTCCATTAGAACTTCAATTATTCCTAACTCTTCGTTGTGACGGAAAAATCTGTTGTTTCAATATAAATTCCCGTATTTAATCACATATCACTTTGCCCAGCAAATGGCAATTCCTGTCTACACGCCAGCATCAATTAGCCTCTTCATAATTTCCGTTTTTTTAACCCTTTTGTTATAGTGTTGCTTTGAAATTTTCTCATATTCAGACAGCATCTCTGAATCTCTTTAGATTCACAGAATAAAAAATATGTTCTTTTTCATTCTCATGTCTTTGGATGGCTTTTGATAATTTGTTTAGATCAGAATTGTCGTCAGGGTTCCAAGCTCCCTCTTTAGTACACAAGATGCACGGCCAGCAATAAAGTGTAACTTTAACTTCAGAATTTGTCAGTCAACTGGAGTAAATTTCCTAGCAGTTTGTTTATCGACCAATTTAACAATGGAGCAGGCCACGCTATAGCTAAAACACTCCTCTTTTCAATGCCAGTGCGTCGCGAAGAGGGACTTCGTAATAGTTCACTAATTAAGTCAGTCATGCTGGTATTATAACACAGTAAAATACAAAAACAACCTCCTGGTTTGTAAGTATTTACAGGCAAAAGGTATTTATTTCCCATCAACACATAAAACAAAACCACAATGCACAATAATACTAGCACAGAATGACAAAGAAACGATTCCGCGATTCCTATCTCGGAGATCTTCGTTCGTGGAGTATGGCTGTTCGGAAAAAGTCGCATAAATTCGGATTTAAGCCGGTTTGGGGTACGGAGTGCTGGCAGACGCGTCTACGCATGCTCGGAGTGCGTATAAAGACGGGAAATTTCCTTATCCATGTTCAAGGGCCTCGTACTGAGAAAAGGGGGCCGCGCCAGAGAATGGAAGACAGAAGTAATGATGGATTGGTAACCGCAGGGAAGGAGGGAGAACCTGTTACATGCGTCCAAGGAATGAAGAAATAGAAGATATATGCATGAACAGACGGATATGCGAAAATATGTTAAATCAAGTTTGTTAAAGGCCATAAATTTGGATGCTGCAGAAATGTCCTTTCATTTTAAAACCGGTTTAATAATAATCTTTGTTAGGTTCCCTTCCACTTACATATTTGTGTAACATTGATAACATTTTGCGGAAGCCGCCACTGGGAAGCTGTTGTCACTTGACATTCTCGAGATACTGTCATGCTTAATTGGAATAGTTCCGTGTGACGTCATGCGACTGTTTGTTACTTTCCGACCGCTTGCGTACTCTAGGCACAAGCAGTACACGTCACTCGACAAGTCGTGCCTTCGAATCCCTTGGTCGACTTCTCTGGATAGTATGTACCAAAATGCAAGTTCATCACAAACACGTTATGTATCTTGATAAATGACGTCAGTACATATTATTGCTTTGAGATCAGGATATTGCCTCCTAAAACTCCTACAAACATGGAAATAACCTTTTTTTTTTTTTTCAAACCAAGTTAGACAGGAGACGCTATACACAGAGGGCACATAGCGAGGCAGGAGAATGGTGGAAACATGGGCGTCGCGAAAGGAGGGGGGGGGGAGGGGGGGCCACGGCCCCCTTGGAAATTAATGAATTCAATATGCAAGAAATTGCTATTAGACTATTGTTTTAATTTTGATGTAAAGAATAGTTTTTATTTAGCAAAAATTAATACGTTTATCCACAACAAACACAATAACTTTTGACAACAAAATAATTAATTAATATTGTTTGGTTGCAAACTTGCAACATCCGGCCACCCTCCCTCCTCCCCCCCCTCCCCCCCCCCCCCCCCATCGAGAAAAGTCTGCCGACAGTTGACTTTCTCCTGATTCGTGGAAGCCTCAACTTTAACAAAATTGCTACTAGACCATAAAGTTATAAGTATTTGTTTAACTTTTAGTAGAGTATGCTGTCATTAAATACCTTTAGCTTTAGTAATTGCACTAAATATATTACTGTGCAACCCATAGTGTGTGAGGTTTAAGTTGAAACTTGGGAAGTAGAAAGAGATAGCACTATATTCCACGGAACAGTTGACTGCCTAACCTCAAAACCTTTACTATTGAAAGTTAGTATCTAAATTCCTGATTGCTAAGGTTTTCCTACTTGCCAACAATCTGTATCAATGCGAAAACCAGCGAGGCAAGAATGACTAAATATACCAAGATATTTTCCGCATTTCTAGTGAAGTGTTTGTGAGCACTTGGACCGTCATTAGCGCACCCCCCACCCCTACTAGAAGCGCCAGGCAGCAGCAGCCAGTGCTCACACACATAACCTCCCCCGTGTTTGTGAGCACTTGTCCGTCATTAGCGCACCCCCCCCCTACTAGAAGCGCCAGGCAGCAGCAGCCAGTGCTCGCACACATAACCTCCCCCGTGTTTGTGAGCACTTGGACCGTCATTAGCGCACCCCCCACCCCTACTAGAAGCGCCAGGCAGCAGCAGCCAGTGCTCACACACATAACCTCCCCCGTGTTTGTGAGCACTTGGACCGTCATTAGCGCACCCCCCCTACTAGAAGCGCCAGGCAGCAGCAGCCAGTGCTCACACACATAACCTCCCCCGTGTTTGTGAGCACTTGGACCGTCATTAGCGCAACCCCCCCCCCCCTCCTAGAAGCGCCAGGCAGCAGCAGCCAGTGCTCACACACATTACCTCCCCCGTGTTTGTGAGCACTTGGACCGTCATTAGCGCACCCCCACCCTCCTAGAAGCGCCAGGCAGCAGCAGTCAGTGCTCACACACAACCTCCCCCGTGTTTGTGAGCACTTGGACCGTCATTAGCGCACCCCCACCCTCCTAGAAGCGCCAGGCAGCAGCAGTCAGTGCTCACACACATAACCTCCCCCGTGTTTGTGAGCACTTGGACCGTCATTAGCGCACCCCCACCCTCCTAGAAGCGCCAGGCAGCAGCAGTCAGTGCTCACACACATAACCTCCCCCGTGTTTGTGAGCACTTGGACCGTCATTAGCGCACCCCCACCCCCCCTACTAGAAGCGCCAGGCAGCAGCAGCCAGTGCTCACACACATAGCCTCCCCGTGTTTGTGAGCACTTGGACCGTCATTAGCGCACCCCCCACCCCTACTAGAAGCGCCAGGCAGCAGCAGCCAGTGGTCACACACATAACCTCCCCCGTGTTTGTGAGCACTTGGACCGTCATTAGCGCACCCCCCACCCTCCTAGAAGCGCCAGGCAGCAGCAGTCAGTGCTCACACATAACCTCCCCCGTGTTTGTGAGCACTTGGACCGTTATTAGCGCACCCACCACCCTCCTAGAAGCGCCAGGCAGCAGCAGCCAGTGCTCACACACATAACCTCCCCGTGTTTGTGAGCACTTGGACCGTCATTAGCGCACCCCTCACCCCTACCAGAAGCGCCAGGCAGCAGCAGCCAGTGGTCACACACATAACCTCCCCCGTGTTTGTGAGCACTTGGACCGTCATTAGCGCACCCCCCCCCCCAACTAGAAGCGCCAGGCAGCAGCAGCCAGTGCTCACACACATAACCTCCCCGTGTTTGTGAGCACTTGGACCGTCATTAGCGCACCCCCCACCCCTACTAGAAGCGCCAGGCAGCAGCAGCCAGTGCTCACACACATAACCTCCCCGTGTTTGTGAGCACTTGGACCGTCATTAGCGCACCCCCACCCCCCCTACTAGAAGCGCCAGGCAGCAGCAGCCAGTGCTCACACACATAGCCTCCCCGTGTTTGTGAGCACTTGGACCGTCATTAGCGCACCCCCCACCCCTACTAGAAGCGCCAGGCAGCAGCAGCCAGTGGTCACACACATAACCTCCCCCGTGTTTGTGAGCACTTGGACCGTCATTAGCGCACCCCCCACCCTCCTAGAAGCGCCAGGCAGCAGCAGTCAGTGCTCACACATAACCTCCCCCGTGTTTGTGAGCACTTGGACCGTTATTAGCGCACCCACCACCCTCCTAGAAGCGCCAGGCAGCAGCAGCCAGTGCTCACACACATAACCTCCCCGTGTTTGTGAGCACTTGGACCGTCATTAGAGCACCCCTCACCCCTACCAGAAGCGCCAGGCAGCAGCAGCCAGTGGTCACACACATAACCTCCCCCGTGTTTGTGAGCACTTGGACCGTCATTAGCGCACCCCCCCCCCCCAACTAGAAGCGCCAGGCAGCAGCAGCCAGTGCTCACACACATAACCTCCCCGTGTTTGTGAGCACTTGGACCGTCATTAGCGCACCCCCCACCCCTACTAGAAGCGCCAGGCAGCAGCAGCCAGTGCTCACACACATAACCTCCCCGTGTTTGTGAGCACTTGGACCGTCATTAGCGCACCCCCACCCCCCCTACTAGAAGCGCCAGGCAGCAGCAGCCAGTGCTCACACACATAGCCTCCCCGTGTTTGTGAGCACTTGGACCGTCATTAGCGCACCCCCCACCCCTACTAGAAGCGCCAGGCAGCAGCAGCCAGTGGTCACACACATAACCTCCCCCGTGTTTGTGAGCACTTGGACCGTCATTAGCGCACCCCCCACCCTCCTAGAAGCGCCAGGCAGCAGCAGTCAGTGCTCACACATAACCTCCCCCGTGTTTGTGAGCACTTGGACCGTTATTAGCGCACCCACCACCCTCCTAGAAGCGCCAGGCAGCAGCAGCCAGTGCTCACACACATAACCTCCCCGTGTTTGTGAGCACTTGGACCGTCATTAGCGCACCCCTCACCCCTACCAGAAGCGCCAGGCAGCAGCAGCCGGTGGTCACACACATAACCTCCCCCGTGTTTGTGAGCACTTGGACCGTCATTAGCGCACCCCCCCCCCAACTAGAAGCGCCAGGCAGCAGCAGCCAGTGCTCACACACATAACCTCCCCGTGTTTGTGAGCACTTGGACCGTCATTAGCGCACCCCCCACCCCTACTAGAAGCGCCAGGCAGCAGCAGCCAGTGCTCACACACATAACCTCCCCGTGTTTGTGAGCACTTGGACCGTCATTAGCGCACCCCCACCCTCCTAGAAGCGCCAGGCAGCAGCAGCCAGTGCTCACACACATAACCTCCCCCGTGTTTGTGAGCACTTGGACCGTCATTAGCGCACCCCCCTACTAGAAGCGCCAGGCAGCAGCAGCCAGTGCTCACACACATAACCTCCCCGTGTTTGTGAGCACTTGGACCGTCATTAGCGCACCCCCCCCTACTAGAAGCGCCAGGCAGCAGCAGCTAGTGCTCACACACATAACCTCCCCCGTGTTTGTGAGCACTTGGACCGTCATTAGCGCACCCTCCCCCCCAACTAGAAGCGCCAGGCAGCAGCAGCCAGCGCTCACACACATAACTTCCCCGTGTTTGTGAGCACTGGGACCGTCATTAGCGCACCCCCACCCTACTAGAAGCGCCAGGCAGCAGCAGCCAGTGCCCACACACATAACCTCCCCGTGTTTGTGAGCACTTGGACCGTCATTAGCGCACCCCCACCCTACTAGAAGCGCCAGGCAGCAGCAGCCAGTGCTCACACACATAACCTCCCCCGTGTTTGTGAGCACTTGGACCGTCATTAGCGCACCCCCCACCCTACTAGAAGCGCAAGGCAGCAGCAGCCAGTGCTCACACACATAACCTCCCCCGTGTTTGTGAGCACTTGGACCGTCATTAGCGCACCCCCCCCCTACTAGAAGCGCCAGGCAGCAGCAGCCAGTGCTCACACACATAACCTCCCCGTGTTTGTGAGCACTTGGACCGTCATTAGGGCACCCCCCCCCTACTAGAAGCGCCAGGCAGCAGCAGCCAGTGGTCACACCCGTAACCTCCCCGTGTTTGTGAGTACTTGGACCGTCATTAGCGCACCCCCCCCCCCCCTACTAGAAGCGCCAGGCAGCAGCAGCCAGTGCTCCCACACATAACCTCACCGTGTTTGTGAGTACTTGGACCGTCATTAGCGCACCCCCCCCCCCTCCCTACTAGAAGCGCCAGGCAGCAGCAGCCAGTGCTCCCACACATAACCTCCCCGTGTTTAATGAATGGTGAACGCACTTGCCTTGAGGAAATGCTCGTAGGATATCTACTCTTATCCACCAACATGCTTATCTGCAGCATGACGTACGAGCGTTCCACTTTCTGATAACAGTGTTAGCAATCAGTTATTATTGTTTATTTATCAGTTAGCAACCGGAATTATATGCTGTACTAATTCTTCTAATTTACGTGCTTAATGTATTGAAATATTCTATTATGTAGTCATAAATACGTCCAATAAAAAGTATCTGTATAACACATTGACATAAAACATGTTATATAGCCAGTGCATACATATGTAAAAGCATTGTGGAAGGATATGAATTAAGTCATCAAAATTAATATTTAATATTGAACAAGATATACGTCTGTAGTAACCTAACCTTGTCACTCACTTTTAGTTTATTAACACGTATAGATGGCAGTAGGGGAAGTGAAATGCAGGAACAGGAAATTCAGAGAAGGTAATTGTGTATCATTCCAAGAGTTTTGTTATCTCTTACGCTTATATGTACAAGTATAATTGAGAATGAAGAGCACTTCATAGGTTAGGCGCAGAATATTGAAGATATTGTGGTCGTGCACCTCAAGGAAGACTCAGGGTCATCTACCTCGCTCTCGCCGCAGTTCATGCTGACAAATGCTGCAACTTCCCAGCGGATATTTTGTTTTAATTCATCCAGGATGTGTGGTTTTGTCTTATACACTTTATGTTTTAACTTACTTCAGTGATAGAAATTGCTTATTGTAGTTCTGGGAAACCTATCTCCCCTGATGGCGCACCATACACCAATTTCTTCATCATGAGGAGGTAGGTAGTTCATGAACAATATTACCTACGTTTTGAGTTATAGAGACAACTTTTTTTTTTTGAGTCAACAGTTGATGTCCATACATACTTAATACGATTTCCCCCTTTTATTACAGAATTAACAGATATGGAATGTCTTTTTGCCTGTTTTCAACATGAGTCCCAACTCCTAAAACGATCAATCTTTCGATGAGAACAATTTAAAGTGTGTTTCAGGGGAGAATTTTATTAGTAGTAGAGATTTGTGACTCCCCAACCTAACCCCTGCAATTTCTATCTCTGGGGTAACTTAAAACATAAAGTGTACAACACACACCCTGCAACTGTCAAAATAAAATATCCTCCAGGAAATTGTCAACGTGAACTACGGCGAGTGATGGATTTAGAACTCTTTTAAATTATATTAAAATAATTAATTCCTCAGATTGGAATAATAGGCATACTAAAATCTAAAATCACAAGTAGTTTGAAAGATAACCCTAAATTAGTATTCTATAGTATCGTAAAACTTAGCAAGAGATGATAAATTAAAGTTTAACGTTTTTTATGGAAAAAGTTATTGTAACAGTTAAAATCATAAAGCATTTACTAGTCAATGAATATTATTCAAGAAATGTCTCAATAAATCGGAACAAAAACTAGAAATGCACTTATTATACACGGTAAGAAAACAAACGAAGTATCTATCGATTATGTTGAATAAGTACTTTAAAAAAAACGAAGATGCAAAACAAACGCTAAGCAAATGTTTATCGAAGTAAAATGTATGCAGATCTTATTTCAACCGCACCCTTTCTTTTACGTTACCTAAGCATTCTCATATTGTTACTACCTAATAATTAAATTATAAAATGCAAGCAAGTTATGTGCACGTTTATTTAGATGTTATACAATACAATAGCTGTCAGAGAAGAAGCGCTTTCTAAATATACACCTACGTACTTTTTCACATTGTTCCCCAAAATGTGCCTCAACAACTAAGGCGCATTTACGAACTTTTTGATGTGCAGCTATATCCTAAGTTGTAGGTAACGAATGGAAAACAAAACGAACAAAAGTGACGGTACCTGTTACTTGAAAGGTGAGTGAAGTTTACGTAAACGTTATTTGTATTAAGCTATCAATGTATAAAAGTAATTTGATACTCGTTTTTAGAAACTTTCAGTGTGACGTAGGTATGTTTTCTGTGCGTGTATTACTGAGAGAGTCGCGGTAAAGTGATTTGTTCCGATAATATACATATAAATTAAAGGTGAATGACATTTCTTTTAACTGTTCAAAGTATCAGGTAGTGTGGAATCTTGTAACTCAGGATGAAAGCGTTTTATAGACGCCAGCCACATTGTTTACTTTAAGCATATGGATCAGGGATGCCAATGCATGCAGTAAAGATGAATTAATACTTAACTTGAAGCGCAGGGCACCGACTGGAGGCTTGGCGTAAGGAATGCCCTGGAAGCTGTAGTAAGTGTGGCCAGACTTGGTGGTGGCCTCCCTGCCACGCAGTTGTCCCTGGACCACTTTCACCGTCACGATCTCACTCATGTCGACGTGCCATTGTACTTACTCCACGAACCGCTCTTTTCTTGTTATCACCTTGGAAAACTGCATGGTAATGCTGTGGGGTCTGAGCACGTTATCTCTCTCTGTCTCTGTCTCTGTCGCTCGCTCTCTCTCTCTCTCCGTTTCTGCTTGTCATTCTCCTTGGGCAGATGTTTACTCTGGACCACACACAACGTGCTGGACTCCCGTTCTGGCCACAAGCAAACCGCGTGGCATTTCTATAACATTAACAATCATTTTCACACGTACTACCTACTAGGCCCTTAAGCATGTTGCGACTTACAAACGGTCATTTGCCCACAATGCCAAGTTTTTAAACTTCCGGTAATGATTCGCTTTTCAAAAATGAAAGAAAACATCGTTTTTGTAATGTAAAGGATCGCTAGAGATTTCGAATTTCCGTTTTAGGCACTGAACTGTTTTAAAATGTTTTCAATCCTAGTTTGATTCAAATCAAACAAATCCATGTTGCTTGTAGTTTTTGTGGTTGGAGATTTCCTCTACACATTTTTAGAAAACAATTATATGGGTATGATATTTTATATTTTCGCTTCATACTTTATTTGCCCCCGTAGTGCAGTTGCTTCTGATGCGGAGGACCCGGGTTCGATCCCCGGTACAGCTCGTGACACTCCCCCACTCCTGAAGCACAGATGCGCATCGCTGTGATAACTACACAATAACTGTCTGAGTTGTGATAACTCACTTGTTGCCCACCACTCCAGTCACTTCTCCTTAACCTCTCCTCTCTTGCCAGGACGAGGTGCACAAACCGGCCGGGAGGGTCCGGGGCGCTGACCACGTCCCACCCCCACCCCAGTCATGACGCCTGTAGCGGGCAGAAGTGAGGGACGCAGCGGCCGGGCGGTAAGCCTTCTGCCACGGGGTTACATTATTTTACTAATTAGTTCTATACTTTAACAAATGACAAGTGCAGTTACTTTATTTCCTCTAAAACTGACACCTGTTCTGTTATGTCGTAACCTTGAAACAAGACGCTAGTCAACTATCCATAGCTGGTTCTCCATTGTCGTTCTGATAATTCTAGTCACTCATTGACTTATATAGCTAAAATCTGACTGACGGTAAACTCACTAAAAATTACCATCTCTGTCCGTGCTAACTCGCTTATGTAGCTGAGAATTAGGTACCGGAGATTTCTAGTAAAAAGCTGACACTCGAAGTGTCGAACTATTTTGAAGCAGCCTTTGTTCTTAGCCGACATGGTTACGCGTTGCCTGGAAACTTAGTGGTATGAGGTGCTCGGGCTTACACGGTCGGCGTATTGACTCTCTTCCGGGCTTAGAGCTCTCACCCTGAAGATGCCATGCACAGTACTTGGCGAAACACCGTAGACCGCGGCCTACAAGACCGGAAGAGAGAAACATAGTGAAGTGTAGTTAAAACACGGAGAGTCTCCAAAGAGCGCGTGTTGCATTCAGATGTCTACCCAAACTTCTATGTTATTGTCCCTGATCTAGGAGTTACATACTGGCCTCAGGTCACTAGTTCAAACACGGTGGAGGGTGATGGCTTTATTCGGGCTTCCTCCGGAAGGGAAGGGAAGTGAAGTCATTAGTCTCATATCATACACTTGCCTACTTCATGTAAAACAACCTCAAGCTTCGAGGCAAAATCAACTAATCTTTCACATCCAATACAGAATGTGACGTTGAGAAGGATAACTCAGAGTGTCAATGATAATGATGATAATGATAACAACAACAATAATTAGGGCTTGTATTTTTAGGTTAATACATGTTTTATTTGCATCGTGATATAGACTTGAAAGTGAGATTGATATTCTGGATATTTACACCAGGCCAAATATTTTAAGTATATATTTTCTGATCTTTTTATGTAAGTAAATATGTTTGTATATTCACACAAATTACACCAACATTGCATAAAGGAAACTTCTTCTCAAAATAATTGTCACATATTTATATAAGATGAGCTAAAACTCACCAGCAGAACCACTATCCAGCTGAATTACACAGGTGAGATGTCACAGTTGAAGGAGTGATATTTCATCTACAGTATCCTTCAGTTGGGAGAAAATATGTTGTTGTTATTGTTGATCTAATGTGCAGGATTTAGATCAATCATTTAGATGGACGAGAAGGCATTTTTTCTGGTAAATTTAGGCAAGTATAATTCTTCTCTAAAAAGATTTGTTTGTGGTCCATGTTTTAAGCTTATATTCTTCAGGTAGTTGTTGAAACCATTGTATTTGTTTTCAATTTTACATATACTTTGAAAAAACATAAACACCCTGCTTTCTCAAGCTACATGAGCCCACAAGATAAGATCAGGGAAGTCTATGTGAGTAAATACATAATAGTTTAATCTTTCCAATTTTAAGGCCCCCAATATTTATTTGCAGGGAGACCTCCAAAACCTTAGCTATGCCACTAAAAGGACCTATAAATATATCATGTTAATTATGTTACTAATTTGACAAAGTTGAACTGTTTGAAACACTTCCGTAAATCACATTCAAAATGTTTAAAGGAAATGAAGTTTTGTTTTGGAGGGAAGATTGAGTATAAGTGCTTGCTCTCCTGTTTGTTTATCTTTGTTTGAAATGAAAGTCATGTTTGTACAATGCTGCACTCTGATAAATGCTTTTTTATGGCCAGTTTAATAAAACTGATAAGATGAAGGTGACTGTAATGTAAAGTCATCTTTCCTTGCAAACAATAAACAATCTCACTGTTTTTTTTTTTTTTGCTTTAAAATCTCATATGGAGAATCGGTGAACGTGATTAAGGTTTTACATTCCTGTAACGGTAGCTAGGGGTAGAGCAGTAAGGGTATTCAACCTTTTTACTGCCAAAGATAAGTTTCCATTTGATACGTAGTTTCTATCATCTATATAGGTACATAGTTGGCAGAGAAATTTACGGCATACCACCCTAAAAACATTGATATCAAAACTTCACCAGAAATACAGGTTTTGAGATTCTTTGAATCCAAAAAGAAAAACATTTTTAGAAAAAGACCTGTGTTTGTGTGTGTGTGTATGTGTGTGTGTGAACATCATAACTCAAAATCAAATGTTCAGTAAATACCAAACTTGGTATGTACTTAGGTTCAGTATCTTCCAAGATGTAACTTGGAAGGTGCACAGTTAAATCCCCCGACACCAAAATGTGTCTCTATAGGTATATTGTTACAAGTATTTGATTTTCTCAACATATTACGCGAAATACCATAGTGTAATATACTGGACACAAGGGAAGTTCTAAGACGTGCATTACAAACAAAAAAGTAATGGCATTTTGTACTTTGATCAGCTGATTTAAAAAAATAAATAAATGGTTTTTGTTCCAAATTGTATGCATAATTGCACAAGAATGTAGGAAGATAACAGTTTGCATACATCACACAGGGTTTAGAAATAATTGATCACTTAAAAGATGTGAAGGAATACTCTGAGCAACTCTTTCAGATGTGAAGTAACTCAACAACATTGTGTTGAGGTTGGTCAGGGAATTTAACTGGTTTCTGGATGTAAACAGGTCTGTTGTTTGCAGGATAGTGTCATGTTTTGCGATGTATTGCTTCTGATTGGCCTGTACGTGCACAGTAAACATGGTATTGGTCTATGTTCATGAGACACCAGGCTACGGTGTTTGTTTATGTACTGACACCCACAAATACCGATATCCACCACTGGTTTAAATTAATGTAATGACTTCTGTTCCACCCTGTACAAACAGTTTATTCTAAAGCACTCTCAAATTCATTCCTTGTAAGATCCTGTTGCTCTGGTCCACACTTTCAGTCAGCTTTGCTGATGGCGACTTTGTAAGCAAGGTTTGTGTATTTAAACCCTGAATTTTGACCAAGTGGGTGGCATTTTCCACCTGCTAGATGAACCTGCATCATTTGATCTTTCAAGAGTTAGCAGCTTATGCTGGAGGCAGCCATGGGTTCTTCAGGACACCATCCTTACCTCGGATGTTTTTTTTTTTTTTTTTTTTAAATTAACGTCCTACAACTTAATGTAATATCGGACGTTGAATGAATGAAACGGGTGAAATGATGCTCAAATGAGCCCAAGGTCTACAGAGCTTTAAGTTACCCGGCATTCATCTTCTCAGGATAAAGGAAAACCTTGGAAAAAACCTTACCCAGATAACTTACCCTAAGTGAGATTTGAACTTGCAACCTCTTGGACGTGAGGCAGATACACTAACCATCGGCTACCGAGGTGGGCACCTCTGATATGGTGTCTTACATCTGCTTAAGGTAACTTTTGAACTAAGTATTTGTATGAGAGGTAGAACTGGAACTTAAAAATTCAATGCCACAACTGGGATTTGAACCACAGACCTTCCGCTTACCGGACGGCTGCTCTACCACTGAGCTATTGTGACAAACTGCCAGAATGGCACTAAATTCTCAAACCAGTTCGTATTTCTCCTGGTAAACCACATCAGAGACAAATTACCCCAATGGTGACTTACTATTGTGAGTACTTTATATACCAGGATTTAATAACCTTCACATGGTAATTATTATTTATTTATGCCAACAAACTTACTGTTGGTGTTTTTAAACACACAAGCCATGTGTGGGCAAAGTTTGAGAGGTAGAACTGGAACTTAAAAATTCAATGCCACAACTGGGATTTGAACCACAGACCTTCCGCTTACCGGGTGGCTGCTCTAACCACTGAGCTATTGTGACAAACTGCCAGAATGGCATTAAATTCTCAAACCAGTTCGTATTTCTCCTGGTAAACCACAAAGGCAGTCTCACATCAGAGACAAATTACCCCAATGGTGACTTACTATGGTTAGAGCAGCCGCCCGGTAAGCAGAGGGTCTGTGGTTCAAATCCCAGTTGTGGCATTGAATTTTTAAGTTCCAGTTCTACCTCTTAAGTATTTGTATTTTCATAAAATGGCTTGCTTGCTCTCTTGTTATTCAATATTCTATTTAACTATATTAAAACCATGTTTTTATAAACCATATTATTACTATGAGTTGCTCAACCAAGTCTTAACTCAGTATGTTCCCAAATAACGTCTTGCTACAAACCCTCCCCAAGGCGGGGTGCAACATTATCCCCGCAGCACAGTGGTAACACACCTGCCTCTGCTGTATGGGATGTTTCTCCTGTTGGGAGGTCTCATCCAGGATGCACTCAGCCTCGTTAGGTCCCTGAGGGACCAATGGAGGAACTACTTGATCAAGAAGTAGTGGCCCCTGGTTGTGATTGGCCAGGAGGAGCAGGGGTGCTGACCACATTCCATCTCCAGTACTCACCCCACTCATGACACCTGTGGTGGGTGATGCAGTGGTCGGGCAGTAGGCCTTGTGCCATGGGGTTACGTTTATGTTTAAGATATTTACATGATAAACAAAATGTATGTCTGCAATTTTATGGGAACAGACCACCATTGTCTCCCCATTCAGAAGGAGCTTTGTATAATTTTGTTTATGCGCACCTTACTAATAGGTGCTGGATCAGTAGGGGGCAGCGCCCACCTGACAAACATGTAACAGTATTGCTACGTTCATACATGGTACAGGGAGAAAGAGGACTTTTTACTCCTTGGTTGTTGTCTCTAGTAAAACCTGACAAAACGTAATGCAATATAAATATTTTTATTTTCATTATTACAGATGTGTTAACATACACAAAGCAAAAACAGAACTAAATCTTATAAAAGACACATTCAGTCGATCTCTTAGGTTTTCTGTCTTTCTTGTTTCAAGTTTTGTTTGTGCAAAGATGAAATATGCTGCTTAAACAATTCATCTTTTTACTCATGCAGTAAAATATATATTGATACACAGTATATAAAAGTAAAAAACATTTACTCATATGAATACAAGTACAAAATAATTTTATTATTACATTTGTATTTTGAGCTACCATATACATAATGTAAAAATAGTTAAAATGCTACTATAAGATACTAAAATTATTACAATAAAACCTTGTATCTATAGCAACTGTAAAAAGATATTTGAGTATTTTTTTTTCATCGGAGTGATCAAATTTATTCCAATTGAGTGACGAATGAATGATACCATTATGAAAGTCGACTGGTAGAACTAACATAGAGCACTGCAGAGAAAGAACCTCTATTTTAACTTTGTGACATGCAAGAATACTCTGCTACATGAGGGGCGGGGCCGGGGGGGAGGTGTCCATTGTATGTAGACTGTTCCTACTCAGAAAGACATAAGTTATTCTTTTTAATTTAAAATGTTGCTAGCATATAACTCTGTTCACAACAATTTAAAAAATATAATTTTTGGATGTTCCCTGCCAGTCAAGTCTGTCAGTTAGGGCACTCTCTTGTTAAAAATATAAAAATGTGCCATGGGCATCGGCAGAATTGTTTCCAGATGAGGGCCGCATGTTGGAAGTTTGCAAGCAAACAACATTACCTAATTCATTATTCTGTTGTCAAAATTTATAGTATTTGTAGTGGATAATCCTATTAATTTGTGCTAAATAAAAATTGCTCTCTACATCAAAATTGAAACAATAGTCTAAAATTCAGTAATTGAAAGCACAAAAAATTAATTAATTTCTAAGCAGGGGCCGTGGCCCCGTTAGCCCCCCTTTGCATGTACCATCAAGAAATATCTCTCTAATAAGCTTCTTGAGTTACCAGCCGTGTGATGTTGATAAAGTTACTCGAGCTTTTGACCATCTTCGCTCTGTGGCATTCATACATTTCCCCTGCCCAGGTGGAGGAGCTTGATACCTGCCGTCCAGTGGAGCACCGTGCTCTCTGATTGGGCCAGCAGAGAGGTGCTGGTAGTATACAAGCTACTTTTCCCACTTCTCTGACATTTGAGAACCTTTGTCCACAGCGTGCTCAGCCCTAGGGTCATGGTCTTGATTGAAATTGTTTGGCTCCAACTTAATTTCAGTTGCTTCTTCTAATTATTGTTATTGTTATTACTATAACTATTACTATTATTATTGTTATTATTATTATTATTATTATTATTATTATTATTATTATTATTATTATTATTATTATTATTATTATTATTATTATTATTATTTATTATTATTATTATTATTATTATTATTATTATTATTATTATTATTATTATTATTATTATTATTATTATTATTATTATTATTATTATTATTATTATTATTATTATTATTATTATTATTATTATTATTATTATTATTATTATTATTATTATTATTATTATTATTATTATTATTCATTATCATTATACTTATTAAAGAAGCAATTGAAATTAAGTTAGAGCCAAACAATTTTAATAGAGACAATGGTCTAGGGCTGGACGTGTGGCGGATCGCCAGACGACTCAGAAACCGAGGTGGGTCCCACACCTCCCCTATCCATGGCACCCAAGGCCTGGCCTACGAACCCCAAGCCAAAGCAAATGCGTTTGCTGAATACCTGGAGAGGACCATGCGGCCGAGAGATGACCCTCAGGACCTAGACTTCTCCGACCGTGTACGTAGGGAGGTTCGTCGATATCTCCGACGCCCTCTCGAAGACGCGGATCGGCTCCCTATTGTCAAACCCAGCGAAGTCCAGGGCGTACTCCGACGCCTCAACCACAAAAAGGCCGCGGGGCCTGACGGGATAACACCTGCCATGCTCCGCCACCTTCCCGTCAAGGCCGTGCTCTTCCTGACCAAGGTCTTCAATATGTGTCTCGCCCTTAGCCACTTCCCACGTGAGTGGAGAGAAGCCCGGTTGATTTGCATACTGAAGCCAGGGAAAGACCCGGTCCATCCTGCCAATTACCGATCCATTAGCCTCCTACCCGTACTCTCGAAGGTATTCGAGAGGCTAATACTCGCCCGCTTGTCCCCAACCTTAGGGGACATTCAAGCCATCCCACCCCATCAGTTTGGGTTCCGGGCCGGCCACTCAACACCCCAGCAGCTACTGCGCGTGGTGGAGGCTGCCGCCCTGGGATACCAGGACAAGGCCTACACCGCCGCGGTCTCGCTGGACGTTGAGAAGGCCTTCTCCACGACCTGGCATGCCGGTCTCCTCCGGAAACTTATCCAGCTGGAGCTACCCACACGACTGATACATCTACTACACTCCTTCCTTAAACACAGATCCTTTGTGGTCTCAGTGGCGGGGAATAAATCCACACGCAGGCCTATCCGAGGCGGAGTCCCCGAAGGCTCTGTTCTATCCCCCACGCTCTTCAGCGTCTACGTGGCCGACCTACCCACAGAGCAACACGTCAACATAGCCCAGTATGCTGACGACGTGTTGCTCTACACAACAAACAGACACCCTAACAGAGCCTTCCTCCCAATACAGCGACACCTCCGCCTCATCCAAGAATGGTGCAGGCGATGGCGATTGTCCATTAACCCGGAGAAAAGCCGCGCCATACTTTTCACTAAGCGCCGATTCCCCGCCAATCTCCCCACATTCACCTATCTGCGAAGAAGGATTGAATGGGTAAACTCCATCTCCTACCTGGGAGTGAAGCTCGATAAGGGCCTTACTTTTCGGGAACACATCAACGACCTGTCAGCGCGGGCCGGCGGGGCAACTGCCTCACTATACCCAATGCTGCGGTCGGGGATGCCAATTCCCCTGAAGCTTCGCCTTTACCGGGCTCTCATAATCCCACTCCTTCTATACGCCTGCGAAATCTGGGGCATGGCCGCAGATTCCCATCTCCTGCGTCTGCAGCGCATACAGAACAGAGGCCTTCGGATAATCTATTCTGTATGCCGCAGATTCCCATCGAGACTACTGCACGAAGCCTCGTCTCTTCCGTACGTGGAGGACGAAATCAGGCGTCGGGCAAAGAAACTATACGACCAGATTCCACAACACAGGAGTGCCCTGGTTAGGTCTCTTGGGGACTATAACCCCACAGCACGTACGCGTGTGGGACACCGGGTTCCCCGCATGGCTTGCGGGCATCCCCGGTAACGAAGGAGACACCCCTCCAACAGCGAAAGCTGAATACCTTACAGTCCTCCAAGTAAGCTTGGATTCAAAATTCTAAATTTACATGAACCTCCATTTTTTGGACCCCTACACCAGCAGTGCCCAACGGAAGTTGCACACTGATTAAGCAGCCGCTGAGGAGCAAAATCTTGCTGCCTCCTTTCAACCTACTACCTCATACTTCACCCGCCATCCTGTAAAACCCCACATCCCGTCATAAAGTGGTTAAGCCCTAAAAGGGCAGGTACACGCATGACACACCTCGGGCTGTTCTCAGCCTGCCAGACAGCGTCGTCGTCGGTCAATATGACCACAGAGCACCCTGCAGAAGGAAGAGTTATGGCCTGGGCCCTCCTCGGTAAGCAGTGAAACCACTCCCATCTTTCTCAATTTCCACCTCAGCCTACTATCTATTCCTGTCCCCTTCCAGTCTGCCATAGGTGCTGGAAATATCCTTGTCACAGACACAAAAAGCTTGTAAATTGTTTCAATCCCTACTGTACTGCACAGATAAAGTCACATTAAGTGGCTAGGTGCTGTGCAGGAGAACCTGTTTTGGGAAATGCATCACTTTCCTGAAGAATGTCGTAGTGTGAATACAAATTGGCAATCGAAAAATGTAAGAATTACACAAAAACTTTAACATAAAAATATGTTCATAGAAATTCATTACAATTCAAGATGAATATTGAACATGCCTTGGACTCACACACACACGCGCGCACGCACACACGCACGTACACATAAACACACACGCATACACACACGCACGCATGCACACACAAACACACACGCATACGCACGCACGCACACACACGCACACACGCACGCACACACCCACGCACACACATACGCACGCACGCATGCACACACACGCACGCATGCACACACCCACCCACACACACCCACACACACACATACGCACGCATGCACACACACACACACACACACACACACGCATGCACACACACTGTTCCAGGTCTTCAACATTGTAGGTGAACAAGACAAGTTTCATTCCAACACATAAAGTAGGTATCAACATTTCATCAAATGATTTACAGAACTAAATGCTCCACAACAATTGAGCAAAACACCGACATATGTGAGCAAAGAGCAATGGTAGCCTGAAAGTCATTTAAAACATAACAACAATTGTAAGAGAAAAAATATGTTGATAAACAATTTTCTTTCACTACCTGAAAAGAAACCTAAAACAATATAAAAAATCTGATGTGTTACACTCACATGACTTTCTCTACTCTTGTAATAACCATTCTTACAAACTCTTATTCCTATATCTTCTTCATGTTAGTTGAGATAAACATTTGTACAAATTATCTTATTGCTTATTTCCTTGTAGTTACAAGGGGAATATGGGAATACAGTAGGCTTTGTGCGATAGTCAAATCTTTTTAAGCTTGGAGATTACGTTCTCTTTGCACACTTAACATATAAAAAAAATGAACGATGTTGCATTTCGCTAAAGTTTTGTTTTCAGAAACTCACACACATAACAAGGAATATCTCCAAAATGGTTCACACTACAAGAAAATTTATTGGAACATAAATTGTGTATTTTAGCAAGATCTACTATGATTTGGTCTATCTCTAACGGTTTACCAGCTATGCAAAAGATGTCCAGAGTAAATACGACTACAGGGGCTATAGCCAGAAAATTCAAGATATACATTTCATTTGTCATAAAAATATCTCAAACATATGACACTTAAATCAAAATCGTTAGAGCCATTTTCAAGAAAATCAAAATGTTCGAAAATTTTTCCATGTAAAGGATAGTTTAGGGTGGGGCTATTTTCTTTAAAATCTTCGTGTCGCATCCTTGAAAGACATTAAACTTAAATACCAACTTTTGTTTTTAACCGACTTTTTGTTTTTGAGTTAAGCTGTCCACAGACTGACACACAGACACACACACACACACACACACACACACACACACACACACACACACACACACACACGAACCTTTCTCTAAGAATGCTTTTTTTGGATGCAGGGGGTCTCAAAAGAATACTTCCCCTACTTACCAGGAGAGAAAGTAAAAATTAAGGCATGCTCTTCATAATGAATAACATGCTACTTGTTAAAGTGCATTATGAGAAATTTACATTAGTTGTGTATAATGTTGGATATTTTCACTCTGTTCTAAGCTTCTGCATTTATTAGCGTATTCTGTATCAGAGTCAAAACTATACAAATTCAAATAAATTGCTGTCAAACTTTTAAAAAAAAACAACAAACAAATTAGACACAATTGTGCTCTTTCTCTATCTAGGTCATAACACTGTCATCACTCCTTACCAGACTTGGCTGCATATCATTGCCAGTATACCACTGTGCTTGTTTTTTTCAAGTCTGGAAGAGTCATTAACATGAATGTAATGTTAACATATTAGCACACTGCAACAATTTAAAATTACTGGTTTGTAAATTAACTCAAGGAAAGGTCAAGAAGTCTGAACTTTGTTTTGTAAATAGTTATAAGGCATGTTTGTGTAAGTTGATATTCTCATTGAACCCCTACATGGGCATCGGCAGAGGGAGGCCATGTGTTTGAAGTTTACAATCAAACAATACTCAATATTCTGTTGTCAAAACTTACAGTATTTCTTGCGGATAACCCTCTTAATTTGTTCCAAATAAAAATTGTTGGTTATATAAAAATTAAAGCAATAGTTTAATAGTCAGTAATTGACGCACATTAAATTCATTAATTTCTAAGGAAGGACTGTGGCCCCGGCCCCCCTTCCCCCCTTTGCAATGCCCATGAACTCCTCCCAAGAGAAATTCCTGGATATATCATACAAAAACTGATTGGCTGACAAGTGAAATTCTTTCAACTGCAAAGTTGCAATTTTCTATAGTTATTTACATTAATTTGTTTGAATTTCCTGGTACAAAGTCAACTGACCTGATAACCTCTTTTGTAAAGTATATTTTTCTCTGTAAATTCACTGAGATTGTGAGAAATCCAAAAGAAAATGTTTCTGACACAGGACAGGCACCTCAGGTTAACCTTCCATCTCAAAACAACTTTGTAAATAATGCATCAAGTGCCAAAATTCCAAAGTTGAATTCTTGGTAAAATACTGTTGTAAATACCATTGCCAATAACATATCTATCTATATTCTGATTGAAGTGGCAGAGTAACAGAAAAGAGTGTTTACAGCTGTCAGAAGATGGTGCTCATGTCAAACACCAACGCTGATGTACCAAGACACTGACAATAGTTGGCACATGTTAGTGTGAATAGCTGACAATTGAAGTAGCTCTATGATTTATTTGCAATAATAATATAGTATTGCTTAAGTAATAGTTATAAAGAAATCAAACATAATACTGCAAAGTGGAAACAAAAACTGTGTCAAAATGGAGGAAGAGAGGTGAAGGTAGTGCCCAAACTAAAAGGAAGAAACTAAGTAATGAAACAGAGTGGCATGTCTCAGGTGATCCACATTCTGCAGGTCACAGGTTCGATCCCCATGGCCAACCTTCCTGACCCATGGGTTTCTTCTAAGGTTTCCCCGGGTTGCCAGGTGAATGCTGGCAGGGAGTTCCATATCCTTTGAATTTCCTATCCCTTCATTTCATTACATTAATCATTTCATTTCATTTCATCCTTCATCCTGTTAGGTGAGCATTGCAGCAGCAACACAGCAGGGGAAAAGCATGCACAGCGGAAATGTTGTCCCCTGGATTGGAAGGAGAGCCACAGGTTTCCAGGCCCCCCTTGGGATGGTACAAACCTGAGGGGGGAGGGGAGTGGGTTTCTCAGTCCCTTTGCGACTACAAACTCAGAGCGGTGGGAGAGGAACAGGGCTGAGCCAGCCTTTGTCGGGGTGCTTCTAACTGGCAAAATGTAGCAATACTGCATCACAGCACATGTTCAAAATGGTCTGCATTAGCTCCAATGCATGCATCAACCCACTGTTGCATGGACTCCCTAATGCACTGAATTAGGCCTGGACACAGCCTTCCAGAATACAAGCACAAAGAGCCTCTAATCAGCAACTGGAGTTGCATAAACAAGACATTTGAAATGCTCACAAATTAAAATTTAGTGGGTTCAAGTCAGGTGAACATGGAGGCCATGGAATTGTTCCACCTCTTCCTATCCATCTACCAGGGAACCTGCTATTCAGAATTCCACAGACAGAAAGACTGAAAGGAGGAGGAGCTCTATCATGCATGAAGTACTTGCCTCGTCTTACTGGTATTGGAGTATCTTGCAACAATAACTACATCACCTCCGCCTGATTTAACTACATGTAAAACTGAACATTTGCTACTGTGCAATTAAATAATATTCTGTTGTGGGTTTATGGACACAAGACAGCTACATATTACACATCTAACTGTATAAGCAGAGTTGTAGAAAAAGAGCTCCAACCATGAAAATAAACAATTTTCAGACCTATGTTCATATAACAGTTTTTTATCCTTTATATGTAATAAATGTTTTCCCAAAGTTTTGACATACCTTTTTGTTACATCCTGTATGTTTTATGTATTGTGCAGCTTTCCCCACATTTATATTACTTTTGTATAAATACTATGAACATTTTGTTGATTATTTCCAAATCAGTCTTTTGGCATTGACTCATTATTTACTTACATGCCAGTATTTGGTGATAGGATTCATTTGTTGAGATTGTAATCATATCATATTGCAAACATTTGCCTTCAAAGTGAATCACAGTAGATGCAGAGGAAATTATTAGATCTTAAAAGTCTCTCGCTACTCTCACAGGTCTCTCTTACTTCTAGGCATCAATAGCTTGAATCTACAGGCAAAGGATAGCTGACTATATTTGTTACAAAGTTTAAAAAGGGCAGAAAGAATGAGCTGCTAATGACCTGGGAAATGTAAGAGTGTAGTTTGGGGAGAGTTGCTGGTCACATGTCTATGTTGTTCAGTTCACTGTCAGCAATACCGGCACAACTCAAGGAAATTTTATGTTGTTGTTGTTAGCTAATGCTGGATTTCTGTCAATGAAGTCATTAATCCTCTTGCTCTCCAATATTTTTCACTGATGGATGGGGCACTAGAAGTGGCCGGGCATATTTGAAGGTGGTCTCGATCCATTTCCTCTTGCAGATCACATAGAGGACAGAGTGGTGAAGAATATATCCCAATTCTGTTTAAATGTTTTGCCACACAATCATGTCCTGTAATCAACCTGAAGGTTGCAACTGCTGTTTTTCGAGGATACTCAGGAATTACTGTTTGAATGTTTGGTAGTTCCCATCGTTTATTCTTTGATTTTTCATAGTAATATTGTTCAATAATTTGCAAATGTTATGCACACTATATTAATACGTAGGTACCTAGTAGGACTAAATTCAGCTCACACCGACCACATTGTTACCTGGAAACATAGCAGAAGCAAGGAAGGGAGGAAGGGAGGGAAGGAAAGAGAGAGAAACGTTTGTTCTGACTCACTCACTCCAGGACCTGTGTGTGCCATGTTAAGCGCTAGCAGTAATACCATCTTAGCCACATTCTTTGCACCTTTTCTAAATGTTGCAACAAGTATAGCACTTAGTATTGCCAAGTTGCAAATAAACTTGATCACTCAGTATTTTCAGTCTTTTACTTAAAGTATTTCTATATTCACAACCTTTTGTTTCTAGTTTTATAAATAAAAGGAACAGACAATAAGTCACTTAAATATGTTATAATAATATAGAAACATTACTACCAATAATATTAAGTATACAATCATAAGCAAGTCCAGGTATAGATAATTTTAGGGCTGCTATCCTTCCTTCCTTCCTCCCAGGACTTTGAGATCTCTTATGCCTGCACAGGCATACACCATTTAACACAGTTACACAACAAAAACAAACTCATTTTAATGGAATTTTATGTGACCATTATGGCACAAAAATTAAAGATTTAGTAAGTCTTAAGTATTAATTGAAACTGTGAACCTCATTAAAGCATCTTCATTAAATCCTAATATATAATGATACTACAGTCGCCGCAATTGAAATCTTTACATTGCTAGTGCAAGGAAAATCTTTACGTAGACAATGTGCTCAGTTTGTTCTTATCCCGCCACTATACAAAGGAGTGGACGGAGCTGCAAATCATGTGATTCTCGAGTGCACAGTAGCAGCTTGCTTCTATTAGCAGGCCAGGTCTTAGTCAGTCTCTGGTATTTGTATAGTGTTCTGTTTCCAGTTTGTCGTCGTTATTAAATTTTTAACCTGAGTGCCATTTTTAAAGTTGTGTATTTCTCATTATAATACAAATAATGGGACGCAAGAAGCTCACTTCTGAGGAGAAGACTCGTGCTTTAACTCTATTGGAAGTAGGTACCTCTGTGATTCGTGTAGCTGCCGATCTAAAGGTTTCAAGACAAGCTGTTTATGACCTAAAAACAGCAGCAGCATCTTTTCCACCTGGCAACACACCAAGACGAAAAATCGGCTTAGGTGGTAAAAGAAAGACTTCAACAAGAACTGATGGCCTGCTAAAACGTGAAGTGATGGCTGATCCATGGATTACAGCGGCAGGGTTAAAGAAGAAACACCCAGACCTTCTCAACAATGTTGCAATAAGGACCATTCAGCACCGACTTCAAAAAGACTTAGGTTTACCAAGTCGGTGTGCAGCCAAGAAGCCTCTTCTGACTGAAGCTATGAAGAAGAAAAGGATAAATTTTTGCAAGACATATCAGCACTGGACATCAGAGAACTGGCGTAAAGTAGTTTTCTGATGAAAGCACTTTCAAACTGGTCAGAGGAAAGTCCAAAATGGTGAGGAGGCCAAAAAATGTGTCACGATATGATCCAAAGTTTACTGTCAAAACTGTTAAACATCCAGAAAGTGTGATGGTATGGGGTGCTTTTAGTGCCAATTATGGTAGAGATGGCTTGTACTTTCTCCCAAAGAATATCACAATGAAGGGAAGTAACTATTTAGAAGTGTTACAACAGCATTTGTTCACATTTTGGCCGATTCACCAGTGTCAGTATTTCATGCATGATGATGCCCCTGCACATATGATAAAGATGGTTCAGAAGTTCCTGAAAGATAATAATATACCTGCACTTCAATGGCCTGGTAACTCTCCTGACCTAAATCCAATAGAAAATGCTTGGAATCAAATGAAAAATAAAATAGAAGAGCTGCAACCATCAAGTATTAAGGAGCTACAGGAAGTGTTGAAGTTGTGGGTGGAAATGGACAAAAAATATTTTGAATATCTAGCAGAATCAATGCCTAGGAGACTCCTGAAAGTGATAAAAGTTAAGGGAAATAAGACCAAGTACTACTTGTACGCACAAGTTAAAAATTGTTGTTGTTAGCTAATGCTGGATTTCTGACAATGAAGTCATTAATCCTCTTGCTCTCCAATATTTTTCACTGATGGATGGGGCATTAGAAGTGGCCGGGCATATTTGAAGGTGGTCTCGATCCATTTCCTCTTGCAGATCACATAGAGGACAGAGTGGTGAAGAATATATCCCAATTCTGTTTAAATGTTTTGCCAGACAATCATGTCCTGTAATCAACCTGAAGGTTGCAACTGCTGTTTTTCGAGGATACTCAGGAATCACTGTTTGAATGTTTGGTAGTTCCCATCTTTTATTCTTTGATTTTTCATAGTAATATTTTGCAATAATTTTTTTGAAAGAGAGCAATAGCAGTAATAGTAACCGTTTTTTAGAGAGCACCATATTTTTATGTTTTGGCGGTCACATCGCTCTCTCACAACCCCCAGAATGTCTGGAGGACCACACCTGTCGTTGGTTTATGGGTCTCACCGACCTGACCGGGAGAGTTATCAAAATAAATTCACCGACCATATCCTCTGATTACCAATCAGAAGACGTATTACATGCCATGACAGGTCAGCATGTTAGGGGTTAAGGTTTTATAGAAAAATTAGAGAAATGGAGAGGTTGGAAAAATAAAGACTCCCTAGCCCTCAGGAACCCTAATAGCATCGGGGTCGGAAGAGAACAAGAGATGACCAAGGTAAGGTCAGATAGGAAAGTTACAGTGAGGAGCAAAACACCAGTAAGTGGAAGTAATGTTCTGCTCAGCTTGGGTACCTTGTGGTTGCCATTCACATATCCCCTAGTCGGAGACCCCTGAGGGTACAAGTTAAAAATAAAACCATGTAAAGTCGGTATTTGTTGTTTTTATTACCTTGTAAAGATTTCCATTGCGGTGACTGTAGAGCAGATACAAATTACAATGATTAATCAAGCTCCTGATGGTAATGTAGCGAATACTGATTCATGTTACTTCTTTCTTGTTTCTGGTATGGCCATGTCTTGTTGGCTTTTTTTAAGAAATTAAGAAACTATGTTCTTGTTTTTCAATGAGTGACTGCAAAAAATCCATCCAATTAGTCCCTGCCTACTCTGATTTGCCTCGTTGTCCCGTCCCACTTGTAATCTTATTGGTTCCTTCTCCTCCAATAGGAAGTCATCCTGCTGATAGGGTCTTCCATATCGTGTTGAGTGGTTTGCCTGCGTCACGGTTCAGACTGTTGTTTTCTTTAAATATTTCGGTGCTTTCCGTCACTGTTCGTTGTGAGAAATTGTCACAGATTGCTAAAGTGTTTAAATTGTCAAAGTCAATGTAATGGCCGGTGTTTTCTGCGTGTCCCACAATGCAAATTTTTCTGGTTTAGAAAGTTTCATGTACCTTATATGTTCCTATTTTCTTGTATTGATAGACCAGCCTGTTTGACCTATGTGTGCTCTAGCATAATCACAGGTAATTTTATAAACACCCAGATTATTTTGCAAAGGGATAATAAGCATAAGTAAAAAGATTTTTTCAAAATCATACCAAAAGACAGTCTGATAACAAAGTTCTTGACAGAGATCTGCTGATATGAACATGACAGACAATTTACTGAAATGCAGGTCTTTAGTTGAAGCGCTACTCATCTGTACTTAGTACCGGTGGTTATGTAATTGTCTCAAGTGAGTAATGGAACTTCTGTAACATGCAGTGCACATAGACCACTTGTGTTTACTTGTTTGTATAAAATTCTCATAATTTACTGATCAGAAAATAACTTTAAAATACGTAATGTGGGAGAGACAACAATGTTGAACAAAGTTTTGTTTTTGTCGCATGCTGTATGCAAAAGAATCAAAAGAAAAATAATGAGTTAATTTTACCCATTATTTACAAATTATTGTCAACTACTTGGGCAAACCAACAATATTTGAAATAATCTCTCATATGTTTGTTAGGTAACTGCCAATAGAAGGCAGAGTTTTAGGGGTACAACTTAAACAATATTTTATGTTTATCATAATCTGGGATTGCTGTGCTTCTAGGAAACTATATGATCTATAGCAACTTTCTTATGCGCTCAGGCACATTTAACACTCCTTTGAGCTAACTTGAAAACACTGAAAGAATTGGTTGAGTAGCTATAGTTTTAATTTTGCAACCAAAACCTTGCTCAGGTTGGCAATGTGCACATAAGTACAGTCCTGGGGGGAAGGCCAGCGGGATGAGAGAGATCTCTATCCTGCTTCACTCTCTAACATACGTAACATTAGTATAACCCTGCACCTCAATATACATACATTGTTTTCTCTTACATATTATTTATGAAATATAAATTTGGACACTTCTGTTAAACAAACATATGTATAAAGTTTAGCATTCACGTGAAGTGGTATGACAACAACTGGTATAGGCCAGTTTATAACATTTCATTTCTTCCTAGCTTCAAGTTGAATGACTAAACAATAAATAAATGACTGTGTTGGATGACAATACCCAAGCATTCAAATAAAGACTAGTTATAAGTGTTGTGTTTGTAAGCATTTAAAAAACAGAGCATCTATTCTGAGGGTTGAGCTGGGGATCTGGTTTACAATCAAACTCGTGTGCAAAGTCAGGCATGTAGGATAATGGCTTCCTGCCTCTCTTCTTGATTGCCGAGTGAGCAGATTTCTGACTGCTCTCTCCATTTGAACACCACATCTGCAAAAAGGAATTGTCACATTATTCACCTCAGTACACATAGCGTCTGGTATTTACACTAGAGCGGCTCCACATGTCTTCCACCTGAATGAAAACAGTTCACTACATGTAACATCCTGTTTGTGAATATCAAAACTGCTCAAGGTCAAGTTGTACCATGCCACTCTGTGCCAACACTCACAGCAGCACAACCAAAAGAGAAGTGTCTGGCATCTGACTTATTTTTACAAGTTTGAGAAAGCTCCATGCTCACTATATAAGGAGGTGAGGCAACAAGTTAGGAGTTACAGACATGAGTCATCGGAGTCAGTCTGTCTGCTTTCAGTGACAAAAAAAGTAAAGAAAGTGTGTTGTATATTCATTAGAAGAAAATAAAATGATAGAAAACTAATTGGACTGGGAGTTTGTCATTTTGTCCTAATACATATACTTTATTCAGCAAATAGAAATTTGTTACAATTTCATGGCTTCATCAAATACAGTAAGTAAAACAATCCACTTAAATATTATTTAAGTATTATCTAATTCTATACATTATTACTATATAAACAATTAGTAAACTAATGGTGTTCTGTGTAGCACCAAGGAAACCATGGCAACTATATCTCTTGGACTAACAGGAAAAAACAAAATTAACAAAAATGTAAATATATAAGACAGTTTATCTCCCAACACTTCTTTATGGCTGGCTGGACAGTATTGTCAAAACATCAAAGTAGAATTACAAATATAGAAACGAAGTATTTACGGAAATGTATAGGGAAAACAAGAATAAGGGGCAAAATAAGAAACTGTCAAATAAGGAATATCCTTAATCAGGAACTAGTAATAAAAATCTGATGTGTTGCACTCACATGACTTTCTCTACTCTTGTACTAACCATTCTTACAAACTCTTATTCCTATATCTTCTTCGTGTTAGTTGAGATAAACATTTGTACAACTTATCTGATTGCTTATTTCCTTGTAGGTGCAAGGGGAATATTAGAATACAATAGGCTTTGAGCGATAGTCAGATCTTTTAAAGCAGACATAAGTTGTGTGGTTTAGCAAGATCTACATTTTTTGTAGATTAAGATTTTGTCTATCTCTTACAGTTTGCGAGGTATTCAAAAGTCATCCAGAGTAAACAGGCTACATGGGCTATAGCCAGAAAATTCAAAATATACATTGCACTTTTCATATACATATCTTAAACATATGACATCTTAATCAAAATCGTTAGCCATTTTCAAGAAAATTAAAATTTTCCATGTAAAGGGTAGTTTAGGGTGGGGCATCCTTGAAAGACATTAAACTTAACCTCTTGAGCGCTATGGACATAAAAGCACGTCCATTTAAAATGACAGGTAAGCGCTATGGGCGTGTATACACGTCCTGTGCGTTTGTGCATTTAACCCTTATTTATCCCTTATCTAACTCAACTTATTTTAATTTTCCCTTTATGAAACATTTAAGTACCTAAAGTCTATATACTTTACTGGCTTACCTTTATATGTTCCTTCTGCAGTGATATGCCTCAAAACAGGGATAAACACACAAGGGCACATCTCTACATTTGCGAATTCCCTTCTTGTGGCACACGAAACACTTTTGAGATTGGCGGGACTTCTTTGCTTTTGGTGGCATCCTTTTAGGATAATATTTTCCTTGAAGTCTGAGGGGTGCAGGGGTTCTGAATTTTCTACCCCAGTATGAAGAGGCCTCTCAACATGGTATTGTTCAATTAGGCTACGAGCTACTGATAGCCGGAAGTCCAGGTAGGTCATTGTCTTGTGTGGGTTTAGAGCTCTCCAAATTACCAAACAATTGTATATGGTTATATCCAGTTGGTGCAAAAATTCCTTTCTATACCACTTCTCCCTTCAGCTACAAGCAGGAAAGTATATGTATGTATTTCAACAAAGAAAGAAATGGAGCCTGCCATCCAATTTATGAAACACGCATAAGGAAAAGTTGCAAACATGCTTTATTCTGATGACTCACAGACCACGCGTATACTAGTGCTTTATTTCACACTATGCTTTGTTTTGCTGATGCACAGACCACAAATTCAATGGGTCGACTACTGTTTCTTTCAGAGAACTTATATTAGAAGTGTTTGACAGAGCAAAGTTAACTTTTCACCACAGTGAAACAAAATAGTGCCATTTCAATGATTTGTTAAAGCAGATCTACTTTGCTGATGACGTATATGTATACTGCATATAACGAGTTTTATATTAGTTTTTGTTTCATTAAAATAACTTAATATTTATGTAAAATATAGCTGTGTATTTACGAAGCACTTTTAGTGCATTTAACAATTTAAATGCCCTGCACTGGATATTGGTTAGCAGTTTTCGGCCCGCTGAGTCTTTAAATGGCCAGCGCTCAAGAGATTAAATACCAACTCTCGTTTTTAACCGACTTTTCATTTTTGAGTTATGCTGTCCACAGACACACACACACACACACACACACACACACACACATGCAGACCTTTTTCCAAAAAGGCTTTTTTTGGATTCAGCGAGTCTCAAAACATATATTCCCGGTGAAATCTCGATATCAAATTTTTGGGTGGAATATAATACTTCTTTCTACTTACCAGTAGAGTAAGTAAAAAAGATAGAAACTAATGTTTTTAAATGGTTTGGACACAAATAGGATGAATGAGAGCAGGAAACCGAAACAGGTATGGGAGGGGAAGGAAGAAGAGGCCAGCGTGGAGTGATATGTGGAGAAAACAGTGAATAAAAAGGGCAAGACTTTGAGGGAAGTAGGGATAGTACAAAATATAGGACATGGATCATGACCGGCTGAGGAAACCTGACACTCGAAAGGGCATAAGGAAGAGGAAAAGAAGAAGAAAGAGAATCTCTTGGAGAGATTATTTTGTTAAGATATCCAGCCATTAACTCTATTACCAACTTAACAGGCAGACTTTAAAACTAGCTATCAGTAACTGTAAAGTGTTGCATCTCCAAGATAGAATTCTTACCTGAACATATGCTGAGAAAAATTGCTGTTTGGTTGTTGGCTGTTGTTGCTTTTCCTGCCAGTTCAGAAATGCACTGTACGCCAACTTCATGCCACTGATATCAGCCATATCTTCATCTGTTGTCACAAAGAAGCATATGTTGCTAACTTTCTGAGTAAACAAGTGGTTAGTTATGTAACCTGTACCTATATACTGCATTTCTTAGCACAATTCTGAATATGTGTTTGACTTTTCTGAAACTTTTCACTCTTTATATCAATATAAACGGACAAAGTTTGCAAAGTTTAAAAGTTATCTTCATATACACTGAAAGTATTTTTTTTTATTTTGTATATTTTTATCTTTTTAACACTAACTACAAAGAAGGATACTTTATTGTTATTTTTGCATGGAAATACCCCAGCACATTTAGAGTGTTTTTTAAATGTTTTTAACAACAATTACAAATAAATCTGCTTTATTTTTCATTTTGCATACAAATACAATAACAGTGTGATACAATACTTTGGTACTACACTTTTCCATAAATTTTTGATAAGAAGATGTGCAAAATAAATATTAAAATACAAACAAAATACTGCCTACAACAGTACTTAACTGGCAACCTATGGATCACTTTCAACAATGTCCTTATAAAAATCTTCTGCTCCTTCTGGTACGCTAAAATGCCTCAAAGTTTTAAGACATCCTTTTACTTTTCTTCGCTGTCCATGTTCTTCTTTTCCAAGGTGGTTGCTTTCCTCACTTCCTGGCTGCCATTTCTGGATTTTCATACCTCAACCTCCACGGGACTTCCGTTATAAGTGTCTGATGCTGATAACAATACCTTCTTCTTAGACTTTTCATAAGCCATCACTCTCTAAACAGTTATTTTGAAAGACATCTTATGTAGATCACAGGGTGTTTAGTGTACTGGACTTGAGATCCTTTGCTTCCCAATCTTTATTTAGTATCTTAACTACGTCATGCTGTTCCAGCACTTTATAATATTCGGTTGGTGAAAGAATTTCCTCCTTTTTTCGGTAGTCTTTTTCTGCTCTACCAAAGACTCTGTCGGGAGGCATATAGCTGTGTCCACGAATAGGGAAATAATGCACAAGTTTATTAAATTTTCTGTTTTCTTCCATAAAGGCCATTAGCATGCAGATCATTATCATATTTTTATTTTGACTGCTACAGGAGTCCAAAAACAAATGAATTTCATTTGGGCCATTTTCTGGCTGGGATACTTAAGGTTTCTGAGGAAATCCAGTAGAGCACAGGCTCATGGTTGCATCCTTTAGGTCCTTCTGTTTCAAGCCAAGTATAAAAAGTAGTCCCTTCCTTTGTATGTGCTTGGGAATGAATCATAATGCAGAAATTATAAAGCCAAACCTGTCTTGAATAGAATACTTCACCTATGGAAAGCTTTGGTATTGGCTGATTCTGTTGTATGTCAAAACATACTTTAATCACATTTGCATTTTCCTCCATCATTATCGTATAGAACTTTCTTGCACAAAGTTTGTGCAACCTGTGGTTTGTTCTTAATTGATTCTTTTTTCCAGATCTTGTTCCTTCTTCAGTTTCAGCAGGCCAATCTTGCATGTTGAGCATGTATCTGTATGAGGAGTTTTAAATGACAAATTAAACCAGCAATAGAAAATATGTTTGTATTTTGATAAAGAGCAAGTAGGTAGGCCTGACGCTTCTCATTTTTTGCAGAAACTCTTCTATATATTAATTATATTCTGTTCCGATGGTAAATATCCCCTTCTGGACTTTTTTCTTGATTAGTGGCTCTCTCTACACCTGTATGTTTTGATGTCATTCTTTACAGCCTGTGTAACTTCCTTATCTTCCGTAGTGCTGCGGTCTCCTCGGTTTTCAGCGGGTAACTTCCCTGTTACATGATATTTAGTGGCCAAATGTGAGACTCTGCCCCTGATGTTGCGGCACATAAAGATACTGTATGGCCATCTTTTTTCCTTATGCTTGAGACAGAATATTAGAAGACCCCAAAAGAAAATCGTTCATGTAAATGTTTGTTAAAAGTGTAATTCGTTTTTTGATGTTGGTATGAGATAATTAAATGACGAAAACATGTTGATAAGTTTCATTGTTACGAACAACTAAGTTTGCACAAAGACGTCATAAATCTTTCCATATTTGATTTTAATATATGTGTATAAATGTTAGAATTGTTTGTGTTCCATAATAAAAGTAGGGGAGGAGGATTAGGGATCGCTTCCCTAACGAGAAAGAACTATTTGATGAATAGCGCGGATGAATATGAAAAAGGCGGTGTCGCGTCAAACGACGCCAAAAAACAGTTCACTAGCGTCTCCGTATTCGGCATGGATGGACGCATTTTTATGTGTACGCGTCATGAAATAGTAAAAGTGAATTTACTAAGTGTTTAGAGACCTTTAATTAAATTTCGGCGATGCTAGGGAAGTTGATCCGCTAAAATAAGACTTTCTACTGTGATACGATTTAAAAATTGTGAACAAGAAGGTGCAAATAAAATGTCTGACTAAAGTTAAACCCGAGTGTATGTTCATTCCATCCGTTACCACGCCCTGAGGGAAATAAGAGCCACATCGCTCAAACATGAAGCCATCCCTCAAATAAAAACAGCACCAAAATGGCTTGCCCAACGTGGAACTCGAATTTAGGATCGAATGGAAATTACGGGAATTGAACTTACGAGAAACATCAAGTGACGCCATATCATCGCGCCAAAAGGAAAGAAGACGCAATTAGACCATCGTTTGATATCGACATCAGAACACCGATGAACGGATAATCAACGATACATCAGAACACCGATGCACGGATAATCAACGCGGGAAAACACCGGAGATCGTCTAGCGAAGCCAACTGCCCAGGAGACGTACATAACTGGACAAATCAACGGGAAAAAAAAGTAGGACCAAACATTTTTATTTTTACATCCAGTTTATTTTCATTTTTATGTTACTGCGAAGCGGCAAAGTAGTGGGACTTTTAACCCTAAGTGAATTGAATAAAGAAACTAAAATGTCGCGAAAAGAGATAGAAACAGGAGTGGCGGAAGGGGCAGATAGGCCTAGTTATAAAATAGAACCAGAAAGTGAGGAACAGCTAGCAATAGGAAAAGACCAAAGGTTAATGATGATCATGTTTGAAAAACTAGAACAGAATATGAAAGAATTAGGTCAGAAAATGGAACAAAATAAAGCAGAATTAAAACAGGACATAGAACAAAGTTTAGGTCAGAAAATAGAGGGAGTGAGAGAGGACTTGGAAAATAATAAAAAAGAAATAGGTCAGAAACTGGAACAGAATAAGGAAGAGATAGGTCAGAAAGTAGAGGAAGTGAGAAAGAACTTAGAACAGAAAATGGAATTAGGAAGACAGAACTTAGAACAGAAAATAGAATTAGGAAGACAGGAGTGTAAAGAAAATATGAAAGTAATGGAAACTAATTTAAAATTAGTACATAAAAACTTAAATGAGACAAAGGAAGCCTTAGAAGCTAGGATAGAAATCATAGGAGATAGGATGGGAAAAATAGAATCAGAAATGAGAGAAAATAAGATTGTATTAGAAGGAGAAATTGCTAGATGTAGAGATGAAATAACAGAATGTAATACAAGTGTAGACTGTAAGATTACAAATGTAAAAGCAGAAATAACTGAGGAATTAAGGAAAGAGATTGAGGTAGTAAAGAAAGACATTATTAATGAAACTGTAGAACAAATTGTAGTTCCTAAAATTAAGACGATGACTGATGTAGTACATTCGCAACAGGATGCTATAAATGATATGAAACAAAGTCACTTAGAAATAAAGAATGATTTAAAATCAATTTGTGAAGAAATGAAGAAAGGGAAAGAAAGTTTGGCTAATGTAAATGATGTTGTGAATGCACTACAAAGGCAAGATGATTTAGATGTAAGTAATGTACAAGATGAGAGTTATTTGAATAATGTACAAAATGTTGACTCACCATACAGAGAAAGAGGTTCACAACCAAACAATGACACAACACACAACACATGTTACACCAACAGCATATTACATGAAATCACACCACCTACATTTGACGAGGAGAAGGGAGACGATCCAAAACTCTTTGTTAAAGAGATGGAAGAGTATTTTAAAGTGAAAAGGATACAAAATGAGCTTAGGATGATGATAGTCAAGAAAAGCTTAAAAAACAAGGCATTAGAATGGCTCAGGTTAACACTAGCTGGTCATGAGTCATATAGCTCATTCAGAAATCTATTCCTATCAAGGTATTGGGGCCCAGCTAAGCAAAACCAAACTAGGGTAGAGCTAGCAACAGGTAGATATGATCCAACCAAAGGGTTATCGCTAGTCGATTATTTTATGAAAGTAGCCAACAAAGGAAAGCTGTTAGAACCTAACCTGTCGGAAGCAGAGCTAATTACCAGCATAACAAGACATTTCCCAGACATGGTGAGAACAGGGTTAATTGTTGCGAGTCCAGTAGATTTCGCAGATATGATAGAATTACTGACAGCTTTCGAAACACAAAATGGTCAGCCTAATGAGCATAGACATAGGAACGGTCACCCAAACTCACCTATCTTAAACCGGAGCACAGCTACGAACAACCAGAATGAGGGAGAAGATAGAAATACTAGGAGCACCCATGAAAGGGGGAGAGGGGCACACCATTTCCCACCACCACATAATCATGGCGAAAGGATGGAGAACACAAGACAGCGGTACCACGACACAATACCGAGGGGTGAATCGGGATACCGAACATATACATATGATCGTGGAAGACCAGGAGATCGTACCCATCAAGTGAACTACATGCGATTCAGTAGGGAACACTTGAACAACCGAAGACCATCATACAACAGGGGTTCACGCCAAAGGGGCAGAAACCAATGGTACACTGACAACATAAGACAACAAGAACAGCAGGAAGTAGATGAAAATGTGCCGGATAGGACCGATGCTGCACAAAATACAGAAACAACAACCACCACCAACACTCAGGGAAATTACAATAACTAAGTTCATCCCAACCGAGTGGATGACCAACAACACAAACCATAAGCAACTTACAATTGACATCGACACCATGATGGCTACACGAAGAGAAAGATGGAACTATTGTACCCTGGATCACTGGTCATAACAAAACAGCTGGGTGACCACACGTATGAGCTACAGAATACAAATGGCAAGTTGGTAGGAAGATACCATAAAAATAAATTAAAACCATACAAAGAAAGGACCATATAGTCTTTGCCAACAAATATGTAAGGCAGGAATAGTAGAGATGATGGAAAATAACAATTTTTAATGGGTTACTTATAGAAAATTATGTTCAGATTAGAAATTACAACAAGAAAGAAAATCAACATAGTCATTGGCTATATTGACCACAAAGAGCATTGTCAACAAAGACAGATGAGGACACTGATTGTCATTAAAGAAATGAATTATAGCGACGGAAAATAATGTGTTTTTGACGTAAGGATGTCAGGGACAAAAATAAAAAGGAATCAATTGTGATGACAAAGATAAAATATTTCGACACAAAGATGTCGAGGGTGAATTGAGAAGAAAAATAATACAACTGCAGAATAATTATAAGTATAGAAGTTTTCTCTTATAGAGATAAGAGACAAAGAGGTGACAATTGGTGAAGTAAGAAAAACCATAATCAGAAAAACAATGCCCATGAATTAAGATGGATATAGCCAATGCTAAGCTCGAAGAAATGTTGAACCAAATAATAATGAATAATAACCCAATTAAAAAAATAGTACCATTAGTAACATCAGAGTATAAGAACCGACTCAACAACCTGCCTATACATAATAAGACATTACAAGACAAAGAAGACAAAGAACTGAATAAAATATTGCCATAAATATGATCATAATCATTAGCTCAAAATTTGTCTCCTGTTTTTCTCTCCTCATAACAAGGAACATAAGTCAAAAGCTACATAATAAACCATGATACACTTAAATTATATTTGTGTCAATGTCAAATGTACAATAACTGAATGTGTTGTATAATAACTGAATATGTGTTGTATAATAAAAGAACATATGTTGTATGATAACTGGTTATGTTGTACAATAACTGAATATGTATTGTATAATAACTGGATATGTTGTACAATAACTGAATGTGTGTTGTATAATAACAGAACATATGTTGTATGATAACTGGATATGTTGTATAATAACTGAATATGTGTTGTATAATAAAAGAACATATGTTGTATGATAACTGGATATGTTGTACAATAACTGAATATGTATTGTATAATAACTGGATATGTTGTATAATAACTGAATGTGTTGTACAATAACTGAATATGTATTGTATAATAACTGGATATGTTGTATAATAACTGAATGTGTTGTACAATAACTGAATATGTATTGTATAATAACTGAATATGTGATGTATAATAATTGAACACGTATTGTGTAGTAACTGAACATGTGAAATTTACAAAGACATGCTGTGCCATGCCAAAACAAAAGACAAAGACAAACAGCGAAGAAGACTGTAAAGAAAAAGAAAAAAAAAAAAAATATTGTACAAAGTGATTGCATCAGAGGAGTAGGGAGAAGTATTGTATTGTGTTTCAAGATTGTAAATATAGGTGACAACTTGAAAAACAAAACAAGGGGCATGTGAGACAGAATATTAGAAGACCCCAAAAGAAAATCGTTCATGTAAATGTTTGTTAAAAGTGTAATTCATTTTTTGATGTTGGTATGAGATAATTAAATGACGAAAACATGTTGATAAGTTTCATTGTTACGAACAACTAAGTTTGCACAAAGACGTCATAAATCTTTCCATATTTGATTTTAATATATGTGTATAAATATTAGAATTGTTTGTGTTCCATAATAAAAGTAGGGGACGATGATTGGGATCACTTCCCTAATGAGAAAGAACTATTTGATGAATATGAAAAAGGCGGTGTCGCGTCAAACGACGCCAAAAAACTGTTCACTAGCGTCTCCGTATTCGGCATGGATGGACGCATTTTTATGTGTACGCATCATGAAATAGTAAAAGTGAATTTACTAAGTGTTTAGAGACCTTTAATTAAATTTCGGCGATGCTAGGGAAGTTGATCCGCTAAAATAAGACTTTCTACTGTGATACGATTTAAAAATTGTGAACAAGAAGGTGCAAATAAAATGTCTGACTAAAGTTAAACCCGAGTGTATGTTCATTCCATCCGTTACCACGCCCTGAGGGAAATAAGAGCCACATCGCTCAAACAAGAAGCCACCCGCAAATAAAAACAGCACCATGCTGTATTTTATTGAAACAGTATTCTTCTTTTTTCTTCTTTCTTGATCCTGCATTTTGTACTTCATGTACTTTAGTAATAACTTCTCCTGGTGAGTTTTATTTAAACTATTTACATGATTGTGAAAAGTTGTGATATCATCATAAGCGAGATGAGCAGTTCTGCACTCTTTTCTCCCCACTGGTAGCCCGTGTGAACAGACAATAGCTGGCAATTTCTTGTTCTTGTTGGGCTTGTTGGGTGTTTTCACTTTCGACCTGGACTTCCTACCATCTGCGCATTCAGTTACTTGTATATCATTTTCTGAATCACTTGTATTAACCTCCATGTTGTCATTTAATAGCCTGCTTATTTAAATGCAAACTTCTCCCTGACAAAGCTGGCCCGATATCAATGATATTAATAGGAAGTTCTTTTGTGTGTAAAACAAATTCCTATTGTTTCTGGTGGCAAGTGTTCATCCAGAGTTTCTTTTTTTCTTTTCTTTATTTCTTCATTATCACTGATAATGATGTCCTGCAGTGTTGTTGTCCCTTCAGGTCTCTCAGAAGCTTGTATTGTTAGTGTTTATCAACTTTTGCTTTAACTGACTGAGAGCAAATATTGAGCGTTGCAAAAACTTGAAGATTTCAACACCCCATAACAACAACAAATGTCACATTTTGACAAAACCAGTTCCACAGTTCATGCATGGCAATAAGCTTTATATGTAACTGCAAAAATCTGAATTTCGATCAAATGAGCATTATCGACTATTGAAAAAATGCTTCTCAATTACATGCTGTAATGAGGTTTACATTTGTTTTTGCAAAGTAAAATATTGCCTATATCTTATGGTTTACTAATTATACAAAATTCATTTAGAATGAACAGCACTTCACAAGGTATTCCCAGAAATTTGTAAATTTGCCACATGACTATCATAAATGTATGGTATTTTAATCAAAATTGTTATAGCTATTTTTACTTTGTCTACTGGTAAGTATTGTATTTCACCCAAAAATTTGATGTCGAGATTTCACCGCAAATATATGTTTTGAGACCCCCTGAACCCAAAAAAAGCATTTTTAGAAAAAGGTTCAAGTGTGTATTTGTATGTGTCAGCCTGTGGAGAGCATAACTCAAAAACAAAAAGTCAGCTAAAAACCAAAGTTGGTATTTGAGTTTAATGTCTTTGAAGGATGTGACATGAAGATTTTGAAGAAAATTCCTTCATTCTAAACTACCCTTTACATGGAAAATTTTTTGAAAATTTTGATTTTCTTGAAAACGGCTTTAACAATTTTGATTAAAATGCCTTATTAAGTAAAAATTGAAGCTATTAGCAGTGAAGCAACAAGATTCTAAAATAAGAACAAATTAGAATTTTAGAATTAAAATGCCTTATGTTTAAGATAGTTGTATGACAAATGAAATGCATATTTTGAATTTTCTGACTATAGCCTGTGTAGTTCTGTTTACTGTGGATGACTTTTGAGTAACTCATAAATCATAAGAGATAGACACATCTTATATACCTTGCTAAAATACATCATTTATGCCCAAATACATTTTTTTGTAGAGTGAACCATTTTGGAGATATTCCTTGTTAATTTGTGTCAGTTTTGCAAAACTTAGTTTTGTAAAATAGAACATCATTGTTTATTTTTTTATATGTTAAGCGTGCAAAGACAATGAAATTTGAAAGTTTTAAAAGATTTGACTATTCCTCAAAGCCTACTGTATTCTAATATTCCCCTTGTACCTACAAGAAAATAAGGAATAAAATAATTTATACAAATGTTTATCTCAACTAACACGAAGAAGATATAGCAATAAGAGTTTGTAAGAATGGTTAGTACAAGAGTAGAGAAAGTCATGTGAGTGCAGCACATCAGATGTTTATGAATAGATTATTTATGACATACTTAAAGTGCTGCAGTCTTGCGGGGAGCTGCAGTTGGAGTAGTGCTTAGATACACAGCTATGTATATCCTGAAACATTTCCCGGATCTGTTTGGGCCAGCCATTTGCAGCACCAGAGGAAAGCTCTGAAAGAAAAGGAAACCAAATTACTAACTTCAGTGAGGTTTTACTCAATATATAATAGGCTCACATCACAAAATAACAAACAAGCAAAGTAAGGAACAAAATTAAATAGAATGAAGCACACTTCAATTTTATAAGAGACATTCTCGAAGCTTGCGGAGTAAACAACCCACAGTTATCGTAGTATGTTGTGAGCAATGCTTGATCCCCCTAGCATCAGTGGTGACACCTCCTATGATCTTACTGAGAGAAGGTGCATGCTCTGTTGGCCAACTGTGACTGTGCTATAACTTGCATAGCCCTCTGACTCAAGTATTGCTATGTGACATATAAAGGATGGAAATCACACATATGTTAACCAGGGATTCTACATGATGAATGTAACAAATATTTACAATACTGTTTCAGCAAAAAAATATAGTTTGTGCCAAATATTTGGAGCTATCTAGTTTTTTGATAAATTGATATAAATGGTTTATGAGGGTTGTTTGATATATAAATCCCCACATTTTTTTATCTGAACATATTTATTGTTAAGAGTCAGAATTTGGTGACAATATGCCTCAATATGTATGTTTTTCTACGTAGCCTCCAACATTGTGGGAGAGCATGTATTCCCTGCTGGTAGAAGTTCTTGTCCTGTCGGTGTAGCCATGTTGACACTCTCATCATCTTCAAAATGTGTCCCCCGTAGAGAATCTTTAAGTGGCCCAAAGAGATGGAAGTCCAAGGGTGTCAGGTCTGGACTGTAGAGTGGATGAGGCAATGATGTCCAACCCAATTTGATCTTATGTTCCTGGGTTCTCAGACTTGTGTGTGGGTGTGCATTATCATGTTGGAGTAAGTTTTCTCCTGGATTCTTGTCAGATCGAACACGTCGGAAACGTTTCTTGAGTTTATTCAGAGCCTTCACGTATGCCTCTGAATTAATGGTTGACCCTCTTGGCATGACATCCATGAAAATGATGCCATCACAATCCCAGAAGACTGTCACCGTCATTTTTCCGGCAGAAGGGGTTGTCTTGAATTTCCTCTTTTGTGGTGAATAAGGAAGACGCCACTCCATGAACTGCCTTTTTGTTTCCAGCTTTCGTTCCCCATAACAATCCAAGACAGAAACCTCGAGACAGTCCAAGACAGTCTGAGACAATCGGTCTCAAAACGCTCCAACAATTCAGATGAAATGCCCTTTCTTTGAATCTTGTGGTGTGCTGTGAGCATTCATGGAACCCATTGTGAGCACGTCTTTGAGCCTCGATCATTGCAGACACACTTCCAATGCTGACCGACAACTGTAGAGCCAATTGTTGAGTTGTGATGTGCCGGTCAGCATGAATAATGGCATCTGCATGATTCAGCAGTGGCTCCGAGGACATCCTGACCGTGGCTGATCATGGAGCCCTGTTTCTGCATTTCTTGAAGCTTTAACTTTCTTTACCCATCACCCAACAGTACTCCTATCAACTGCAGCACTGCCATACACTGCACACAAACGTTTATGGACGTTCACACAAGCATTCAATAACACCATGTTGCTTGTAACGTGAGTTCTCTGTAGATGCCATTTTGATGCTGTACTGCGGCTCTGCCATCTGCCAGAATGATTTAAAACTCAACCGGTGCACAACGAAACTTAAAATGTGAAGCACCCACCAGGACGTTTGTCTAAATATATCAATGGGTTTTTAAACAAATGTGGGGCATTATATATTGAACAACCCTGATAATGTTTCACTAAGTTTCGCACAAACATTCTGTGAACAATAATTTAATGCATTTTTACCTTAATCTAAATGAATTTAGTTACAATTTAATGTTAATATGTCATGCAAAGTTTAATTTCTAAAAGAGATTTGGCAACGTTATTTGACATTAAATTGTGGCCAAATTAATTCAAATTGAAATAAAACAACATTACAGCATTGTTCACAGAATGTTTGCATGATGGTGAAATAATGAACCATTTATATCTGTTCGTTAAGAAGCTAGATGACTCCAAATATCTAATACAAATTACGTTTTTTGATGAAACAGTTCATTATTGACAATAATTGTATGGTGCATATTTGTTGCATACATTATGTAGAATCACTGGTTAATGTATGGGCGAAGCAGTAACTTCCATCCTATATATTATTGTGCTAACAATATGGCAAATTCTGTAGATGACGTATTAAATAGATTAATTAGTTTCTTGCTTTGGTTGTTGTTGCAAGTAATCATGGCATAACATGTGAAAATCTCATGTCAATGTAGAACTTATAAACATTTCAAAAAGGAAGAAATTAATAATTTTAATATTTAGTTCATATTTGGAGTAATGGATCAATATTCTGAGAATGGAATCATTTCTATAAATTACAGGGACTTTGAAAATCTCATAGTTTGTAATGCAAATCTTGATGTGTCACCAATTTATGAGCATTAGCTCAACAATGTAAGTGTTATGTGACGAGCAATTTCTGATTTTTCAATCACCTTCACCACATTCGATGGTAACAACAAATTTAAATTTCACACAATAATTATCGCTTCACTCATTAAGCTTCTTTTAAAATCCAATAGTTATCGCCATTTAGTAAAATGTAGTAAGTTTTGTTTGGAAGTGCTGTTCTTACCTTTGTTGACAAATGCGTGCATGAATTCATGTGCAAGCATGGAACCTAGAGTTCCAAAATTGGATGGCGTTAGTTGTTTGTGTTGAAGATCAGGATGCTGAAGTATGCCCATGGTCATCACAATTTGATTTATTTCTTTGCGATATATGGCATTCATACTCAACGGTGTGAAATTATGGTGGAACGGCCAGCTAGAATTTCAAACAGAAACAAATAAGAGTAGTGATGCTTCTAGAACAGAACATCAACACTATTTTAAGGGAGATGATGGGTGAATATTTTAATTTGCACAATGTTAAAGTTACATACTTCATTTTTTGTACACATATTTGAGATGTTATGTGAAACTATTTGGCAGAGTCTAGTTTTTGTATGTCAGTTTTTGATTTATTAAATAATGCTTTTCACAAACACTCCACGCTTCTGCAAAACAAAGTTTGAATTTTTTTGTCACTCAACTAGAAACTTAAAAAAACTTTACACATGGATTTTGTAATTTCTTAACTGTAAGGGAAATTAAAAAAAAACAAAAAAAAAACACATGAAGTGCATAGCAAAAATTGAAACATTTTATTTTTTATCTCAAGAAGTACTCAATAAATCCTAAATCCCATGCATCAGTTTTTTATCATGTTTCATAGGATGTACAATACAAATATCAGCCTTCTAGCACCTAATTTTTGGATATTATTTTGTTTTGAATGAACAAAAGCAAAAATTAAAGTGAAGAAAACTGAGGTTAAAAGTTTTGTGTGCACTTTAAGCAGAAACACTGACTTGAAGTGCCCAGCTTTATAAGTAGCTTATAGTGTTTGTTCTTCTAGTCATGTTCACAACTATATAAGCCCTCCTCTTGCTATATATACAACTGTTTATTTTTACTTGAGGCAGCAATTTCACCACCTGCCAACCTATGTTTGCTCTACGCAGTACATAAGGTGAAAAGAATAGACTAACAGTAGGGAATGCAACATTTTGTGGAAGTTGCCAAAGAGTGTATTCACAGGGTAGAGTAAAGTGCAGCTGAGATTCGCCAACACTACAACATAAATATCTGGCTACCTTGCTTTCTTTGGATTCTGACCAAGAAGTTTGAACTGCCGTTGATACATCTTAACTTGTGCTTCCAGAATATTGTTGAAGAAAGCGTCCTCATGCACGTTCACACTGCTGTAATAGTTGTCTAGCTCAGTTGCATTCAAGATGAACTTAGGGAAACCTACAATCACAAGAATGTTAGTGGTTACATGTAACATTATGGATGATATTACTCTGTTATTTAACAGTACGAGCCTCTCTATCTGTACCAGCACTTTGATTAATGCTGTCATTTATAACTGCACTTGTTTCTTCATGCCTGCATATATATGAGTCATTCCATGTCAAATCGCCCAAAATATGGTAAAAATTGACCTTAATATCTCAGGTTTTCTTGAAAAGTTTTGTACATGTTTTGGAACAAAATAGATTTGACTCGTGTTTCTTCATTTTATATAAAAAGATTTATTTTGGCAGATATTAATTTTTGAAATATCCCAAAAGTCGCGTGCTCGTCACCCTTCAATCAATCATACCTCCAACTGTAACCAAACAAATTGCTTGATCTTTGGCTCAAATCAAAGATAAATCACAGTCTTTTGTGAGGTATTTATTAGAAAATTTTATTAATTATTATTATTATATTTTATATGATTGAGTTTTTAAGGTTAGATATAAAATAAACTCAGCCATTTAAAAATCTGAAAATAAAACTAAAAAAAATCTGATGTGTTGCACGCACTCACATGACTTTCTCTACTCACTCTTGTACTAACCATTCTTACAAACTCTTATTCCTATATTTTCTTCGTGTTAGTTGAGATAAACATTTGTACAAATTATCTTATTGTTTATTTCCTTGTAGGTGCAAGGGGAACGTTAGAATACAGTGGGTTTTGTGTGATAGTCAAATGTTTTAAAGCTTTGAGATTCTGTTGTCTTTGCACACTTAATATATAAAAAAATGAACAATGATGATCCATTTCACGAAAGTTCTAGTTTTCTGAAACTCACACACATAACAAGGAATATTTCCGAAATGGTTCACCCTACAAGAAAATTTATTCAGTCATAAATTGTGTATTTTAGCAAGATCTACATTTTTGTATAGTATGATTTGGTCTATCTCTAACGGTTTACCAGTTATACAAAAGTTGTCCAGAGTAAATATGACTACAGGGGCTTTAGCCAGAAAATTCAAGATATACATTTCATTTGTCATAAAAATATGTCAAACATACAACATTTTAATCAAAATCGTTAGAGCCATTTTCAAGAAAATCAAAATTTTTGAAAAATGTTCCGTGTAAAGGGTAGTTTAGGGTGGGGCTATTTTCTTCAAAATCTTTGTGTCGCATCCTTGAAAGACATTAAACTTAAATACCAACTTTCGTTTCTAATCGACTTTTCGTTTTTGAGTTATGCTGTCCAGAGACTGACACACAGACACGGACCTTTTTCTAAAAATGCTTTTTTTGGATTCAGGGGGCCTCAAAACATATATTTCCGGCGAAATCTGGAGATTGAATTTTTGGGTGGAATACAATACTTCCCCTACTTACCAGTAGAGAAAGTAATACACTGAAGTTTACTCAATATTCCCATAAAAAATCAGAATGGAGTCTCTAATAGTTCACTTGTAATTAAATTGCTTACAAATCAGTGCAGCAGACTCATGGACAGCGGTGACGGCTACCGTAACCATGTACAATAATACTGCACACACGTATGAAGAAGGAATTTGTTAAACAAGGGATACATTAACGGCCAAACACACCTTGCATCACAAAAGATGCAGATAGTCCTAGTTGGTTGCATAAGTGGATAATTAGTAGGCATTTTTCAATCCAGATGGTATATTAGAGAATGCTCTGCATGACCTCTTGGTCAGGAGATTGATACTGCAACAATGACATGATGTCACCCAGACTCTCTGTGTTACGTTAGTTATCAGTAACAGAAAACCTAATTACTGTATTGGTTATTCTTACGGCTGTTAATGGCAGGACTTTACTATCTATTCACTCTAAGGTTGATCTGTGCGAAACTGAACCCAGGTGGCCAGTTCACAGTTATAATTTATCCTTCCGCCATTCGCGCCAGAAATACTGTCACAACCATGTAGTGAGTGCATGCGATACGTAACAGAAAGGATACGATCCCTTATTCCGTCAATTTAAAGAGTGACTAATATGTAACTAGAGACGATAAGATTGATAGTCACAACAAAATAAACGATGCACATGTTATAATTATTATTTTTATTTGCAAGCACTGTTTATACTGGTACACGAAAAACCGCTGAACTCAGAAGTTAATTTCACTACTTCTTTGACGGGAACAGTTGGATATTTCTCACACAACTTATAATACACGTTAAAGACTATTGTTTTTTCACCACTAGTCAATGGTTGTCCCACCTTATGCTTTACATAAGTCGACGAAGACGCAAGAGCAAATTCGCTGCTGCCGTCCGCCATGATTCTAAATAGAAACTGCTGACTGTAAACAATGCTCGGACATCAGGTAATTCACACGAGTTACATGTTGGGACTTGTAGCTCTGTTTATCAGCATACATCAGCGTTAATTAAACTCTTAGGTATCTGTGTAGAATATTACATCATTTAAGGATAAATTCATTCTTAAACTCAGATTACTAGGATGGGACTACTTCCCTGCACGCATTGCTACCGTGTTGTACCACGGTGCACTGGTCACATGGGTTTGTTTTGACGCGGACAAACCTAAGACTGAACCTAGTATAGTTGGGCTAGTACTCACCAGTACTCTGTACTGGTAGTTACTGAATTGTACGAAATGAGTACCGGAAGCTCTGAAACATGCCATGAGCATAGCTCTTACAGGATCATCACTGTTTGCTTGTTTGTATAAAATTCGAATAGTTTACTGATCAGAAAATAATCTTATAATATCTAATGACGGGGAAGCATTTATACTGAAGAAAAATTTGTTTTTGTTGCTCGCTGTATGTCAAAGAATCAAATGAAAACTAATGAGTTAAATTTACCCACCGGAATTAACAATTACCAATGACCCCTTGGGCAAACCACGTTTGTGAAATTTATCTCAAAGAATATTTAAAATAATGCCTTATATATTTGTCAGCAATAGGCAGAATTGTACAGATGCAACTTAAACAGTCTTTACGTCTATCATAATCTGGGATTGCTGTGAATTATTCCATGTAATAATTTCCTTTAATATGTTCTTAGAAAACTACATGATCTATACTATCATTCCTCAGAGAACCGAAGAATATCTGCCCAAAGGTTTTAGGTCAACTCTTTGATCTAACTGAATCTCCTCTTTCTGCCACATTATGTGACATTCTGGCTCTGATGTGATCAGCAAAAGCAATCTCCTGTTGTACAAGAAAAGTGATTCCAGGACAACATCCCTTCAAGCCAACTTGGAAAAATGGAAAGGTTTAGTTGAGTTTTAATTTTACAAGCACAAGTCTGCTTAATGGCTCTGTGTGTAACAGTGCTCATCTGTCACCTACCTACCTATCAACAGACCCATTGTGTCTGACTTATTCTTCAGTATCTTCATGTTATCACTGTCGAGAGGAAGTGACTCTAAGTTCCTCGTGAAAGCATCTTTTAAATTGCTGAACATTAGTCTCACCTGCAACAACATTTGAACATGCGTTATTACAAAGGGCATTCACATTACTTTCCATACCCATTCCTCTACAAACTATCCTTACAAAAGTTTCTTCTTCAGCTAGTTGTTAATCCATGTAAACTATGAATTCACATTTACACGTCTCATAGTGCAACAAGAAGGTAAAACAATGCTCAAATTTTTAAAGAGCGTGTCGCTATCAAATAACTGAGATCGTATGCTCTTTGTATGTGCATGAGGAAGAAAAGAATAATAGGATCCCATTTGATGAGTGAGTGAGTAGGGTTTAAGGGCCCATCGACAGCTAGATCATTAGAGCCCTGGTTCCCATTTGAGGAAACTATAGGGTTAGACACATAAAACTGGTCTGTGTTATGACATTGATTTTAAACAAACTTCCAGTGATTTGAAACCAACTCTAATAGAATAAAGTAATAAAATGCAATATAATGCATGAATCTTCATAATAAATGTTGGAAGTGCCCTCCATCTGTGTCCAGACACTTCTGTGCATGTCTTACGAGATTCATGAAAACACATGCTGTCAATTCCTCGTGGATGATGCTGCGGGTACAATTCCTCATGTTATCCTTGAGATCCTCAATGGTACGGGGATTCTACTTCGTCACTTTTCCCCCATAAATAAATAAATATGACATGTCGACAAATCTGGTGATCACAGTGGCCATAAGTTTTTGCTCACTGTCCTTTCTACAGTGAACATGTGATGAATACGGGTAAGTGACCTCTCAGACCTGTGACATGTTGCCCCATCTTGTTGAAAGAAACAGTAATTGCGCTCCTCTTCTGTCAGTTGGGAATCAAATTCATCCAAGAAGGTCAAGTAGACCTCCGTGTTGACTGTGGTGTCGAAGATCGGGCCCATAATGCATCTCACAGTCATAGTGAATGGATCCATTCCTACACCATTTTTGCACTACATCTCCAATACTGCTTTTTGCCAGTACTAAGTAAAGTGGATATTTGTCTCTGAATAATTCTTGTGTTACCTTGATAAAGCTGGTCTTTATTTATACCTCTACAATAAATATTTGCTCTGGTATTGAATAAATAATGCTTATTTAAAAAATAACACTTTACATGTGTGTAGAACATCTGTGAACTGTTTATAAACAACAATGAAACAAAACACGCAGCATATAGTATAGCCAACATATTACATTTGAAGAAAAAAGAAAGAAAAGAAAACAATACGTTAGATAATTTCTTTCCAAAACATATGAGATGAGACGGGCTAGGCTGGGCTGGTTTTATCTGCCCAACTTGTATTAAGCATTTGAAAATTCAAACCAATAACTGCTTTACTAGCTACACAAAAGCCATGCATGAATGAAGGGGATTTCTGAGGCTATTCTTAAAAATTTCAAGACACTCTGATTGTTCCAATAGCATGATATCAAGAAATATATTTTATTTATTATAAAAATATCTGAAAGATATTATATTTTAATAAAAGTCAGGCACATTTTTAGAAAAACAAAATCTTTGAAAGACCACTTTATGTGAAATAGATTTTTTTTGTAGAATGAAACATTTCAGAGATATTCTACGTTATTTGTTTGAATATTCTCAAATAGAAATATGTTATTAATTTTTTAATTTTAGATGAAAATATGGTAACCAGCTTTAAAACGTTTGACTACCACTTAAAGTCTGTTGTATTTCTCTTGTACCTACAGAAAATTAGTAATGAGATAACTTGTACAAATGTTTGTATGAATAGTTAGTACAAGAGTAGAGAAAGTCACGTGAGTGTAACACATCTGATTTATTTAAGCTTATTTTATGTATCAGTCAGTATGAACACTTACCATGTTGCTGGAGTCAGTATGAAACATTTGACGAGCGAATACTGCAGCGGTGGCAAAGCCAAAGTATGTATTAGTAAGCTCTGCACAGTTCCATGAAGATCTGTCCATAGCACTGTTACCAGTTTTCCTCAGCTGCTCCCTCCTTGCTTCTTCAAAAGTCTTAGGAAGATAGCCAATCATTCTTTCAACAGTTCTCCATACCAGGAAATTTTTCAGCTTTCTGGTTATTCACAGGAATCAATGTAAAACAAATGAAACTAATTAAGATAATGTGATATTTATTTCCCTAATTGGCATTTTATCAAATCTGTAAATGAAATCCAGACCAAAATCTCAGAAGCATATGTTGTAATTCTACACAAATATGCAGAATTTGTGAACACCAAATGTGTAATATAGTAATGTAGATGATGAGTATTTTCTCTGCATATTGTGAACAAGTTTGTTACCAATGTAGATATCCATCAATAGAATTCCAATTCAAACAAAGTTTAAATTTTACATCTATAATTGGTACTAAGGCACTACCCAGAAGCCAAAAAACTTATACTTTTAAAATGGTGTGTTGACTGATTCGAAAGAAGTCATAAAGGTCAAAAATGAATGATAGGGAAATATATGTGCTGAAGCAGCAGATAGCCATTTAGCATTTAAACTGCAGAAGCATGGAAAGTGTTAAAGGGAGCAAGAAAGAAGACCCAACATCAATGGAACAGTGGGCAGAATATCATGAGCAATCATTAAATGAAGAATGGCAGTTCTAAATATGATCTGACAAACAACTTGGAAAAAATGGAAAAGCTTCTGATCCAGGAAATGTTCAAATATAGAGGAAACAATTAAACTGAGTCATATTTTAGTAGTATATGAGTTCACTTAAACTTATTTCTGTCTGGACGCGTTTTGAAGAACAGCATCTTCATTCTCAATGGTTTCTTAACTGGCGGTTGAAGAGGAAATATCTGTGCTGCTAGCTGGGTTACTGAACATAAACTTCATTATGTCGTCTGCTTGTGGTATATCAAAATTCATGGAACATTCTTCATATGTATATTGGGAGAAAATGCTGGTTAATTGCAAAGAGTTGCTGGATTCATAAGGCTTTGGTCTTCTAAAGCATGTCTTTTGTCGTCATGATAGAGGCTATACCCATTTGAATATATGTCTCTAATATCAGCAAGGAAACATTAAAACTGCTTTAGACACTGACGATAGATATCATGGACTTCAAAACATGGTGGCAGAAGTACTTGAAGAAGACAGCCAATACTATTGCTCATTCTGGTATCCAGGATTCACTCTTTCAAAGTCTAGGTATCTAACCTACAACTGAAAACACTCTGATTACCTCGAGGCATGTGAATATATTGATGGCATTATCCAGCGCTGTTTCAAGTTGACAAAAGGGACCACAAGTCCAGATCTGCCATCCCGGAGTGTATATGGAACAGTTGTTATCCCAGTCAACAATAAGAAAATACACATGTTGAAAAATATAGTACATTCCATATGAATATCTGCACTTCTATCAGACAGGGCAAAAACTCGTGCTGAACTTGATGATTTCTAGAAACATTGTGTTTTGTAATGTAAATATATTAGAATATGTTAGTTAGCTTCATGAGATATTATTACCACAATGTTTTGTTTCATAAGTCTTCAAGTACATAAATATAGTCCAAATCATTCTTACTCTACATATGACATTGTCTAATTATTTTATAAAGGAAACAAGTCCTGAATATAAAAAGGTTCTGTAACTCCATGAAATGCCAAACTGAGGTCAGTGAATAGCACAATGTATGGATCTGCAAGTTATCTGCAGAACATAAATTTCCAAGATGCATACTTTGGATACTATTAAGTTTTTCTAGGTTTTCCAAAAACTATGGTTTTAGCACTTGTTTCCCCTTTCAAATCACAGATTTAATTGGTCCAAGCAACAATAGGAGGCAGGGAATTGCATGGAGTGATTGGCTGTCCTCTCGCCACAATCAGCATCACTGACAAGGTGAAATTATCTTTACAGCTTGACTACAGGCACTTAAAAATGTGCGCTACTGTAGGATTGCCCACCAATGTTATGTTTCGACAGCCATAGCGGCGTAATTTAGTGGAAATTCACCTCGGGCGTGAGTTGTGTGTATGGTGAGAGTGATAGCATGGTGCAGGAAATTCAGAGACAGTGAAACAAATGAAGATGATGGTCAGGAAAGGAAGTGTTTGACACCCTCCCTACAGCCCACACTTAGCACTTACAGCTTTAGTTACAGGTAGAGAGTATTTTCACTCTAATACTCTCTTAAAGATGCACACCTGGATAAAGAGACACATGGCAAGTGGAGGGTATTGGAAAGTTATGTATCAAAAAGGTTTAAATCTTCATGATGATTATGTAGTAAAGTAGTTTATCGACATGGTGAATTTTGTCAATAAAACCATTTTTCTATTCACATTGGTTTTGATTTTATATCCTATCAGAGGTTGAAAGAAAAATTAGCCTTCACATAAAATGGTTTTATGAATCTAAAGGGTTGGTAATAACATTATGTAATAAAAATAAATAATAAATAAATATACTTCCATGGGGGGATGAGAATCTATGAGGAGAGCAAAAAACTTACAAACCAGCTGCACAGCATTTTGCCTGTCTGCCGCTGTCATAAAAAGGCATTGAAACCATAAAGTATTTTTAAAACCACTTTTAAAGGCTTTACTTACCAACTTTACGAAAAGAGATTCTGAAACTAGTCACCGTCATTGGCCATACATTTTTGGCACCTCTTTAGGAGAATATCCATCTCTCGCCGTAGTTCATGTTGAGAAATGCTGGCAGATATTTTGTTTTAATTCTTCCAGTTTGTTTGCTGTACACTTTATGTTTTATAAAAATAATTATATTTTATGTTACCCTACCCCAGAGATAGAAATTGCACAGGGTTAGGTCGGGGGATCTCTACTAATAAGTCTATTCTGAAACACACTTTCAATTGTTCTCATTGAAAGATCGGCCATTTGAGCCTTTCCAGAGTCTTGTTCAAAAAAGGCAAAATCACACTCCCTATCTGCTAATTCTCTAAAAAAAAGGTCAAGATTATATTTACGCATGTATGCGCAACAACTGTTGACTCAAAAAAAATTGGGCCTGTAACTGTTTCTCTGCTAACGGCACACCATACACCTATGTTTTTGTCATGAAGGGGTACTTCATGGACAATATTAGGTTTCTCAGAGCTCCAATAATAATTATTTTGTGTACAGACATATCCATGACAGTGGAACCAAGCCTCGGCTGTGCAAAATATTAAATGTGGGTCAATTTCACTATTGTGAGTCCACTCACAGAATGTGTGCCTAATTACAGGATCACCTGATTAAAGAGCATGTGCTACAGTTATTTTGTAGGGTTTTAACTTGAGCAATTTAGTAGCTGCTCACATAGAGTCATAAGAAGTGCCTGCCTGTTGTGAAAGACACTTAAGCAATTTTGAGGGGAATTCTCCATATAAGACAGACGTCGTCTAATGTTTCTTTGTTAAGAGCTGTACACTGTAGATTTCTTATCCTAAACCCTTCCTGTGGCCTGAAGTTTATTGTATAGTCCATGGATTGTTGTAAGGCCTGGAAATCTCTCTGCAAATCGTACTTTCACTTGACAAATTAACTGAATCATAAATAAATACATGCTGTGCAGTAGATAACCCATAATATACTTTGTCACTAAGTAATGTCACTCATAATAACAGAACCACATCACATCACAATACTGTATAAAGAGCAAAACTGCATCAGAAGTGTGACCTTGTTTACAGCAGCAGTGTGTTATCATTGTTTCCAAATGCCCAGTGAAAAACACCGTGCACACAGTTTGAAGGTTTGTGTCTCTCTTGATATGGATCATTATCATGCTTGACTGATGGTTTTAACCCATCTCAAAATGAATGGGCAAAGTACTCACATTTTGTCCTCACTTTGTCCTTGCAGAAGTTTATTTACAAGCTTTGAGAGCTTATGAAAGTAATGCCAGTCTGATAACACTACAACATCATCTGACTCCAGTGTTTTCATAGAAGTTGGTATTATCTCTCGGAAATATTTCTTCCAGTTTATCTAAAAGAAAGAGACAAACAATTTGCATTCACATGACTTTCTCTTTTCACTCTATTATAAACTATTCTTCTATCTGCCGCTAGTTAAATTCATGATAGACCTTCATTGCACATTTCACACGACATTGGGTATAAGAAGGCTAAAGAGATTTTTTAAAGAACAGCTTGCTATGTAGTAGCTTTGAAATTCTATTCTCTTTACATAACCAAAATAAAAAAATGAATAGCAACTTACTACTTGCAAACAGTATAAGTATTTGAAAATTCAAACCAATCACAAAACACATCTTAGAAATTCTTAATGCCATAAAACAGTTTACTATTATAAATTCTATTTTAACAAGAGGTAAAGATTTTCTCTTAAAGTTTACCAATTGTACACAAGCTAATCAGAATGAAGAGGATTTCAGAGGCTATTAATAGAATATATAAGATATTGCCGCACATCAAAGCAGGTCAAGGTCAGTCACCTCACACCACTATGCTGCTAGGCAACGTGCTGCTAAGAGCAAACCCCATTTCCAGATATTTTGGGAAGCTTCAACTGCCGACTTGTATTAAGAAAGTTCACAAACCGTTAATTTCCAGAGAAATTGCTGGTACATGTGAGCTAGTTGGCAGAGACAGAGAAGTCACGTTGATCAGTTTTGGTGAGTTCAGCCAGTTGCATTAGTAGAATTGTCAGAGAGAGTTGTAGATAGCTGTGTACGCTGGACTTGTCAATTATCACAAAATCCATTCAATATCTTATAAATGTAATAAACATACAGTATTTTAATCAGCATTGTCAGACTTATTTTTCAGAAAATCCAAATTGTTGAAAAAACTTTTAATTTTAATTTTTAATACCTTTTCTATACATACATGACATATAAGATGCACATAGAGGAAATGCAATGTGCGAGGGTAATAGCAAGAAAACAGAAGGGAGAGCCCAAGGAAAGAATACGTTCATTAAACACAATAAAGCAAGCAGAGCAGCCATTTCTGCTAGGAATATTCACAATTGAATTGGAAACTAATTTAATTTTAATTTCTTAAATTATTCAAATTTTAAAAAGAAAATATATTTCACTTACAAATGAAACTAATTTTTCCAGCTGAGAAATATTCATTGCTTCTTCGACAGGTGTGTGAGTACTTTCCAGTAAAGTTTTGTAGAAGGAAAAGATATTTTTCACTTGTTGTGTTACGGCATCTTTGTCATCTCCATCTTGCAGCAGCTGTGCTATCTGTAACAGAAGTATTGCGATAATCTGATGATATTCTCATAAGCAACTATACCTTAGTCCTGTATTTCAAACACAAATCTGCCTTTAGGCATTCTAAAGGGTCCATATTAAATATGGACAAACATGTGATAAGCGTTTTGATTGTGTTTAACTACGAGTGTCCTCTGAATGGTCAAAAAACTCCTAAGCATATAAACTACTGTACTAAAACCTACCTAAATGCCTACCTCACTTACCTTCTGCCTGCCCCACTGGGTGAGGGGCTTTCAGGAACTAGGTGAGGGTTTGTGGAGGTGAGAGAGTGGGGCAGGCAGGAGGTAGGTGAGGGGTTTGTGGAGGTGAGAAAGTGGGGCAGGCAGGAGGTAGGTGAGGGTTTGTGGAGGTGAGAGAGTGGGGCAGGCAGGAGCTAGGTGAGGGGTTTGTGGAGGTGAGTGAGTGGGGCAGACAGAAGGTAGGTGAGGGGTTTGTGGGGCATGCAGGAGCTAGGTGAGGGGTTTGTGGAGGTGAGAAAGTGGGGCAGGCAGGAGGTAGGTGAGGGGTTTGTGGGGGTGAGAGAGTGGGGCAGGCAGGAGCTAGGTGAGGGGTTTGTGGAGGTGAGAGAGTGGGGCAGGCAGGAGGTAGGTGAGGGGTTTGTGGGGGTGAGAGAGTGGGGCAGGCAGGAGCTAGGTGAGGGGTTTGTGGAGGTGAGAAAGTGGGGCAGGCAGGAGGTAGGTGAGGGGTTTGTGGGGGTGAGAGAGTGGGGCAGGCAGGAGGTAGGTGAGGGGTTTGTGGGGCATGCAGGAGCTAGGTGAGGGGTTTGTGGAGGTGAGAAAGTGGGGAAGGCAGGAGGTAGGTGAGGGGTTTGTGGGGGTGAGAGAGTGGGGCAGGCAGGAGCTAGGTGAGGGGTTTGTGGAGGTGAGTGAGTGGGGCAGACAGAAGGTAGGTGAGGGGTTTGTGGGGCATGCAGGAGCTAGGTGAAGGGTTTGTGGAGGTGAGAAAGTGGGGCAGGCAGGAGGTAGGTGAGGGGTTTGTGGAGGTGAGAGAGTGGGGCAGGCAGGAGCTAGGTGAGGGGTTTGTGGAGGTGAGTGAGTGGGGCAGACAGAAGGTAGGTGAGGGGTTTGTGGGGGTGAGAGAGTGGGGCAGGCAGGAGCTAGGTGAGGGGTTTGTGGAGGTGAGTGAGTGGGGCAGACAGAAGGTAGGTGAGGGGTTTGTGGGGCATGCAGGAGCTAGGTGAGGGGTTTGTGGAGGTGAGAAAGTGGGGCAGGCAGGGGGTAGGTCAGGGGTTTGTGGAGCTGAGAGAGTGGGGCAGGCAGGAGCTAGGTGAGGGGTTTGTGGAGGTGAGAGAGTGGGGCAGGCAGGAGCTAGGTGAGGGGTTTGTGGGGGTGAGAGAGTGTGGCATGCAGGAACTAGGTGAGGGGTTTGTGGAGGTGAGTGAGTGGGGCAGGCAGGAGGTAGGTGAGGGGTTTGTGGGGGTGAGAGAGTGGGGCAGGCAGGAGGTAGGTGAGGGGTTTGTGGAGGTGAGAAAGTGGGGCAGGCAGGAGCTAGGTGAGGGTTTGTGGAGGTGAGAGAGTGGGGCAGGCAGGAGCTAGGTGAGGGGTTTGTGGAGGTGAGTGAGTGGGGCAGACAGAAGGTAGGTGAGGGGTTTGTGGGGGTGAGAGAGTGTGGCATGCAGGAGCTAGGTGAGGGGTTTGTGGAGGTGAGAGAGTGGGGCATGCAGGAGGTAGGTGAGGGGTTTGTGGAGGTGAGAAAGTGGGGCAGGCAGGAGGTAGGTGAGGGTTTGTGGAGGTGAGAGAGTGTGGCAGGCAGGAGCTAGGTGAGGGGTTTGTGGAGGTGAGTGAGTGGGGCAGACAGAAGGTAGGTGAGGGGTTTGTGGGGGTGAGAGAGTGTGGCATGCAGGAGCTAGGTGAGGGGTTTGTGGAGGTGAGAGAGTGGGGCATGCAGGAGGTAGGTGAGGGGTTTGTGGAGGTGAGAAAGTGGGGCAGGCAGGAGGTAGGTGAGGGGTTTGCGCAGGTGAGAGAGTGGGGCAGGCAGGAGGTAGGTGAGGGGTTTGTGGAGGTGAGAAAGTGGGGCAGGCAGGAGGTAGGTGAGCGTTTGTGGAGGTGAGAGAGTGGGGCAGGCAGGAGCTAGGTGAGGGGTTTGTGGAGGTGAGTGAGTGGGGCAGACAGAAGGTAGGTGAGGGGTTTGTGGGGGTGAGAGAGTGTGGCATGCAGGAGCTAGGTGAGGGGTTTGTGGAGGTGAGAGAGTGGGGCATGCAGGAGCTAGGTGAGGGGTTTGTGGGGGTGAGAGAGTGGGGCAGGCAGGAGCTAGGTGAGGGGTTTGTGGGGGTGAGAGAGTGGGGCATGCAGGAGCTAGGTGAGGGGTTTGTGGGGGTGAGAGAGTGGGGCATGCAGGAGCTAGGTGAGGGGTTTGTGGAGGTGAGAGAGTGGGGCATGCAGAAGGTAGATGAGGGGTTTGTGGGGGTGAGAGAGTGGGGCAGGCAGGAGCTAGGTGAGGGGTTTGTGGAGGTGAGAGAGTGGGGCAGGCAGGAGGTAGGTGAGGGTTTGTGGAGGTGAGAGAGTGGGGCAGGCAGGAGCTAGGTGAGGGGTTTGTGGAGGTGAGTGAGTGGGGCAGACAGAAGGTAGGTGAGGGGTTTGTGGGGGTGAGAGAGTGTGGCATGCAGAAGCTGGGTGAGGGGTTTGTGGAGGTGAGAGAGTGGGGCATGCAGGAGCTAGGTGAGGGGTTTGTGGGGGTGAGAGAGTGGGGCATGCAGGAGCTAGGTGAGGGGTTTCTGGAGGTGAGAAAGTGGGGCAGGCAGGAGGTAGGTGAGGGGTTTGTGGAGGTGAGAGAGTGGGGCATGCAGGAGGTAGGTGAGGGGTTTGCGGATGTGAGAGAGTGTGGCATGCAGGAGCTAGGTGAGGGGTTTGTGGGGGTGAGAGAGTGTGGCATGCAGGAGCTAGGTGAGGGGTTTGTGGAGGTGAGAGAGTGGGGCAGGCAGGAGGTAGGTGAGGGGTTTGCGGAGGTGAGAGAGTGGGGCAGGCAGGAGCTAGGTGAGGGGTTTGTGGAGGTGTGAGAGTGGGGCAGGCAGGAGGTATGTGAGGGGTTTGTGGAGGTGAGAGAGTGGGGCAGGCAGGAGGTAGGTCAGGGGTTTGCGGAGGTGAGAGAGTGGGGCAGGCAGGAGCTAGGTGACGGGTTTGTGGAGGTGAGAGAGTGGGGCAGGCAGGAGGTAGGTGAGGGGTCTTGCGGAGGTGAGAGAGTGGGGCATGCAGGAGGTAGGTGAGGGGTTTGTGGAGCTGAGAGAGTGGGGCAGGCAGGAGGTAGGTGAGGGGTTTGTGGAGGTGAGAGAGTGGGGCAGGCAGGAGGTAGGTGAGGAGTTTGTGGAGGTGAGAGAGTGGGGCAGGCAGGAGGTAGGTGAGGGTTTGTGGAGGTGAGAGAGTGGGGCAGGCAGGAGCTAGGTGAAGGGTTTGTGGAGGTGAGAGAGTGGGGCTGGCAGGAGGTAGGTGAGGGCTTGCGGAGGTGAGAGAGGGGAGCTGCCAGGAGGTAGGTGAGTGACTTGCAGAGGTGAGAGAGTGGGGCTGGCAAGAGGTAGGTGAGGGGCTTGCGGAGGTGAGAGAGTGGTGCTGGCAGGAGGTAGGTGAGGGGCTTGCGGAGGTGAGAGAGTGGGGCTGGCAGGAGGTAGGTGAGGGGCTTGCGGAGGTGAGAGAGTGGGGCTGGCAGGAGGTAGGTGAGGGCTTGCGGAGGTGAGAGAGTGGGGCAGGCAGGAGGTAGGTGAGGGGCTCGCGGAGGTGAGAGAGGGGGGCTGCCAGGAGGTAGGTGAGGGCTTGCGGAGGTGAGAGAGTGGGGCTGGCAGGAGGTAGGTGAGGGACTTGCGGAGGTGAGAGAGTGGGGCAGGCAGGAGCTAGGTGAGGGGTTTTTGGAGGTGAGAGTGTGGGGCAGGCAGAAGGTAGGTGAGGGGCTTGTTGAGATGAGAGAGTGGGTCAGGCAGGAGGTAGGTGAGGGGTTTGCGCAGGTGAGAGAGTGGGTCAGGCAGGAGGTAGGTGAGGGACTTGCGGAGGTGAGAGAGTGGGGCAGGCAGGAGCTAGGTGAGGGGTTTTTGGAGGTGAGAGAGTGGGGCTGGCAGAAGGTAGGTGAGGGGCTTGTTGAGATGAGAGAGTGGGTCAGGCAGGAGGTAGGTGAGGGCTTGCGGAGGTGAGAGAGTGGGGCTGGCAGGAGGTAGGTGAGGGACTTGCGGAGGTGAGAGAGTGGGTCAGGCAGGAGGTAGGTGAGGGGTTTGCGCAGGTGAGAGAGTGGGTCAGGCAGGAGGTAGGTGAGGGGCTTGCGGGGAGGCCGTTCTAGCCCTACCACAAGCAGGCAGTGAAACGCTGAAGTTCTCTTAGTTTACGCCACTGTTTCAGAACGCAACTGATTGATTTGTAAATTTTCTGTTTAGTATTTTGCTAAGTATAGCTGCTCATCAGTATGATCTGCGAAAAAATATGCTGAATGGTTGTAAAAAAATAATTGTCCTGCGCTTAAACTATTACAGAACAAAATAATTATAAAACAGTTAAAGAGAGGAAGATAAGGGGAACGCTGAGCGTAGTGTGATGGAAGGTTTGTGTGTAGCGGAATGACGCCGGCGGTTTAGAGCCAGTCAGTCTGCGGGCAGGCGGGCAGCGGGCGGGCTACGGGCGGGAAGCGCGCGGGCTACTGTTGGCAGTAACAGCGCCTACCTGCTCTTAGTGTGAAAACCTTCATCTTGCAATAATAAGAACAATACGTACCTTAACCATGTACTCCTGGTAATTTTCTGACGAATATCCAGGAGGCTTCTCTAACGGGAAGAGCTGCAAATAACACCAGTTGTTCTCATCAGTAAATGTTGCTATTATATTATATTACGTCATCATGTGAAAGTTTTCCAAAACAAAAACTTACCTTTAAGATATAGTTGTTGTTGTTGTTGTTGTTCTTGGTGTATACGTCATCAGGTATAATCTTCATGGAAAAGAAGGAATCCACGCCTGCGCAGCTCTTCATAGTTTCGATTGTTTCTTGAAGCTGCACGGAAGTGAACGTAGAGAACGTAAATGTTGTACTTGTGTTGTAGCTGGAAATGTTCCAGCCCCCGACTTTGTCTATCAGGTCAATAATGGGCTGTTTCCCTAATGCTTCAATTGTTCCATTCACGTCCGCACAACTCAAATAAAACTGCTTGGCTTTTTCCTCTGCTTGGCTTTCAAATTGTACATATCTTGCTTTCTCTAAATTCAAGAAACAAAAAGAAATCTGATGTGTTACACTCACATGACTTTCTCTACTCTTGTACTAATCATTCTTACAAACTCTTATTCCTATATCTTCTTCGTGTTATTTGAGATAAACATTTGTACAAATTATCTTATTGCTTATTTCCTTGTAGGTACAAGGGGAATATGGGAATACAGTAGGCTTTGAGCGATAGTCAAATGTTTTTAAGCTTTGAGATTCCCTTTTCTTTGTACACTTAACATATAAAGAAATGAACAACAATTTTCCATTACATGAAAGTTTTAAGTTTATTGAAACTCACACAGATAACGAATATCTTTCAAGTGGTTCGCTCTACAAAAAAATTTGTTCAAACATAAATTGTGTGTTTTAGCAGGATGTACATTTTTGGTATAGTAAGATTTGAGATCTCTTACAGTTTACCAGTTATGCAAAAGTAGTACTGAGTAAATACGACTACAGGGGCTATAGCCAGAAAATTCAATATATACATTTCATTTGTCATACAAATATCTCAAACATATGACATTTTAATCAAAATCCTTATAGCTGTTTTGAAGAAAATAAAAACTTTCGAAAAATGTTCGATGTAAAGGGTACTTTAGGGTGGGGCTATTTTCTTCAAAATCTTCGTGTCGCATCCATGAAAGACATTAAACTTAAATACCAAGTTTGGTTTTTAACCGACTTTTCGTTTTTGAATTATGCTGCCACAGGCTGACAGACAAACACACGGACCTTTTTCTAAAGATGCTTTTTTGGATTCAGGGAGTCTCAAAGCATATATTTACGGTGAAATGTCTACATCGAATTTTTGGCTAGAATACAATACTTCCCGTACTTAGCAGTAGAGAAAGTAAAAAAGAGGAAAAGTAAATTATATCCTTAAAAAGAGTATTACACAGCATAACACATTTTTCAACTTTAAGGCTATTGTTGTTAGAGTGCAGAAAACAAAAGTATGAATATTTTTTGTTAAGTACGTAGAGTTAAAGTTATATACATACCGAAAATGTTGGAGAGTTCTTTGATGTTGTGGAGAGTCACTTTGGAGAAGGTGGTCCACTCTTGCCAGTTCGCGGGTGTGGGATTGTTAAGTGTCCAATTGTCACATTCAATGTCGTAGATATCACCACAGTGAATACTTCCGTTGATGGTGAACCTTCCTGGGCTTTCTGGAACAGTACATCAAATAACAATTTCATTAAAATCACCCTTTCCTTTCACAGCACACAGGGCAGCCCGACTCGGCTCGACTCGGCTAAGCTCGGCCCGCCTCGGCTCGGCTCGAATCGGCTCGGCTTGGCTCGGCTCGGCTTGGCTCGGCTCGGCTCGAATCGGCTCGGCTTGGCTCGGCTCGGCTTGGCTCGGCTCGGCTTGGCCCGACTCGGCTCGACTCGGCTAAGCTCGGCCCGCCTCGGCTCGGCTCGAATCGGCTCGGCTTGGCTCGGCTCGGCTCGAATCGGCTCGGCTTGGCTCGGCTCGGCTCGAATCGGCTCGGCTTGGCTCGGCTCGGCTCGAATCGGCTCGGCTTGGCTCGGCTCGGCTCGAATCGGCTCGGCTCGAATCGGCTCGGCTTGGCTCGGCTCGGCTCGAATCGGCTCGGCTTGGCTCGGCTCGGCTTGGCTCGGCTCGGCTCGAATCGGCTCGGCTTGGCTCGGCTCGGCTTGGCTCGGCTCGGCTTGGCCCGACTCGGCTCGACTCGGCTAAGCTCGGCCCGCCTCGGCTCGGCTCGAATCGGCTCGGCTTGGCTCGGCTCGGCTCGAATCGGCTCGGCTTGGCTCGGCTCGGCTCGAATCGGCTCGGCTTGGCTCGGCTCGGCTCGAATCGGCTCGGCTTGGCTCAGCTCGGCTTGGCTCGGCTCGGCTCGAATCGGCTCGGCTTGGCTCGGAGCGAGCGGCAAGTCAAAACAAACTGATACGAATGCGACCTCACCGCTCGCCTTCCAAATGTTTCGAAGTTGGTAATTTTCAGTTGGCATTTCGTTCATTCACAGAAACAATTTATATGTATAATTAACCGATGACTAATAAACACACTAAAATTTATGTATCTATATTTTCAAATGAAATAATTCAGTTTTATATGAAAGACTGTCAATATATGTGCATAATTATATCAATAATACTCATAACAGAAATATCAAATGTTTACACGTCTTCATTAACATACCTACATATTTTACTTTCTCTACTGCTATTGTATTGTATTCCACCTAAAAATTCGATGTCGAGATTTTACTGGAAATATATGTTTTGAGACCCCCTGAATAAAAAAAAAAAAGCATTTTTAGAAAAAGGTTCGCGCGCGCGCGTGTGTGTGTGGATGTCTGTGTTCAACATAACTTAAAAACGAAAAGTCCCTTAAAAACCGAAGTTGGTATTTAAGTTTAATGTCTTTCAAGGATGCGACACGACCCTAAGCTACCCTTTACATGGAACATTTTGATTTTCTTGAAAATGGCTCTAACGATTTTGATTAAAATGTCACATGTTTGAGATATTTTTTATGTGAAATGAAATGTGTATCTCGACTTTTCTGGCTATAGCCCCAGTAGTCGTATTTACTTTGGACTACTTTTGCATAAGTGTTAAGCCGTTAGATATAGACCAAATCATACTATACAAAAATGTAGATCTTGCTAAAATACAAAATTCATGTCTGAATAACTTTTCTTGTAGAGTGAACCGTTTCGGAGATTTTTTTTGTTATTTGTGTGAGTTTCGTAAAACTTAAAAAGTTCTCGTGAAATGGAACATCGCTGTTCATTTTTTTATATGTTAAGGGTGCAAAGAGAACGGGACCTCAAACCTTTAAAACATTTGACTATCGCACAAAGCCTACTGTATTGTAATATTCCCCTTGTACCTACAAGGAAATAAGCAATAAGATAATTTGTACAAATGTTTATCTCAACTAACACGAAGAAGATATAGGAATAAGAGTTTGTAAGAATGGTTAGTACAAGACTGAGTAGAGAAAGTCATGTGAGTGTAACACATCAGGTTTTTTTATCCAGTTCGCGTCTGTTTCTATCGCTCCAACGAGAATGGCAACACTGAGTCATACAAATGTCATCTAGAATGAACGGCATATCTCAGAATATCCGTAGAAAATTCAAAATATAAATTCCACTTGGCATGAAAATATCTTAAACATACGACATTTTAATCAAAATCGCAAGATTAATTTTTCAGAAAATAAAAATTTTGGAAAAATGTTCTACGTAGAGGCTTGTAGGGGAATTTTCTTGACTATTCCACCCATACGTGACTTTGTTGGAATCAACCAATCATGTGTATAATAATTCCAAATTTCAACCAATGACAAGCTTCAATCAAATTTCATTGTCACTTACGTTGTTTTTTAATTATCACCTCGTCTTGTTTTCTTATGTGGTGATTAGGTTAAGTGTTCTGTCGCACAACAGCTTAAGTAATTTGGCTCAACAGAGGCACTAGGTTTAAATGGCTGACTCTCACTTCACTGAAGAATCTAGTGCTGTAATAGATGAAAGAATTCCAAGAGGGAAATCTCAGAGCATAGAATACAAAAGGAAATATCTTTGGAATGATTTTGACGAATTTTGTATTGAACGAAATTATAAATTAAGAACAGATACTCCAAATACTAATGTTTGCAGCATCAATATGAGAAAATTAAATTAATAGGCATAGAATGGATATAGCAGTTGGAGATGGTATACTGCAGGTACATTCACTGATATTTGCAGGCGATGAGAGTCGTCAGGACATTAAATAAGGAAAGTTGTGGATGCTCTTGAAGTAGGAAGATTATGAGTAAACATGGATGAAAGTGAATATGTGGTATCTGGTAGGAGGAAGTGCTGTCTGCCCCAAGGGGCTGCTTACTGATAAAGTGGATGTAGGTAAGAGAAGAGATGAACTGGGTTGAAGTGCACAAGGACTGTGGTGGATGGTATAATGGCTGCAGTTTGCTGCAGGGGAAATAGTCTAACATCTTGGCAGTGGAATAAGACATAAGGTAGGAAAGAAGGAGATATGAAGAGTACAGGCATAAGGTAGGACACGATAAAAGAATGGAGGATGATAGGTGGCCCAGTCACCTGGTGGAAGAAAGAAGCGGGGTAGGCCAAGAGCAAGCTGGAACATGAAGGAACGTATTTACGTACCTGTGGTAACTGGTATCAGAGTCGTGGCTTTGTCTTGATGTAACCTGATGAATGTGCAAAGTGCCAGCACTAACATTCCCAGTACCAGCACTAACAGCACTAGAAGCACCACTTTCTGCAGCCTCCTGTTCCTGAAACACTAACACAACAGAACTATGTATCTTACTTACTTCCGCAGTAGTAAACACATTGTTGTTAATTTTATGTTGAATTAGTTACTGTATTGTGGAAATATTGGTCGATGTATACAAATAGTGCATATCAGTGTGTTAAACAGACCAATCGACGTTTACTTAAGGTACAAGGGAAACAGAGGAATAGTCAAATGTTTTAAAGCTTTCAAATTTTGTTCCCTTTCCACGGTTAAAATATGAAAAATTAATAACCATATTCCATTTCACACAAGCATAAGTTCTCCCAAACTCACACAAATAACAACAAATATCTTCGAAATTTATTCAAACATAAATTGTGTGTTTTACAAAATCTGCATTTTTTGTAGAGTAAGATTTTGTCTATCTCTTACGGTTTACGAGTTATTCAAACGTCATCCAGAGTAAACAGGACTACATAGGCCATAGCCAGAAAATTCAAAATATACATTTCATTTGTCATACAAATATTTGAAATATATGGCATTTTAATCAAAATAATTAGAGCCATTTTGAAGAAAATAAACTTTTTCGTAAAATTTTCCTTGTAAAGGGTAGTTTAGACTGGATGAATTTTTTTCAAAATCTTGGTGTCTTGAAAGACATTAAACTTAAATAGTGAGTTTCGTTTTTAAGCAGAGTTTAACTATGTATGCATGTTGATTACCACGACCTCTGTGGGGACATTCTGCAATCCATGAACAAACGCCAAACTCGCTATTCTATGGGGAGGTAAACAAGGGGCATCTCTCATAACGCCACCCAACGCCGAGAGCGCTATTTGCATCCGCGCCATTTGTCCGGCACCGCCAATCTTTTAATCATATAACTAATGTATTTAATTCAGGTTTGCAATGTCTTAGACATCTTGCTTCACTCATTTAAGAATTATAAACGTTTTCCGTTCTCATTTTTCTTCCATCTTTTATCTCCCTTTTACTGTTTGAATTGTTGCTTGTTTCCGTGTTTCCTACGTCCCATTGACGTACGTCATCCATCCTTCTCACGTGTCCAAACCTACACCTCATACTCGTACTTTCATCTTTTACTTAGAACTGTGTTTCTGATTTCGTCTCTCCTTGAGATTCTTGCACTCGCACGTAAACATCTTCATTTCGAATGCCAAGCCTCTGCTCTGTGTGTGATTACATTGTTATAATGCAATTATATACCTACATATGTATATTTGTTTTCCCATAAAACACTGCTTAACTTCAATATTGCTGACCTTCCTTTGTTGAATGTGCCATTTATATTGTAACATTGGTTAAGACTTCTATGGAGAAGGTTTGCCATATATTACAGACTCCCTGGACGCTCATTGTTGCGTTGCGTTGCTAAACACACAAGAAATAACAGACTGTGTTATAAAGGTTAACAGTTAAAAGTGAATTTAATTGTGAAATTGGTGTAGGTACATATGTATGTGAGGTCACACCAATTGTACAAGTTGGAGAAATAAACAGTTGAAAAGGTAATATTGTTACAATATCACCTTCATGGTGTCAATATTTCCTTATTTTGACCACTAAGGTTGTACATAGGTACATATGTATCTATGCTCGTTGCAATGTTTAATTGTTCCTTTACCATTTTCCAAGATTAGTTATTTTGCATGAGTTCCTATTGCCATATAACTAGTTGATGTTTAAGCCATAAGCTCTCTTGTTATATGTACGTATGGTCATAATCTCCTGCCACTCACCCCCCCCACACACACACACATACATACATACATACATACATACATACATACATACATACATACATACATACATACATACATACATACATACATACATACATACATACATACATACATACATACATACATACATACATACATACATACATACATACATACATACATACATACATACATACATACATACATACATACATACATACATACATACATACATACATACATACATACATACATACATACATACATACATACATACATACATACATACATACATACATACATACATACATACATACATACATACATACATACATACATACATACATACATACATACATACATACATACATACATACATACATACATACATACATACATACATACATACATACATACATACATACATACATACATACATACATACATACATACATACATACATACATACATACATACATACATACATACATACATACATACATACATACATACATACATACATACATACATACATACATACATACATACATACATACATACATACATACATACATACATACATACATACATACATACATACATACATACATACATACATACATACATACATACATACATACATACATACATACATACATACATACATACATACATACATACATACATACATACATACATACATACATACATACATACATACATACATACATACATACATACATACATACATACATACATACATACATACATACATACATACATACATACATACATACATACATACATACATACATACATACATACATACATACATACATACATACATACATACATACATACATACATACATACATACATACATACATACATACATACATACATACATACATACATACATACATACATACATACATACATACATACATACATACATACATACATACATACATACATACATACATACATACATACATACATACATACATACATACATACATACATACATACATACATACATACATACATACATACATACATACATACATACATACATACATACATACATACATACATACATACATACATACATACATACATACATACATACATACATACATACATACATACATACATACATACATACATACATACATACATACATACATACATACATACATACATACATACATACATACATACATACATACATACATACATACATACATACATACATACATACATACATACATACATACATACATACATACATACATACATACATACATACATACATACATACATACATACATACATACATACATACATACATACATACATACATACATACATACATACATACATACATACAAATATAGAAATCCAAAAAATTACAACATGGGCCGCAACAAACAAGATAACATTCAATAGAAGCAAAAGTCAAGTAATGCTAATATCTCGAAGGAAACCAAAAACTAAACAACGATTAAGCGTATACCTTGACAATGGCAAAATAGAACAGACAGAGACTATAAAATATCTAGGAATAATAGTAGACAACAGATTCAGATTCCGTCAGCACATTGATCATATAGTGGAAAAGTCAAAGAAACTAATATATGCATTAGGAAAATCGGCAAAAATCAACTGGGGACTGCGTTCTGAAGTAATGAGCATAATCTACAAAGGAGCAATCTTGCCACTGATCTCCTATGGAGTGCCTGTTTGGATAGATGCTTTAAAAACACAATATAATGCCCAGAAAATAAGACAGGTACAAAGATTAGTAAATATTAAAATTACAAAAGCATTCAGGACCACTTCACACGAAGCCCTATGTACTCTGGCCGGAACAACTCCAATCATCATTAAACTAACGGAAATAGCCAATTACCACAATATTATAAGGGGAAGAGCAAAAACAACAGCCCAACTTGACATCCCAATAAGCTACGAAAGATGGCCCCATCCTGCTGATAATATAATCATTGAACAAAAGAACGAAACAGAGGCATATGCAATTCAAATATACACCGATGGTAGCAAAACTCACACGGGTGTAGGATCTGGAGTTGTTATAATCTATCTAGATCAATCAATACAAAAATATCATTTTAAATTACACAACAGGTGCTCCAACAACCAAGCGGAACAAATCGCTATATTACAAGCTCTTAAAATTCTTAATGCCATAGAAATTAAAGATAAATCTGCAGCAGTGCACACTGATAGCCAGATAACATTAGATCTTCTACGGAATAACCGAAAACATTATCCTCTGATAGAGGAAATAAGAATCAACCTATCAATCCTAAAATCCAAAGAATGGAAGATAAACTTTACATGGGTTAAAGGGCATATAGGAATTCAAGGAAATGAGCTTGCTGATACACTAGCTAAAGAAGCAGCAAACAACACAGCTACAGCAATAGTGTACGATTTAAAGCCCATTAGCACCATGAAAAGTGAACTGAAACAAGAGAGTCTGAAACGATGGGAAAACGAGTGGAAAACCACACAAAATGCTGCACTTACAAAGACCTATTTCCCCAGCGTTGAAAAAAGACTAAAAATGAATTTTAAGCTTACCCACAACTTCACAGCAGTAACTACTGGTCATGGGAAGTTTGGTGAATACTTCCATCGATTCAAATTAACGAATGATCCAACATGTGTGTGTAAAAAGGAAACACAAACGGTGCACCACATCCTATGGGAGTGTGAACTACTTAACCGTGAAAGAAACGATTTCAAGAAAGCCGTGACACTTAAAGGTGCGAAGTGGCCTATCACAAATCAAGAATTAGTGGAAAAACATATGAAACTATTCCACAAGTATGTGAACAATATAGACTTTGAACTTTTAAAAATAACTACCATTTCATAATTGTACGAAACCAATAACGATTCTACTGTAATCTCATATGTTCAATTATGTAAAACCATATGCATGTAGTATTACATTTCTGTAATGGAACATGCAGGAATAAAATGTTGTAAAAAAAAAAAATACATACATACATACATACATACATACATACATACACACACACACACACACACACACACACATACATACATACATACATACATACATACATACATACATACATACATACATACATACATACATACTTCAGTGTATGATAGACCACTTCACTTCCGAAGATGACCCAGAAAGTGATTCAGTGCAACAACGGGAGATGCGTAGGCTGCAAGAAGAACCAGTAAATACACCGAATGACAGAGAATTCACAACTGCGGAAGTGCTTCGTGTTATTCAAACGTTTAACCCCAAGAAAGCGCCAGGAGAAGATGGCATAACTCAAAATATTATACTTAGAGCCTTCAACAGTTTCCCTGCATCATTTACGGCCATTTATAATAAATGTCTAGGTCAAGGATACTTTCCAAAAATATGGAAACTATCGCAAATTATACCCGTTGTTAAACCAAGGAAAGAGGAAAGTCACGATGCTACAAAGTTCAGACCAATAAGTCTATTAAATATCGGAGGGAAAATACTAGAAAAGTTGATGATAAATAGAATAAATCATCATATATACACCAACAATTTGCTCAACATGAATCAATATGGATTTATCCCTCAAAGAAGCACCGTAGACGCAGCACTGGCAGTCAAAAAGTTCATAACAACCAATTTAGATCAGAAAAACAGTGTGATAATTACTAGCCTAGATGTTAAAGGTGCATTCGACGCTGCTTGGTGGCCTGGCATACTCCACAATTTAAGGAATTTACAATGCCCAAAAAACCTATATTATTTAACTAAAAATTATTTCGGAGGCAGATTAGCCAAACTTTCAATCAAACACAGCACAGTAGAAAAAGAGGTGACGAAGGGCTGCCCCCAGGGATCCTGCTGCGGTCCAGGGTTCTGGAACATCTTATATAACTCGCTACTCAGTTTACGTTATACGAAACGAAGTAAATTAGTAGCCTTTGCCGACGACCTAGTACTAATGACATCAGGAGAAAATCAGTAAATCAAAAACTATTCTTATAACAAGGAAAAGAAAAGAAGAAAGGAGTCAAATAAGAGTATATATAAACAACTCTATCGTAGAGCAAGTAAAACAGTTGAAGTACCTAGGTATATTGTTCGACAACAAGATGACATTTGATATGCATATAAAACAAGCCTCAGAGAAATGCATAAAACTGGTAAATGCATTAGCGAAGTCTGCAAAGTTGAACTGGGGTTTACGACAACAAGCCTTACGAACAATTTATAAAGGTGCGATACTTCCGATGCTGTTATATGGAGTGAAAGTGTGGAAAGAAGCTATTCTAAAAAGAAAGAATATGCTCAAATACCAGCGTGTACAAAGATTGATGAACATAAAAATTGCAAAAGCTTACCGAACAGTTTCATATGAAGCGTCCTGCGTTTTAGCGGCAGTCAAGCCAATAAATATACGAATTCAAGAAATTCTAGACATATACGAAAACGCACATGTGACGAGCACAAATGGAATTCCGACGTTAGTCGAAGAAGCCCCGAAACTGACCGAGTGGCCTCATCCTGCAGATAGAATGAGTGTTCAAGAAGCACAACAAGGCTTACAGTACAACACAGAAATTTACACTGACGGGAGCAAGATAAACGAAAAAATTGGAGCAGCCGCAGTCATTTTTCTAAATGGAGAACCGGTTAAAAAATTAAAATATCAACTTAGCGCCCATTGCTCAAACAATCAAGCTGAACAGATAGCTATTCTACAGGCTCTTATAGAGCTAGAAAGTAACAAAGAACTCAATGTAGGAGAGAAATTAGGTGTAGTGTACACCGACAGTCAGATTACAGTAGATCTTCTCAAGACCAGCCAAATTCGGAACCGCTTAATAGAAGAAATAAAGGCTAAAATTAAGAAACTACAAGAAAATGGATGGACATTACACATAAAATGGGTAAAGGCCCACGTGGGGCTACGTGGTAACGAACTAGCAGATAAATTAGCAAAAGAAGCCGCGCAAGAAGATAACAGAGAGATGATCTACAACAAGATCCCAAGAAGCTACATCATCAAGGAAGCAGCGGAGAGAGCACTACATACTTGGCAACAACAATGGGACTTAACCTCAAAAGGAAGAACCACCAAAATGTTTTTTCCCTTGGTGCAAGAACGCCTAAAACAGAAGGTACCATTAAATGGACAAGTTACAGCAATGTTAACAGGCCATGGAAAAACCAGAGAATACTATCATCGGTTCAAGATAGCGGAAAGTGCCTTGTGTAAGTGTCAAAATCAGAACCAAAATGTAAACCACTTAATATACGAGTGTTCTCTGTTAGATATTGAAAGACAAAAACTAAAACAAAGTATTATAAACAAAGGTGGACAGTGGCCGGTAACAAACAATGAACTGGGAAACAAATACCTTAAGGAATTTATATATTTCATAAACAATATAGATTTTGACAAACTATAACGAACATTGCAAATAACATAATCAGCCAAATAGTTTAACTTATAAACAATTGTAACTTTGTTAATTAACATATTGTAATATCTAAAACTATACAGATGTAAGAAAAAGCATGTAATATTACTAAGTAATGGGGCATGCTGTATATTAACAATAAATAAAAAAAAATACATACATACATACATACATACATACATACATACATACATACATACATACATACATACATACATACATACATACATACATACATACATACATACATACATACATACATACATACATACATACATACATACACACACACACACACACTCACACACATACACACACATACACACTCACACACATACACACATACACACACGTACACAAACGTACACACTCACTCAGTCACCCCCCACACACACACATACACAAACATACATACACACTCACACACATACACACTCACACACATACACACTCACACACATACACACACACACTCACATACACACTTACACAAACACACGCACTCACACACACGTACACATTCACTCACCCACCCCCCCCCCACACACACACATACACACACATACACACTCACACACATACATACACACATACAAACTCACTCACCCACACACACATACATACACACATACACACACACAAACGTACACACTCACTCACTCACCCACCCCACACACACATACACACACATACACACTCACACACATACATACACACATACAAACTCACTCACCCACACACACACATACATACACACATACACACACATACACAAACGTACACACTCACTCACCCCCCCCCCACACACACACACATACACACATACACAGTCACACACATACACACACACTCACATACAAACTCACTCACCCACCCACACACACATACATACACACACATACACACTCACACACATACACACTCACACACATACACACATACACACACACTCACATACAAACTCACTCACCCACCCACACATACACACACATACACACACGTACACACTCACTCACTCACCCCACACACACACACACACACACACATACACACACGTACACACTCACTCACTCACCCCACACACACACACACATACACATATACACAAACGTACACACACGTACACACTCACTCACTCACCCCCCTATACACAAACACATACACACATACACAACTTCTACTCTTACTCCATACTCTACTTCTACTCCTTACCAAAATTGCAATCACTATCATTGTCCAAACACAGTTCAATACTCTACTGCTGTTACGAGTATAATAATATTTGCGTTTCACTATATGATAAGTACTAGATTTATGAAGTACTCAATTAGACTAAGGTAGATAAAAAATTAGAGGTAAATAAAGATGTAAATGTTCAAATAGAACATCACCAACAATATGTACATGTATATATAAAATGTAATTTGTATGTAAATAAATAAATTCAAGCATGTAGTATTCATATGGAATGGGGCATGCAATAAAAAAAAAAAAAAAAAAAAAAAAAAAAAAAAAAAAAAAAAAACCACATACACAAACGTACAAACACACACTCACACACACACTCACTCACTCACTCACCCACCCACACACACAACACACATACACACACTCACACATACTCACATATACACGCACAGACTGCCTGTTTGTGTCAGTCCGTCACTGGATACTGACTGACTCTGTCGCTGGAGTGGGGCATACCCAGTCATTACGCAAGCGTCTCCAAAAAGAGAAGGTTGGACATCCCTGGTGTATATCAGTACCTACTTTGTGCTCTAACTAATGCCAAGGAGGCGCGGGCGCCATCACAACCACTGTTTGACGATTACTTCTAGGTTAGGAGCGCACATGGATGTGCGCGGGGAACATATTCTCTTCAAATTTGAATTAATATTAGAAATTAATACTCGGAGTGAAAATTTGCTTATTAAATGCGCCAGAAAAATGCATGGTGCTGCTTCACCACAACAATACCTACACATTACTGAATAACAGAAGAGGCCTTACCTGAAAACGTTTCATTTCATGCAGAAAAGTGAGAGCTTCTGGTTTGTGTTTGAATTTTATATACTTATCCCGGAGTCTCCCACTCCATAGATAACAAGCGAGGCCAGGAAAGCGAGATTTCGTGACGTCACTTACTGACCAGTATTACGCCATGCGCCTTGCGCCCGCCGAGTTTGGTTTTCGGGAACAATGTTAACAACGGAAGTATGAAATACGCGTTGCTATTTTCAACTAACGCAGTGATTCCACGGAATGAAGGAAATTAACATTTCCTTGAATTAAAGTCAGAAATAGTAATTTCCTAGGTGTAGCTATATCTAAGTTTGTTTTATCTGTGTCGTCGAGTGCTTCAGCAGCTCATGAAGGGGACAGCAGACACATTTCACGTAATCAAACTTCCTCCCAAACGTTCTTCTTCATGTTAGTTGAGATAAACATTTGTACAAATTATCTTATTGCTTATTTCTTTGTAGGTGCAAGGGGAATATTGGAATACAGTAGGCTTTGTGCGATAGTCAAATCTTTTAAAGCTTTGAGATTCCGTTCTCTTTGTACACGTAACATATAAAAAAATGAACAACGATGACCCATTTCATGAAAGTTCCGAGTTTTCCGAAACTCACACACATAACAAGGAATATCTCTGAAATGGTTCACCCTACAAGAAAATTTATTGAGACATAAATTGTGTATTTTAGCAAGATCTACATTTTTTGTATAGTATAATTTGGTCTACCTCTAATGGTTTACCAGTTATGCAAAAGTCGTCCAGAGTAAATACGACTACAGGGGCTATAGCCAGAAAATTCAAGACATACATTTCATTTCTCATAAAAATATCTCAAACATATGACATTTTAATCAAAATCGTTAGAGCCATTTTCAAGAAAATCAAAATTTTCGTAAAATTTTCCATGTAAAGGGTAGTTTATGGTGGGGCTATTTTCTTCAAAATCTTCGTGTCACATCCTTGAACGACATTAAACTTAAATACCAACTTTGGTTATTAACCGACTTTTCGTTTTTGAGCTATGCTGTCCACAGACTGACAGACTGACAGACTGACAGACTGAGACACACAGACACACACACGGACCGTTTTCTAAAAATGTTTTTTTTGGATTCAGGGGCCTCAAAACATGTATTTCCGTTGAAATCTCGACTTCGAATTTTTGGGTGGAATACAATATTTCCCCTACTTACCAGTAGAGAAAGTAATAAAAATGAGCAACGATGTTACATTGCACGAAAATTTTAAGTTTTGCAAAGTTCACACACATAACAAGGAATATCTTCGAAATGGTTCACTCTACAAGAAAATTTATTTGAACATAAATTGTGTATTTTAGCAAGATCTACGTGTTTTGTATAGTCTTAACGGTTTACCAGTTATGCAAAAGTCGTCCACACTAAATACGACTACAGAAGCTATAGCCAGAAAATTCAAACTATACATTTAATTTATCATAAAAATATCTCAAACATATGACATTTTAGTCAAAATCGTTAGAGGCATTTTCAAGAAAATCCAAATTTTCGAAAAATTTTCCATGTAAAACGTAGTTTAGGTGGCGCTATTTTCTTCAAAATCTTCGTGTCGTATCCTTGAAAGACATTAAACTGAAATACCAAATTTCGTTTTAGCAGACTTTTCCTTTTTGAGTTATGCTGTCCACAGACTCTGGGTGGTTCAGTTGGTTAGACGCTGGCCTACCGATCCCAAAGGTCGCGGGTTCAAACCCGGCCCAGGCCGATGGTTTTTAAGTGTGCTTAAAAACGACAGCTCCATGTCAGTAGATTTATGTACTAGCATGTTAAAGAACTCCTGCGGGACAAAATTCCGGCACACCGGTGACGCTGATGTGATCCTGGCAATTGACAGCGTCGTTAAACAACGAAATATTTAAATTTTTATTTATTTGACTCACATAGACACACGCACAGACGCGCGCGCGCGCACACACACACACACACTCACACGCACGCACACATGGAGCGTTTTCTAAAAATGCTTTTCTTGTTTATTCACAGGGTCTAAAAACATGTACTTCCGGTGAAATCTCGACATCAAATTTTTGGATGGAATACAATTTTTAGAAAAAGATTCGTGTGTGTGTTTGTCAATGTCTGTGTCTATATGAATCTCAGTCTGTGAACACAGTTTGTAATAGACGAAATAAATGGAAAGGGGGGAAAAAAGCAACTTAAAAATGAAATCTTTGTAAATGAAAGCATGTTCTAAATCTATTTGGGAATTGGCAAGAAGTTGCAGTAACAAGGAAATAGCAGAAATAAATGTTTACCCAGTTTCCTATTTTAAGTTAAAGTGAATAAGGATATTGATGATTTGAACGTGTTTCCGTGTTTGTCTGTAGATCGTTACGTCACTAGCAGCGGGTTCACGGTGGCAATGGTCTCTGTAAAGGGCGTGCCCTTTCACCTCAGAGACAGAGAGACAGACAAAGGGAGACAGTGAGAGATACACTACCAGCGGGTTCACGGTGGCAATGGTCTCTGTAAAGGGCGTGCCCTTTCACCTCAGAGACAGAGAGACAGACAAAGGGAGACAGAGACACAAAGACAGTGAGAGATACACTACCAGCGGGTTCACGGTGGCAATGGTCTCCGTAAAGGGCGTGCCCTTTCACCTCAGAGACAGAGAGACAAAGGGAGACAGAGACACAAAGACAGTGAGAGCTACACTAGCAGCGGGTTCACGGTGGCAATGGTCTCTGTAAAGGGCGTGCCCTTTCACCTCAGAGACAGAGAGACAGACAAAGGGAGACAGAGACACAAAGACAGTGACAGATACACTACCAGCGGGTTCACGGTGGCAATGGTCTCTGTAAAGGGCGTGCCCTTTCACCTCAGAGACAGAGAGACAAAGGGAGACAGAGACACAAAGACAGTGAGCGATACACTAGCAGCGGGTTCACGGTGGCAATGCTCTCTGTAAAGGGCGTGCCCTTTCACCTCAGAGACAGAGAGACAAAGGGAGACAGAGACACAAAGACAGTGAGAGATACACTAGCAGCGGGTTCACGGTGGCAATGGTCTCTGTAAAGGGCGTGCCCTTTCACCTCAGAGACAGAGAGACAAAGGGAGACAGAGACACAAAGACAGTGAGAGATACACTAGCAGCGGGTTCACGGTGGCAATGGTCTCTGTAAAGGGCGTGCTCTTTCACCTCAGAGACAGAGAGACAGACAAAGGGAGACAGAGACACAAAGACAGTGAGAGATACACTAGCAGCGGGTTCACGGTGGCAATGGTCTCTGTAAAGGGCGTGCCCTTTCACCTCAGAGACAGAGAGACAAAGGGAGACAGAGACACAAAGACAGTGAGAGATACACTAGCAGCGGGTTCACGGTGGCAATGGTCTCTGTAAAGGGCGTGCCCTTTCACCTCAGAGACAGAGAGACAGACAAAGGGAGACAGAGAGACAAAGACAGAGGGAGATACATTAGCAGCGGGTTCACGGTGGCAATGGTCTCTGTAAAGGGCGTGCCCTTTCACCTCAGAGACAGAGAGACAGACAAAGGGAGACAGTGAGAGATACACTACCAGCGGGTTCACGGTGGCAATGGTCTCCGTAAAGGGCGTGCCCTTTCACCTCAGAGACAGAGAGACAGAAAAAGGGAGACAGAGACACAAAGACAGTGACAGATACACTAGCAGCGGGTTCACGGTGGCAATGGTCTCCGTAAAGGGCGTGCCCTTTCACCTCAGAGACAGAGAGACAGACAAAGCGAGACAGAGACACAAAGACAGTGAAAGATACACTAGCAGCGGGTTCACGGTGGCAATGGTCTCTGTAAAGGGCGTGCCCTTTCACCTCAGAGACAGAGAGACAGACAAAGGGAGACAGAGACACAAAGACAGTGACAGATACACTAGCAGCGGGTTCACGGTGGCAATGGTCTCTGTAAAGGGCGTGCCCTTTCACCTCAGAGACAGAGAGACAGACAAAGCGAGACAGAGACACAAAGACAGTGACAGATACACTAGCAGCGGGTTCACGGTGGCAATGGTCTCTGTAAAGGGCGTGCCCTTTCACCTCAGAGACAGAGAGACAGACAAAGGGAGACAGAGACACAAAGACAGTGAGAGATACACTAGCAGCGGGTTCACGGTGGCAATGGTCTCTGTAAAGGGCGTGCCCTTTCACCTCAGAGACAGAGAGACAGACAAAGGGAGACAGAGACACAAAGGCAGTGAGAGATACAGTAGCAGCGGGTTCACGGTGGCAATGGTCTCTGTAAAGGGCGTGCCCTTTCACCTCAGAGACACAGAGACAGACAAAGGGAGACAGAGACACAAAGACAGTGAGAGATACACTAGCAGCGGGTTCACGGTGGCAATGGTCTCTGTAAAGGGCGTGCCCTTTCACCTCAGAGACAGAGAGACAGACAAAGGGAGACAGAGACACAAAGGCAGTGAGAGATACACTAGCAGCGGGTTCACGGTGGCAATGGTCTCTGTAAAGGGCGTGCCCTTTCACCTCAGGACAGAGAGACAGACAAAGGGAGACAGAGACACAAAGGCAGTGAGAGATACACTAGCAGCGGGTTCACGGTGGCAATGGTCTCTGTAAAGGGCGTGCCCTTTCACCTGAGAGACAGAGAGACAGACAAAGGGGGACAGAGACACAAAGACAGTGAGAGATACAGTAGCAGCGGGTTCACGGTGGCAATGGTCTCTGTAAAGGGCGTGCCCTTTCACCTCAGAGACAGAGAGACAAAGGGAGACAGAGACACAAAGACAGTGAGAGATACAGTAGCAGCGGGTTCACGGTGGCAATGGTCTCTGTAAAGGGCGTGCTCTTTCACCTCAGAGACAGAGAGACAGACAAAGGGAGACAGAGACACAAAGACAGTGAGAGATACACTAGCAGCGGGTTCACGGTGGCAATGGTCTCTGTAAAGGGCGTGCCCTTTCACCTCAGAGACAGAGAGACAAAGGGAGACAGAGACACAAAGACAGTGAGAGATACACTACCAGCGGGTTCACGGTGGCAATGGTCTCTGTAAAGGGCGTGCCCTTTCACCTCAGAGACAGAGAGACAGACAAAGGGAGACAGAGACACAAAGACAGTGACAGATACACTAGCAGCGGGTTCACGGTGGCAATGGTCTCTGTAAAGGGCGTGCCCTTTCACCTGAGAGACAGAGAGACAGACAAAGGGAGACAGAGACACAAAGACAGTGAGAGATACACTAGCAGCGGGTTCACGGTGGCAATGGTCTCTGTAAAGGGCGTGCCCTTTCACCTCAGAGACAGAGAGACAGACAAAGGGAGACAGAGACACAAAGACAGTGAGAGATACACTAGCAGCGGGTTCACGGTGGCAATGGTCTCTGTAAAGGGCGTGCGCTTTCACCTCAGAGACAGAGAGACAGACAAAGGGAGACAGAGACACAAAGACAGTGAGAGATACACTACCAGCGGGTTCACGGTGGCAATGGTCTCTGTAAAGGGCGTGCCCTTTCACCTCAGAGACAGAGGGACAGACAAAGGGAGACAGAGACACAAAGACAGTGAGAGATACACTACCAGCGGGTTCACGGTGGCAATGGTCTCTGTAAAGGGCGTGCTCTTTCACCTCAGAGACAGAGAGACAGACAAAGGGAGACAGAGACACAAAGACAGTGAGAGATACACTACCAGCGGGTTCACGGTGGCAATGGTCTCTGTAAAGGGCGTGCTCTTTCACCTCAGAGACAGAGAGACAGACAAAGGGAGACAGAGACACAAAGACAGTGAGAGATACACTACCAGCGGGTTCACGGTGGCAATGGTCTCTGTAAAGGGCGTGCTCTTTCACCTCAGAGACAGAGAGACAGACAAAGGGAGACAGAGACACAAAGACAGTGAGAGATACAGTAGCAGCGGGTTCACGGTGGCAATGGTCTCTGTAAAGGGCGTGCCCTTTCACCTCAGAGACAGAGAGACAGACAAAGGGAGACAGAGACACAAAGACAGTGAGAGATACACTAGCAGCGGGTTCACGGTGGCAATGGTCTCTGTAAAGGGCGTGCCCTTTCACCTCAGAGACAGAGAGACAGACAAAGGGAGACAGAGACACAAAGACAGTGACAGATACACTACCAGCGGGTTCACGGTGGCAATGGTCTCTGTAAAGGGCGTGCTCTTTCACCTCAGAGACAGAGAGACAGACAAAGGGGGACAGAGACACAAAGACAGTGACAGATACACTACCAGCGGGTTCACGGTGGCAATGGTCTCTGTAAAGGGCGTGCCCTTTCACCTCAGAGACAGAGAGACAGACAAAGGGAGACAGAGACACAAAGACAGTGAGAGATACAGTAGCAGCGGGTTCACGGTGGCAATGGTCTCTGTAAAGGGCGTGCCCTTTCACCTCAGAGACAGAGAGACAAAGGGAGACAGAGACACAAAGACAGTGAGAGATACACTAGCAGCGGGTTCACGGTGGCAATGGTCTCTGTAAAGGGCGTGCCCTTTCACCTCAGAGACAGAGAGACAGACAAAGGGAGACAGAGACACAAAGACAGTGAGAGAGACACTAGCAGCGGGTTCACGGTGGCAATGGTCTCTGTAAAGGGCGTGCCCTTTCACCTCAGAGACAGGGAGACAGACAAAGGGAGACAGAGACACAAAGACAGTGAGAGATACATTAGCAGCGGGTTCACGGTGGCAATGGTCTCTGTAAAGGGCGTGCCCTTTCACCTCAGAGACAGAGAGACAAAGGGAGACAGAGACACAAAGACAGTGAGAGATACAGTAGCAGCGGGTTCACGGTGGCAATGGTCTCTGTAAAGGGCGTGCTCTTTCACCTCAGAGACAGAGAGACAGACAAAGGGAGACAGAGACACAAAGACAGTGAGAGATACACTAGCAGCGGGTTCACGGTGGCAATGGTCTCTGTAAAGGGCGTGCTCTTTCACCTCAGAGACAGAGAGACAGACAAAGGGAGACAGAGACACAAAGACAGTGAGAGATACACTAGCAGCGGGTTCACGGTGGCAATGGTCTCTGTAAAGGGCGTGCCCTTTCACCTCAGAGACAGAGAGACAAAGGGAGACAGAGACACAAAGACAGTGAGAGATACACTACCAGCGGGTTCACGGTGGCAATGGTCTCTGTAAAGGGCGTGCCCTTTCACCTCAGAGACAGAGAGACAAAGGGAGACAGAGACACAAAGACAGTGAGAGATACACTACCAGCGGGTTCACGGTGGCAATGGTCTCTGTAAAGGGCGTGCCCTTTCACCTCAGAGACAGAGAGACAAAGGGAGACAGAGACACAAAGACAGTGAGAGATACACTAGCAGCGGGTTCACGGTGGCAATGGTCTCTGTAAAGGGCGTGCTCTTTCACCTCAGAGACAGAGAGACAGACAAAGGGAGACAGAGACACAAAGACAGTGAGAGATACACTAGCAGCGGGTTCACGGTGGCAATGGTCTCTGTAAAGGGCGTGCCCTTTCACCTCAGAGACAGAGAGACAGACAAAGGGAGACAGAGACACAAAGACAGTGAGAGATACACTAGCAGCGGGTTCACGGTGGCAATGGTCTCTGTAAAGGGCGTGCCCTTTCACCTCAGAGACAGAGAGACAGACAAAGGGAGACAGAGACACAAAGACCGTGAGAGATACAGTAGCAGCGGGTTCACGGTGGCAATGGTCTCTGTAAAGGGCGTGCCCTTTCACCTCAGAGACAGAGAGACAAAGGGAGACAGAGACACAAAGACAGTGAGAGATACACTACCAGCGGGTTCACGGTGGCAATGGTCTCTGTAAAGGGCGTGCCCTTTCACCTCAGAGACAGAGAGACAGACAAAGGGAGACAGAGACACAAAGACAGTGACAGATACACTAGCAGCGGGTTCACGGTGGCAATGGTCTCTGTAAAGGGCGTGCCCTTTCACCTCAGAGACAGAGAGACAGACAAAGGGAGACAGAGACACAAAGACAGTGAGAGATACACTAGCAGCGGGTTCACGGTGGCAATGGTCTCTGTAAAGGGCGTGCCCTTTCACCTCAGAGACAGAGAGACAGACAAAGGGGGACAGAGACACAAAGACAGTGAGAGATACACTAGCAGCGGGTTCACGGTGGCAATGGTCTCTGTAAAGGGCGTGCCCTTTCACCTCAGAGACAGAGAGACAAAGGGAGACAGAGACACAAAGACAGTGAGAGATACACTAGCAGCGGGTTCACGGTGGCAATGGTCTCTGTAAAGGGCGTGCCCTTTCACCTCAGAGACAGAGAGACAGACAAAGGGAGACAGAGACACAAAGACAGTGAGAGATACACTACCAGCGGGTTCACGGTGGCAATGGTCTCTGTAAAGGGCGTGCTCTTTCACCTCAGAGACAGAGAGACAGACAAAGGGAGACAGAGACACAAAGACAGTGACAGATACACTACCAGCGGGTTCACGGTGGCAATGGTCTCTGTAAAGGGCGTGCTCTTTCACCTCAGAGACAGAGAGACAGACAAAGGGAGACAGAGACACAAAGACAGTGACAGATACACTAGCAGCGGGTTCACGGTGGCAATGGTCTCTGTAAAGGGCGTGCCCTTTCACCTCAGAGACAGAGAGACAGACAAAGGGAGACAGAGACACAAAGACAGTGACAGATACACTAGCAGCGGGTTCACGGTGGCAATGGTCTCCGTAAAGGGCGTGCCCTCTCACCTCAGAGACAGAGAGACAGACAAAGGGAGACAGAGGCACAAAGACAGTGAGAGATACACTAGCAGCGGGTTCACGGTGGCAATGGTCTCTGTAAAGGGCGTGCCCTTTCACCTCAGAGACAGAGAGACAGACAAAGGGAGACAGAGACACAAAGACAGTGAGAGATACACTAGCAGCGGGTTCACGGTGGCAATGGTCTCTGTAAAGGGCGTGCCCTTTCATCTCAGAGACAGAGAGACAGACAAAGGGAGACAGAGACACAAAGACAGTGAGAGATACACTAACAGCGGGTTCACGGTGGCAATGGTCTCTGTAAAGGGCGTGCCCTTTCACCTCAGAGACAGAGAGACAGACAAAGGGAGACAGAGACACAAAGACAGTGAGAGATACACTAGCAGCGGGTTCACGGTGGCAATGGTCTCTGTAAAGGGCGTGCCCTTTCACCTCAGAGACAGAGAGACAGACAAAGGGAGACAGAGACACAAAGACAGTGAGAGATACACTAGCAGCGGGTTCACGGTGGCAATGGTCTCTGTAAAGGGCGTGCCCTTTCACCTCAGAGACAGAGAGGCAGACAAAGGGAGACGGAGACACAAAGACAGTGACAGATACACTAGCAGCGGGTTCACGGTGGCAATGGTCTCTGTAAAGGGCGTGCCCTTTCACCTCAGAGACAGAGAGACAGACAAAGGGAGACAGAGACAGAAAGACAGTGAGAGATACAGTAGCAGCGGGTTCACGGTGGCAATGGTCTCTGTAAAGGGCGTGCCCTTTCACCTCAGAGACAGAGAGACAGACAAAGGGAGACAGAGACACAAAGACAGTGACAGATACACTAGCAGCGGGTTCACGGTGGCAATGGTCTCTGTAAAGGGCGTGCCCTTTCACCTCAGAGACAGAGAGACAGACAAAGGGAGACAGAGAGAGAAAGGAGGAGATAAACAGAGATACAGAGAGAAAGAGTGAAAGAACCAAAGAGAGAAAGGGAGAGAAAGGGGAGAGAAATGGAGGGAGAAAGAGACAAAAAGTGAGAGAAAGAGAGAAAGGGAGAAGGAAATAAAGAAAGAAAGGACGAAAGAAGGAAGGGTGGGAGGGAGGAAGGAAGGAAGGGAAGAGAGAAGGGAGTGAGAGAGACAAAGAGACAAAGTGAGAGAAACAGAGAGAGGAAGAGAAATATAGAGAGGCACAGAGAGAAAGAGAAAGTGAGAAAGATAGAGATAATGAAAGAGAAAGGGAGAGGAAGATCTCTAGTTTGGAAGATGCTGTACAAGAGATTGTGGACCACTGACTTGTATGTATGTATGGCACACTTTGGTGGAAATATGCTCCTAAGGCATGTCACAAAGTGTTACCTACAGGGGCATTTTCTTGAAAAACCTTCCTGTGGATAATACAGGATGGAAGTGAAATGATCCGTCAAACTTTAACAGCGAATTTCTCATGTCGTGAATAACAACAAAGTCTAATACCAAAACACTGAAAAGTTTATAGTTTTCTAGAAAAAAATATTCTTATCAAAAAAATTTATCATCGCCTGGCTAAATTATTATTTATTGAAGATGCTTGATTTATGGATATATGCAAAGAAAATTGAATAAATGGCATTTTCCTTTGGCGTATTTCAACAGATTCAACGGTTTTTTGTGTAAATTAAATTTAAAAAGTCCACAATTTGTTGCCTTCTTAATTCTAGTAGAAGTGGCAACATCGCATCAACAGTGTTTGCTTTCTTTGCATATCGGTGTAATGTTGCAATTGTATTTTTGTCGAAGCCGCAAAAGGTGTGAAGTCTGACTGCAGGTAGGTATTGAATACTTGCTCTAAATTCTTATTTCAAATTAATCCCAATATTATTGTTAGTTATTAGCAGTATGGCCATTTTTGTTTCTAAAGGTAGGTAGCACGTAAATAATGGTTAGCACACGAACGCCAGTGTCACGTTTATTGATATCTTTGGCACATAGATAGTCAAGTGCACATGTCCTGTTGTGTGGTACCTACTCATACCTAATATTCTTGTTAAAACTTGTTGGAACTTGCATCACGTGCGTAGCCAGGTGTTATACATGTAAGTACGTGCACATTAGTCCCACTTTAAACCGAGTAGGTACCTATATCAACAATGAAAGAGAATTCCTCTCTTACCGAGATGTTTACGAAATCGCGCATGCTCTACATGAAACATTTTTCGAAAATTTTGATTTTCTTAAAACTGGTTCTGACGATTTTTATAAATATATCACACATTGTTTACTTTTATGCCAAATGAAACGTACATCTTGTATTTTCTGGGAATGTTCTTAAAAGTCTTGTTCATTCTAGATGAACTTTGCATATCTGGTAAACTGTCAGTGAGAGATTAATTGTTACTAACAATATATATCTCGTTAAAAATTACAATTTATGTAAAATACATTTTTTGTGGTGAACTATTTCTGAGATATTTCTAGTTATTTGTCTGAATTTACCGATACTTACACTTTACTCAAATAAGAATACGTTATTCATTTACTTATCTCTTAGCCATACAAAGAGAATGCAGTTTTAAAGTCATTATATACCGCCCAGCTTTAAAACTTCAAGTCTACTGTATTCTCCTTGTACCTACAAGAATATGAGTAGAAGGATAATTTGTACAAATGTTTAGCTATATAATTTGAAGTGGATGGGATAGAGGAATAGGTGTTTGTACAACAGTGAGTAGAGAAAGTCGTATGAGTGAGACACATCAGAACCCAGGTGCACGTCAACATCAAAGCTGAACGAATGGGGACCAACAGTAAGGACCTCACCTGGGGCACATCCTTGATGTTATGTTGTTTTTTCACTCCACAAGTCAAGGCAGTCGTTTACTGAAACAGGTTTTCAAAACTAATGACCCTCGAAGACTCGGAGTTGCGCATTGCCAGAACAAGAAACCTTTGAAAGAATTGGCATGAGTAACTGACTTCAGCAAAAGGCCTGCCTGCCTTGGGTTCTAGCGCCTGTTGCCCGCGTTCGGGACTTCCCAACTTCCTGACCCAAGAGATAGTGCGGCCTTTTCTTCAGGTCGCATGATGAACCCTATCAAACATTCCCACAATGTTCTGTTACTCTACTTGACTTCATCTTTCATCCTGGTTGTTGATTGTTTCAGTGTTCTAAATGTCTTCCTTTTCTTCCCCTTGGTGCACGCATGAATCAGGGTCAACGTATTCTCATAGTTGAGGATAGTTCCCCCTACATTATATCCAATTTCTCTTTTATCTGCTCCCAACTTTGCCATTCAACATTAAAAAGCAGATCACTCAACAATAATGCACTTTTTCCATTTTAGCAAAATCACGTTGAATGAAAGGGTAACTGATGTATGTACCTACTTGTAAGCTATAAATGAGATGTAAGAAATGACTTACCCAATGTCGTGGAGATGCCGAGGGCTGCATGATAGTCCTTCTGGTTCCGTTCATTGCCAAGTTGAGCTCGTCAGTGTGTATAGACGTGTAGCGCTGTGGTGCCTGGTTATTGTCCTGCAGGGTTAAACACAACTATCATCAGCACAGCCGCCTCACATACATGCATACAATAGCACCTACTGCTTACACAACAAACAACAACCTAACTACGACAAATATTCCCTTCTTACTTTGGTTCAACCAACAGTTGTATAATAAGTTATGGTAATACGTACTGTACTGTAAAATGCAACCTGTTGAGTGTCACGGTATATGTCATCAGCTATAAATAGCACCGGAAGAAAGCGTTGACCTTGATCACTACACCTACCTACCTCAGTTTTCAAATGGCACGTGTCAAGTGTGAGTTTTATCAAAGTGTTTGGGAGTGTAAGTTTAAAATGACATCATCAAAGTGATTATTATTATTTATTATTAACGTCCTCCAACATTGTGTCATATCGGCCGAATGAATGAAATGAAATGGGTGAAATAATGCTCAAATGAGCCCGAGGTCCATGGAGCTTTAAGTTACCCGACATTCGTCTTCTCAGGGTAGGGAAAACCTCGGAAAAAAACCTTACCCGGATAACTTATCCTAAGCGAGATTCGAACTCGCGACCTCTTGAACGTGAGGCAGACACGCTAACCATCACGCTACCGAGGCGGGCATCATGGAAGTGAACTTCAATGGATAAAAGCAGAGTTACTAGCAAACTTCAGCTCAACATAACACTGAGAATCAATTCTTTGCTAACAAATGATGTAATTTTATGTCTTTAAGGTTTTTATATTTTTTAATATCTTGTAAACAATACATACTGTGTACTGTACGTAATTTTGTTATAAGACAGTCTTTATCGCCATATAACGACAAGTCCATCACAATAGGAAGTGATTTTGCTTTTCCCTAGTAAGTGTTAAATATTTAGGTTAAATTTAAAAGATTTTGTGTAAAAATTGTATACCTCATACTTGTTTTCTCCACAAGCTTTCACTGAGGTTACTTAGATGGCGACATGCATCGATCGCCGAAGAGCACAGTAGGCGTCCTTTTAAGTTTTGGGCTCTGGCCTAGGTGCCAGTTTCAACAAATCTTTTCTAGGTCCTTCCAACAGATGAAGCGACATTTATATACCTTCCTGTATCAATGTGACCGTTGGAACATCATCATCGTCATCATCGGATAGGTGCCTTATTTTAAACTTATTGAATGTAAAATGTTGCTTTGTTAACGACACGAAAAAGACACTTCAACAATATCTGGATCATTATATTCTATTTATAGCCCACTTCAGTATTCAATATCGTACAACACAATATATTGAAATATTGTCACTAGGCCAACCGCTCGTGGTGGATTGCATATCTTGATATGTAAATATGTCCGAACAATAAATAACATATAGTATGTGCATCTTCATTGCAACCTGGAAAAATACTGCGCCCTAACAAAATCTTGTCCCTCTAATTATTTTGAGTAGTGGATGTCCCAAAACAACACCGGCAACTTGGTACGCCAATCTGCTCCATTTTCAAACAGGAACACCTGCCTATCTCGAGATACCCCCTTTGTGCACCAGAGAGCGTCCAATTTTGGAAACAAAGGTTGTGACAATGTTAATGTTTTGGTATCTTAATACACAAGACAGCCATCTGTGTACTGGGATGAACTACCTCACCTTAGTATCATCCCTGCGCATGCGCTAAATTCCTCCACACAGACCTTGCTACGTTACTTGTATAGCTTCCAGTACAGCAACAGTGCGACTATACCAGTGCACAGCTGATGAGCTCCAGTACACTTTGATGTAAATGTACGGAATCACCTCAACCTCGCATTGGTAGAGGTGGAGCACTTCCATGGCCAGATGTGACACCTCTCGACTAACTTCTGTGCAGGTGTATCAAGAGTATGACACTCCTGTAACGTCAGCAGAAGACCTTATTGCTCCAGTCCACGGAGTGATTGAAAATGTTCAAAGACAACCGCACGTATTGGGTCATGTGTACCGGCGATATAGACTCTGTAGGAGGCACACAGTTGTATGAAGAGTATGACACTCCTGTAACGTCAGCAGAAGACCTTATTGCTCCAGTCCACGGAGTGATTGAAAATGTTCAAAGACAACCGCACGTATTGGGTCATGTGTACCGGCGATATAGACTCTGTAGGAGGTACACAGTTGTATGAAGAGTATGACACTCCTGTAACGTCAGTAGAGGACCTTATTGCTCCAGTCCACGGAGTGATTGAAAATGTTCAAAGACAACTGCACGTATTGGGTCATGTGTACCGCCGATATAGACTCTGTAGGAGGTACACAGTTGCATGAAGAGTATGACACTCCTGTAACGTCAGTAGAGGACCTTATTGCTCCAGTCCACGGAGTGATTGAAAATGTTCAAACACAACTGCACGTATTGGGTCATGTGTACCGCCGATATAGACTCTGTAGGAGGTACACAGTTGCATGAAGAGTATGACACTCCTGTAACGTCAGTAGAGGACCTTATTGCTCCAGTCCACGGAGTGATTGAAAATGTTCAAAGACAACTGCACGTATTGGGTCATGTGTACCGCCGATATAGACTCTGTAGGAGGTACACAGTTGTATGAAGAGTATGACACTCCTGTAACGTCAGTAGAGGACCGTATTGCTCGAGTCCACAGAGTGACTGAAAATGTTCAAAGACAACCGCACATATTGGGTCATGTGTACCGCCGATATAGACTCTGTAGGAGGTACACAGTTGTATGAAGAGTATGACACTCCTGTAACGTCAGTAGAGGACCTTATTGCTCCAGTCCACGTAGTGATTGAAAATGTTCAAAGACAACCGCACGTATTGGGTCATGTTTACCGCCGATATAGACTCTTTAGGAGGTACACAGTTGTATGAAGAGTATGACACTCCTGTAACGTCAGTAGAGGACCTTATTGCTCCAGTCCACGGAGTGATTGAAAATGTTCAAAGACAACCGCACGTATTGGGTCGTGTGTACCACCGATATAGACTCTGTAGGAGGTACACAGTTGTATGAAGAGTATGACACTCCTGTAACGTCAGTAGAGGACCTTATTGCTCCAGTCCACGGAGTGATTGAAAATGTTCAAAGACAACCGCATGTATTGGGTCATGTTTACCGCCGATATAGACTCTTTAGGAGGTACACAGTTGTATGAAGAGTATGACACTCCTGTAACGTCAGTAGAGGACCTTATTGCTCCAGTCCACGGAGTGATTGAAAATGTTCAAAGACAACCGCACGTATTGGGTCGTGTGTACCGCCGATATAGACTCTGTAGGAGGCACACAGTTGTATGAAGAGTATGACACTCCTGTAACGTCAGTAGAAGACCTTATTGCTCCAGTCCACGGAGTGATTGAAAATGTTCAAAGACAACTGCACGTATTGGGTCATGTGTACCGCCGATATAGACTCTGTAGGAGGCACACAGTTGTATGAAGAGTATGACACTCCTGTAACGTCAGTAGAGGACGTTATTGTTCCAGTCCACGGAGTGATTGAAAATGTTCAAAGACAACCGCACGTATTGGGTCATGTGTACCGCCGATATAGACTCTGTAGGAGATACACAGTTGTATGAAGAGTATGACACTCCTGTAACGTCAGTAGAGGACCTTATTGCTCCAGTCTACAGAGTGACTGAAAATGTTCAAAGACAACTGCACGTATTGGGTCATGTGTACCGCCGATATAGACTCTGTAGGAGGCACACAGTTGTATGAAGAGTATGACACTCCTGTAACGTCAGTAGAGGACGTTATTGTTCCAGTCCACGGAGTGACTGAAAATGTTCAAAGACAACCGCACGTATTGGGTCATGTGTACCGCCGATATAGACTCTGTAGGAGGCACACAGTTGTATGAAGAGTATGACACTCCTGTAACGTCAGTAGAGGACCTTATTGCTCCAGTCCACGTAGTGATTGAAAATGTTCAAAGACAACCACACGTATTGGGTCATGTGTACCGCCGATATAGACTCTGTAGGAGGTACACAGTTGTATGAAGAGTATGACACTCCTGTGACGTCAGTAGAGGACCTTATTGCTCCAGTCCACGGAGTGATTGAAAATGTTCAAAGACAACCGCACGTATTGGGTCATGTGTACCGCCGATATAGACTCTGTAGAAGGTACACAGTTCGAAGCCCGATTGTAATGTAGACAGCTCGATGTTCTGTTTATGATGAAATGTGAGCGTACGCCCATCTCACACTTCAGCGTTCAAACCGTACACTTCCGTACTGGGGTTCATAGATTCATATGTGAAAACTGATCAGTTTACCATCCTGCATAACATACTCAGCGTTGTTGGTGTTTTTTTTTTCTTTTTGCGGTGGAGACACCTGTGTGTGTATATATACGATCTTGGGGCTATAATCCCCAAGAGATGTAACTATGGCGCTTCTATGGGTTGGTAAACCTCCGTAAACGTTTGGGCCCAGCGCCTGGTTTAACCCTGCACATGGCATCATCTCTGTGACGAAGTGAGTGTGACAAATCCTTGTATATCATAGAACGGAAGTAAACAGCCGTGTTGTGGACGAGATATGTAACATTACAGTATCAGAAAAGGAAACCATGTGAGGAGTACAGCGGGAAACTGTTGTGATTATACGATGTGGTGGTTTTGATATCATTCCTTCCAACTTGTGTTGTATTAGCTACACCTTGGAACTGTCGCTGCTTCCAAATTACAATACAGAGCAGCGTTCACTGCTGGTAGGTAGAGGAAGTATTGTATTCCACACAAAAATTCCATGTAGAGATTTCACCGCAAATATATATTTTGAGACCCCTGTATCCAAAATAAGGATTTTTAGACAAATCTGATGTGTTGCACTGACATGACTTTCTCTACTCTTGTACTAACCATTCTTACAAACTCTTATTCCTATATCTTCTTCATGTTAATACAGATATCTGATGTGTTGCACTCACATGACTTTCTCTACTCACTCTTGTACTAACCATTCTTACAAACTCTTATTCCTATATCTTCTTCATGTTAGTTGAGATAAACATTTGTAGAAATTATCTTATTGCTTATTTCCTTGTAGGTACAAGGGCAATATGGGAATACAGTAGGCTTTGTGCGATAGCCAAATCTTTTAAAGCTTTGAGATCCCGTTCTCTTTGCACTCCTTACATATAAAAAATGAACAACGATGTTCCATTTCACGAAAGTTTTAGGCTTTCCGAAACTGACACAAATAACAAAGAATATCTCCGAAATGGTTCACCCTTCAAGAAAATTTATTCGGTCATAAATTCCTTGTTTTACTGAAATCTACATTTTTTGTTAATTAAGAGTTTGTCTATCTCTTACGGTTTACAAGTTATTCAAAAGTCATCCAGAGTAAACAGGACTACATAGCCTATAGCCAGAAAATTCAAAATAGACATTTCATAAGTCATACAAATATATTAAACATGTGACATTTTAATCAAAATCTTTAGAGCCATAGGTTCAAGATATTTCTATGGCAAATGAAATAGTCCTACATAAGGGGAGGGTAATCACTTCCTCACTCTCATACTTGCAGGTGTTCACTCTGTCTGGTACATAGGTTCCTGTGTTCCCTGACAGACGTCTGACTCTAGATACTGTCTTGTAAGTCCTACATAAGGGGAGGGTAATCACTTCCTCACTCTCATACTTGCAGGTGTTCACTCTGTCTGGTACATAGGTTCCTGTGTTCCCTGACAGATGTCTGACTCTAGACACTGACTTGTAAGTCCTACATAAGGGGAGGGTAATCACTTCCTCACTCTCATACTTGCAGGTGTTCACTCTGTCTGGTACATAGGTTCCTGTGTTCCCTGACAGACGTCTGACCGTAGACACTGGCTTGTAAGTCCTACATAAGTGGAGGGTAATCAGATAATGAAAAAACACTATACTCGATCTACAAATGAAACCAAGGATTTACTAGTTGATTTCCCCTTGCTTAATGTTAATTACATGTCACTAAAGAGACCCGTGTGCGAAAATAAAAGTTGTTCAAATATACTGGGAGATATTTAATTACGCACATGTGAGGTAGAAAGGTTTTTCGCCAGTAGCTCAGTAGTGCGTGTTTTCTGAGGAAAACTGCGAACAGAACATGAACATGTGGAAAGGCCAGCACATTGGTCCATTTATTCCTCCACGCCGTTTAGTTCAATGTCAGACTGGTGCTTTTCCTGTTGGTGTTTTATCGTAGGTATACACTGGGTTTTGCGTATTAAACCATACATACACTCTCGTTCATACTCGGGCAAAGATAGGGACTAGTCCTGTCTACAGAGACATTTACATTCGTCTTCCGGGAATCGAACACCAGATTCGATTTATTATTGTAATAAAATATAAAACTTTACATAAAATTGGAATATTTTGTAACAGTCAGTTAATTTTTAGTGCAAAATGTAAAAGTGTAATTTTATTTGTCCCCATAATGCCCATAATGCAGTAAGCATGTTTTAGATCAGGGGCTGGCAAATTGGTGATTTCGATTACAGGAATGATGACGTCACTGAACGCAGCCCGGCATACGCACATGTAACGTACGGTTGCAACAAGGGGATTGTTGTGTAACGCACGTTTGATTACATATATACAGAGTGGCTCATGTTATTCTTTACTTTATGTTTCATCATGTAGAGTTTTATCTTTCAGTCGCAATCTCTTTTTAGATTTTATAATCTTCATTTTAGACCAAAAAAGAAAAAAGAAAATAAACATTCACACACAAATATGTTGGAATAAAGCACCCTTCACAGAGAAAATTTTTCACAAATTTTTAATTTCTTGAAAATGGCTCTAACATTTTGATTAAAAGTAACATATTTTTAATATTTTGAATTCTCTGGCTATAGCCTATATAATCGTATTTATTCTGCATCACTTTTCCATAACTCATAAGCCGTAAGAGATAGACAGAATCTTACTGTACAAAAGTGTAGATCTTGCTAAAATAGGCAATTTATGTCCAAATAAAATATTTGTGAAACCATTTCGCAGATATTCCTTGTTATGTGTGTAAGTTTCGCAAAACTTAAACTTTCGATAAGTGCAACATCGTTGTTTATTTGTTATATGCTAACCGTGCAAAGAGAACGGAATCTACAAGCTTTAAAAGATATTTGTCTATCGCTGAAACCCTACTGTATTCCCATATTCCCCTTGTACCTACAGGAAAATTAAAAATAAGATAATTTGTACAAGTGTTTATATCAACTAACACGAAGAAGATATAGGAATAAGAATTTGTTAGAATGGTTAGTACAAGAGTGAGTAGAGAAACTCATGTGAGTGTAACACATCAGGTTTTTCAATTTTGCTATACGACCTATACGAAGGTTCCGTTGCGTTTCGAAAAGCCCTGTTGTGTCGATGCAGTTTACACCTGAACACGTGTTGTTTGAGGAATAGAGGCGAAGTATTGCACTGTGGTGTTACGTCATCATCAGCCGGTGCACATTTGCCGACCCCTGCCTCATATCTTTGCAGCCTCTGCAAGTTTTGACCTTAATTAGATAAAGTGTGATAGATGGGACCTCTGACAGCTGCGTTATGTGTACAGATAGGCCCTTTACAGTTCAACCAGAACCCAATGTTTCCGCCTATTTGTCACTGCAGTGACAGCTACTCAAGTGCGAACATGTGCGAGTAAAGTGGACGGTCTACACTCACAGGCAGTAGACGTCACATTATCTTGTTACTAATGTTCTTGTAGGTACAAGGGGAATACACTAGAGTTAAAGTGGACGGTCTACACTCACAGGCAGTAGACGTCACATTATCTTGTTACTAATGTTCTTGTAGGTACAAGGGGAATACACTAGAGTTAAAGTGGACGGTCTACACTCACAGGCAGTAGACGTCACATTATCTTGTTACTAATGTTCTTGTAGGTACAAGGGGAATACACTAGAGTTAAAGTGGACAGTCTACACTCACAGGCAGTAGACGTCACATTATCTTGTTACTAATGTTCATGTAGGTACAAGGGGAATACACTAGAGTTAAAGTGCACAGTCTACACTCACAGGCAGTAGACGTCACATTATCTTGTTACTAATGTTCTTGTAGGTACAAGGGGAATACACTAGAGTTAAAGTGGACAGTCTACACTCACAGGCAGTAGACGTCACATTATCTTGTTACTAATGTTCATGTAGGTACAAGGGGAATACACTAGAGTTAAAGTGCACAGTCTACACTCACAGGCAGTAGACGTCACATTATCTTGTTACTAATGTTCTTGTAGGTACAAGGGGAATACACTAGAGTTAAAGTGGACAGTCTACACTCACAGGCAGTAGACGTCACATTATCTTGTTACTAATGTTCATGTAGGTACAAGGGGAATACACTAGAGTTAAAGTGCACAGTCTACACTCACAGGCAGTAGACGTCACATTATCTTGTTACTAATGTTCATGTAGGTACAAGGGGAATACACTAGAATTAAAGTGGACAGTCTATACTCACAGGCAGTAGACGTCACATTATCTTGTTACTAATGTTCTTGTAGGTACAAGGGGAATACATTAGAGTTAAAGTGGACGGTCTACACTCACAGGCAGTAGACGTCACATTATCTTGTTACTAATGTTCTTGTAGGTACAAGGGGAATACACTAGAGTTAAAGTGGACGGTCTACACTCACAGGCAGTAGACGTCACATTATCTTGTTACTAATGTTCTTGTAGGTACAAGGGGAATACACTAGAGTTAAAGTGGACGGTCTACACTCACAGGCAGTAGACGTCACATTATCTTGTTACTAATGTTCTTGTAGGTACAAGGGGAATACACTAGAGTTAAAGTGGACGGTCTACACTCACAGGCAGTAGACGTCACATTATCTTGTTACTAATGTTCTTGTAGGTACAAGGGGAATACACTAGAGTTAAAGTGGACAGTCTACACTCACAGGCAGTAGACGTCACATTATCTTGTTACTAATGTTCATGTAGGTACAAGAGGGATACACTAGAGTTAAAGCGGACAGTCCACACTCACAGGCAGTAGACGTCACATTATCTTGTTACTAATGTTCATGTAGGTACAAGGGGAATACACTAGAGTTAAAGTGGACAGTCTACACTCACAGGCAGTAGACGTCACATTATCTTGTTACTAATGTTCTTGTAGGTACAAGGGGAATACACTAGAGTTAAAGCGGACAGTCCACACTCACAGGCAGTAGACGTCACATTATCTTGTTACTAATGTTCTTGTAGGTACAAGGGGAATACACTAGAGTTAAAGTGGACAGTCTACACTCACAGGCAGTAGACGTCACATTATCTTGTTACTAATGTTCATGTAGGTACAAGGGGAATACACTAGAGTTAAAGCGGACAGTCCACACTCACAGGCAGTAGACGTCACATTATCTTGTTACTAATGTTCATGTAGGTACAAGGGGAATACACTAGAGTTAAAGTGGACAGTCTACACTCACAGGCAGTAGACGTCACATTATCTTGTTACTAATGTTCTTGTAGGTACAAGAGGAATACACTAGAGTTAAAGTGGACAGTCTACACTCACAGGCAGTAGACGTCACATTATCTTGTTACTAATGTTCTTGTAGGTACAAGGGGAATACACTAGAGTTAAAGTGGACAGTCCACACTCACAGGCAGTAGACGTCACATTATCTTGTTACTAATGTTCATGTAGGTACAAGGGGAATACACTAGAGTTAAAGTGGACGGTCTACACTCACAGGCAGTAGACGTCACATTATCTTGTTACTAATGTTCATGCAGGTACAAGGGGATACACTAGAGTTAAAGTGGACAGTCCACACTCACAGGCAGTAGACGTCACATTATCTTGTTACTAATGTTCATGCAGGTACAAGGGGAATACACTAGAGTTAAAGTGGACAGTCTACACTCACAGGCAGTAGACGTCACATTATCTTGTTACTAATGTTCATGTAGGTACAAGGGGAATACACTAGAGTTAAAGTGGACAGTCTACACTCACAGGCAGTAGACGTCACATTATCTTGTTACTAATGTTCATGCAGGTACAAGGGGAATACACTAGAGTTAAAGTGGACAGTCTACACTCACAGGCAGTAGACGTCACATTATCTTGTTACTAATGTTCATGTAGGTACAAGGGGAATACACTAGAATTAAAGTGGACGGTCTACACTCACAGGCAGTAGACGTCACATTATCTTGTTACTAATGTTCATGTAGGTACAAGGGGAATACACTAGAGTTAAAGTGGACGGTCTACACTCACAGGCAGTAGACGTCACATTATCTTGTTACTAATGTTCTTGTAGGTACAAGGGGAATACACTAGAATTAAAGCGTTAGCCGTTCTAAAGCTATGTAGTCGCTATGTAGTGCCTTTCAAATACCCCTAATGTCGGCACTGAGTTTCTTGTGCACTCCATATTTCTAATACCATCAAATATATCATCATTTCGGCTAACAGAACCCGCAATCACTTTGATTGTTTTCACTGGAAAAGATTTTCAAAGATTGAAGTTAAAGATATTTCGTTTTTTTTTTTTTTTTTTTTTTTGTTATTTTTTTTTTTTTTTTTTTTTTTTATGGAAGGTTATGAAAGGTCTTAAAACAAATAGTGGGAACAGCTGAAGACAGTGTTATAACAAAATAATAGATACAAATTATGTTAAAATTAATCAGTCTTAGGTATCTCGCTGAACGGTAATTCCTCCAAGTTGAATGCGGTGATCGACATCTCCCAAAATATATATTTAATTCCCTTACTACAGATTTTTGCATTCATAATTCAGTATAACCAAAAATGTGATAGTTATATTTTGCGATACCCGTATTTAAGATCTTCCATTGTGATCACAAGCGCTTGCGATAAAAGAAAAAACGAAAAAAAAAGTCTGATGTGTTCCACTCACATGACTTTCTCTACTCTTGTACTAACCATTCTTACAAACTGTTATTCCTATATCTTCTTCATGTTAATACAGATATCTGATGTGTTGCACTCACATGACTTTCTCTACTCTTGTACTAACCATTCTTACAAACTGTTATTCCTATATCTTCTTCATGTTAATACAGATATCTGATGTGTTGCACTCACATGACTTTCTCTACTCTTGTACTAACCATTCTTACAAACTCTTATTCCTATATCTTCTTCGTGTTAGTTGAGATAAACACTTCCAGGAATTCTCTTATTGCTTATTTCCTTGCACGTACTAGAGGAATATAGGAATACAGTAGACTTTGTGTGATAGTCGAATCTTCTAAAGATTTCATATTCCATTCTCTTTGCACGTTTAAAGTATAAACAAATGAATAGCGATGTTGCATTTGATAGAAGTATGTTGTCCAAAAGTTATACAAATAACAAGGAATATCTCCGAAATGGTTCACTGTACGAAAAAAAATGTATTCAGACATAAATTTTGTATTTTAACAAGACCTACATTATTTCTACAGTAAGATTTTGTCCATATCTTACGGTTTATGAGCTATTCAAGTCATCCAGAGCAAATAGGACTACATAGGATATAGCCAAAAGAATCAAGATATAAATTTCATTTGTCACCAAAATATCTTAAACATATGGCACTTCAATCAAAATCGTTACAGCCATTTCCGAGAAAATCAAATTTGTCGAAAAATTTTCCATGTAAACGTTAGCTTAGGGTTGGGCTATTTTCTTCAAAGTGTTTGTATCACATCCTTGAAAGACATTAAAATTCAGTACTAACTTTGGTTTTTAACCGACTTTTCGTTTTTGAGTTATGCTGTCCACAGACAGACAGACAGACAGAAAGACAGACTGATAGACAGACACACAGGCTGACACAGACACGGACCTTTTTCTAAAAATGCTTTTATTTTGGATTCGGGGGCCCCAAAACATATATTTCTGGTGAAATCTCGACATCGTGGAACACAATACATGATAGGGAAGGTACTCACACGCCTAAGTAACCCCTAATTAACATCAACCACAACAAAGACACATTTTCCTTCAAGAATATAATTTATTTGCAAATTAACCGTGAGCCATTCACAAAAACTGAACATATGTGAAAACTTATTTCTTCCTGAAATCTAATAAAAACATAAAATTGAATAATTATATTATCTTAATGACTCTGGTAGAATTGATATCGTTGACTCCTCCGCCCAACTACCCTTTACATGGACTATTTTTCTAAAATGTTGATTTTCTTGAAAATGGCCGTAAGGATTTCGATTAAAACGGCACATGTTCGGAACATGAAAGTTGATATATTTCCTGTCTCTATACTAATTACTTGAGGTTTTGACCTTAATAAGATAAGCTGATTGGCTCTACTGACATGCCTTACCAGATTACTGACTGACTGACCTTGCATCATCTATCATCTTTACTCTTCGACCACAACTCAATGTAGCCCTTGTCTACCAGCCTATCCCACACTATCAAACCTAACAACAAACAACAACAATTTTGGGTAAAAAAAAGACAAAAAAAAGAAAAAAAAAAAAAAAAAGAAACCTTTAAATTTTTACATGGTCTGTTTCAATATCCATACTCTTTTTCCAGTGATGTTTTAGAGTGAGAACCGCCAAATTATGATAACAACAGACTCTTATCTCTTCATCTGTTACCACAAACACATTTCTTCAAGCTTGGAAACAGAAATCAATCAAACGGAGCTAAATCTTACTATACAAAAAATGTAGATCTAATTAAAACGCAAGCAATGTCCCAACATTGAGCAGTCTTCATTACAACCGGGCTTTGAACTGTGTACCTCCTACAGAGTCTATATCGGCGGTACACATGACCCAATACGTGCGGTTGTCTTTGAACATTTTCAATCACTACGTGGACTGGAACAATAAGGTCCTCTACTGACGTTACATGAGCGACATACTCTTCATACAACTGTGTACCTCCTACAGAGTCTATATCGGCGGTACACATGACCCAATACGTGCGGTTGTCTTTGAATATTTTCAATCACTCCGTGGACTGGAACAATAAGGTCCTCTACTGACGTTACATGAGCGACATACACTTCATACAACTGTGTACCTCCTACAGAGTCTATATCGGCGGTACACATGACCCAATACGTGCGGTTGTCTTTGAACATTTTCAATCACTCCGTGGACTGGAGCAATAAGGTCCTCTACTGACGTTACAGGAGTGTCATACTCTTCATACAACTGTGTGCCTCCTACAGAGTATACATTGGCGGTACACATGACCCAATACGTGCGGTTGTCTTTGAACATTTTCAATCACTACGTTGACTGGAGCAATAGGGTCCTCTACTGACGATACAGGAGTGTCATACTCTTCATACAACTGTGTACCTCCTACAGAGTCTATATCGGCGGTACACATGACCCAATACGTGCGGTTGTCTTTGAACATTTTCAATCACTCCGTGGACTGGAGCAATAAGGTCCTTTACTGACGTTACAGGAGTGTCATACTCTTCATACAACTGTGTACCTCCTACAGAGTCTATATCGACAGTACACATGACCCAATAAGTGCGGTTGTCTTTGAACATTTTCTATCACTCCGTGGACTGGAGCAATAAGGTCCTCTACTGACGTTACAGGAGTGTCATACTCTTCATACAACTGCGTACCTCCTACAGAGTCTATATCGGCGGTACACATGACCCAATACGTGCGGTTGTCTTTGAACATTTTCAATCACTACGTGGACTGGAACAATAAGGTCCTCTACTGACGTTACAGGAGTGTCATACTCTTCATACAACTGTGTACCTCCTACAGAGTCTATATCGGCGGTACACATGACCCAATACGTGTGGTTGTCTTTGAACATTTTCAATCACTCCGTGGACTGGAGCAATAAGGTCCTCTACTGACGTTACAGGAGCGTCATACTCTTCATACAACTGTGTACCTCCTACAGAGTCTATATCGGCGGTACACATGACCCAATACGTCCGGTTGTCTTTGAACATTTTCAATCACTCCGTGGACTGGAGCAATAAGGTCCTCTACTGACGTTACAGGAGTGACATACTCTTCATACAACTGTGTACCTCCTACAGAGTCTATATCGGCGGTACACATGACCCAATACGTGCGGTTGTCTTTGAACATTTTCAATCACTCTGTGGACTGGAGCAATAAGGTCCTCTACTGACGTTACAGGAGTGTCATACTCTTCATACAACTGTGTACCTCCTACAGAGTCTATATCAGCGGTACACATGACCCAATACGTGCGGTTGTCTTTGAACATTTTCATTCACTCCGTGGACTGGAGCAATAAGGTCCTCTACTGACCTTACAGGAGTGTCGTACTCTTCATACAATGTGTACCTCCTACAGAGTCTATATCGGCGGTACACATGACCCAATACGTGCGGTTGTCTTTGAACATTTTCAATCACTCCGTGGACTGGAGCAATAAGGTCCTCTACTGACGTTACAGGAGTGTCATACTCTTCATACAACTGTGTACCTCCTACAGAGTCTATATCGGCGGTACACATGACCCAATACGTGCGGTTGTCTTTGAACATTTTCAATCACACCGTGGACTGGAGCAATAAGGTCCTCTACTGACGTTACAGAAGTGTCGTACACTTCACATAACTCCATAGTCGAGAGGTGTCATATTTGGCGACTGCGGTCGCCATGAAACTGGTCCCCCTGTACCTATCTATCGACGTTGAGGTGATTCCTCACATTTACATGAAGGTGCGCTGGAGCTTATGCCAGCTGTGAATTGGTATATGTCGTACTGCTGTTAAAAACGTTACTCTATTGGAAACTACGCAAGTAACGCAGTAAGGACTCTGTGGAGGAATTTAGCGCATGCTCAGGTCGTTCGTCCCATTACACAAATGGATAAGGGGTTACATACCTTCCGTATTAAGATACGACAACGAATGTAAAGAAATTGTCACAATCGTTCGTTCTCAAACTTGGACGCTGTACCGTGTGCAAACCGAGCACTTCCGGACAGACAGGAGTTCCTATTTGTAAAGGGATCAGTTTGCCATCCTGCAATGGTCACTTTCCTTAAGAGCAGCTTACTTTAAGCCAAGACGGACGTGAGGTCGTACAGAAACATACCTTGGCATTGTGTGAACATCGTATCCGCCATTGAAATACAAATCACATATGTTACACTCACATGACTTTCTCTCTTCACTCCTCTACGAAATATTCTTACAAACATTGATTTCTATATCTTCTTCACATTAATAAAGATCAGCGTTTGTACAAATTACATTATTGCTAATTTTCTTGTAACTACAAGAGGAAAGAGAAAAATGGGAATATATTACGTTTTGAGTGATAGTGAAATGTTTTATAGTTGGTCGCTATATAATGGCTTTGAAATTGAGTTCTTTTTGCATGGTCAAGAGATAACAGTAACGAACTGCGACTTCCTATTTGTGAAAAGTTGAAATATTGGAAAGTTTAAACTATTAACAAAAATATCTCGGAAATGGTTATAGGTACGTGCAAAAAGCAAACTTGACGTAAAGTGTGTGCTTTAATGCGATCTGCATTTTTGAATACAGCTATCATGCAATTTATAAGCTCACCTCATAATAATTTGATTCAACAAAAATCAGAAATTCATTTAAAAACCCAAAAAAGCTTCTTAAGGATGTTACGTAAAATAAAACAGAAATTACAGATTGCAAATTTAAAATCAAACTTGGAAATATGAAACAATGCTCTAGAAACTTTATGCGACGTCCATCTAACAGAATATGCGAGGAAACCAGAAACTTGGAAATAATAAATATCCTTCCCGTGAATGCTTACCTACATAAGTTTACTGTCTACCAACATGCCCACTCTTCTCATTTTATCCACATTTGGATATGTATTCAACAAATTTTGATGGCAAAGTCACGCCAATTTTCTTAAGTCTACAAAATCTCTTTTGTGATATAAAAATTTGAAGAAGAAAAACTGTAATTGTATTTGGTTCAAAAGCAGCCATTATTGATAATATACGAGATATGGCACCCAAAACTTTAACATTCTAGAATATCGTAAAATAATTAGTTTGTTTACATAAAAGAGTGGTAATTCAATGGACTCCAGCCCGTTGTCAAATAGCTGGCCAGAAAGGGAAGTAAAAATCTGATGTGTTGCACTCACATGACTTTCTCTACTCACTCTTGTACTAACCATTCTTACAAACTCTTATTCCTATATCTTCTTCGTGTTAGTTGAGATAAACATTTGTACAAATTATCTTATTGCTTATTTCCTTGTAGGTACAAGGGGAATATTAGAATACAGTAGACTTTGAGCGATAGTCAAACGTTTTAAAACTTTCAGATCCCGTTCTCTTTGCATACTTACCATATAAAGAAATGAACAACGATGATCCATTTCACGAAAGTTTTAAGTTTTCCCAAACTGACACAAATAACAAGGATTATCTCCGAAATGGTTCACTCTACAAGAAAATTTATCCAGGCATAAATTGTGTGTTTTAGCGAGATCTACATTTTTGTATAGTATGATTTGGTATACATGGACTATATCCAGAAAATTCAAAATATACATTTTATTTGTCGTACAAATATCTCAAACATGTGGCATTTTAATCAAAATCGTTAGAGCCATTTTCGAGAAAATCAAAATTTTCGAAATTTTCCATATAAAGCGTAGTTTTAGGTGGAGGAATTTTGTTGAAAATCTTGGTGTCGCATCCTTGAAATGCACGCCCACCAAGCAGGTGGAAGAGGACCTTAGAGCAGGGAGTCTCCGGACACAATCCTTTGGAAAAGAATCGCTGAGGCGGAGGCGGTCAAGGCTGGAAAACACCTGTTGTAATGATGGGACATATCAACAGTAATAATCCATCACAGTGGTCTATCAAGTCGGTTCAGTGTTTGAACGTGATATTCCCAAATACTGCAGTTTTTATCCAAATGTTGTAAACTTTTATCAGATGCAGCTCAACGACAATCGTGTGAATGTTTTATTTTCCATGCAAATATCTTAAACAGTTTTTGACAAAAATTTTCACGTATTTCACTGACATGACTTGCTTTTGTACCGCATATTAAGAGAGATACCCGTGTAGCCAATGAGAAGAGGAGAATAGAGTCAAATGTGTAGCCTTTGAACAAAGTATACATGCCAGCAAGTTCAAACAAATAACAAGGAATATTTCGGAAACGGTTCATTCTACAAAAATAATCCTTTTTCTAACGTACATGTGTTTTAATGAAAGATAATATTTAATTTACAAGTGCATAGTATATAGAGAAGATCCATAATTCCATATAATTGGATACTCAGGTTTAAGTAAAATATAAAATGCATAAATATTTTTAAATTTATTAAAGTAACTATCTGCAAAATTGTATGTTTTGAATAAGAAACAATTTTAATTGGTTGAAGACAAAAGTGAGTATTAGGTAATTACGTACGTAGCATGTGGACACTTGTGGTTGACTGCTGGGGGTATTACGGTTTGATTCCACTCTCCGGACCCAACAGCTTTTGCATGTATATTCCAGGTGGCCCGACTCATCCAACGCAATGGAGCAATTCCTAGAAGGTTCCCTGGACGAAAGGCAGTTCCCGGTCTTGAACTAGCGTGTGTAGCCCATCTGGGCCACAGTATGAGGACTGGAGGTCTTCTCGACCAAGAGCCACTCCGGGACCTAATGAGGCCAAGTGCAACCCGTACCAGAGCTCCCATCTGTACCGGGGGTGGGCCCAGGTTAAATATTCCGTGCTACGACTCTTGTATCATCTTGTGTGGTAGTTGTTTTGTAAAATATCCAAACGTATTCCTTTACTCATTTTTAAACTAAAATTGCAATCTGAAGATTGATTTGTCATTAATTACAAGATCCATTATCCGAGGCTCACATTTTCCTTTTGAATCCAAGTTTACTTAATATGGGAGATTAGTGCAACGCTTATCCCCAGGTTACTCTTGAGCTAGGGATTGGGCATTTCCTCCCAACAATTGCACTGCTAAGGAATTTAAATTGTTAAATGAATTTAGAAGCTCAGAAGAAGCAAAATGACCTTGGAACTGTACTCAAATGTCTAATCTAACAAATAATGTCAGTGGGAAAAATATTTTTGACGAAATTCTGGCTAACGCGCTTCGTTGAGCAGTTGTGCAGTGTTTTTATGAACAAGTCTATAGCAGTTTTATTATACTAATCAATCAGCTATAAGCTGAAATGGCAATTGTTTAAGGTAAAAGTATTATATTGTTTAAATACTAATATAGAAAACGATCATGTGACGAAATGTTTACTATTGTGCTTCTTTCAGAGAAAAATGCAGTAAAAGCTTGGTAATGCGAGTAACAGTGGTACTAGAACTATAGCAAGACATCATCAACGACAAAATACTGAAGGTAGGTAACATCATTTAAACTGTGTCTGTTTTGCCACAACGACATGTTGCAGTTAGGTGCTTGAGTGATGTGGCGCCCTACTTGGTGTTGTGCAATGTGAAATCCTCAGTTGGTGATCTTTTCCTTAAACAAGTAACAATGTGTCATGTTAACTGCCACTTACTGAAAACCAGCAAAAATAATTCCTTTGTCTTCTTCACGTTAATATGTAGATATAAACATTTGTACGAGTTATGTTACTGCTAATGTTGCTATAGGTACAAGGGGAATGTTAGAATACAGTAGGGTTTGAACGATAGTCAAATGTCTTAAAGCTTTGAGATTCTGTTGTCTTTGCACGCTTAACATATAAAAAATGAACAACGATGTTCCATTTCACCAGAGTTTTAAGTTTTCCGAAACTCACACAGATAACAATGAATATCTCCGAAATGGTTCGCACTACAAGAAAATGTATTTAAACATAAATTTAGACATTTAGACATTTTTATAAATGAATGTATAATTTCTTGAGCACTAAACGTTACAAACCTTGGGTTAGATCCTCGTATATTTACATACACATGTTTAATGTTTGCTTGCTTCTTTCCTTTTCACTAATCTTATCTTCTCCTTTGATTTCTATTTCCTAATTTACTTCATCTCCGTGCTTTATTCACTTTCCCTCTTTCCCAAGTTTTCTTACCAGCTTCACTCTTGTAACCCTTACAAACCGATTTACATTGTACTCTTCACCAGGAATGTCTGTTTGGAGAACCTTATACCCCACCCTTCACTCAGTGTCCAGTGAATATCTGGGAATGTTCTCAAAAGACATCTTAATTCTGCATAAATGGTAAACAGTAAGAGACAAACGTTTTTTATTTCTTGGACTTCCAAATAGAAGGGAATCTGAAAGGTGCCTTACAAGAACCAGCTATTGAACTGTATAAAAAGTCTATTCATAGACTTGACTTAAGTCACTAAAAAACACGTGTTTATAACACAGTAATAATAATGGAACATGTTGATTGACAAACTGCACAACCGCCTTGCCTTACGTTTGGAAATGTTGTTTACCTTGTCCCTTAGCATAGACTGGACACTCAAGTTCATGGCTCTCACACATGGGTCGGTCGGACCTAAACACCAACTTTTACTTCCTCTACTGGACCAACTATTGTATTGCACACAACAATTTTAACTAAAGTGCCATATGTTTGAAATATTTGTATGACAAATGAAATGTATATTTTGAATTTTCTGGCTATAGCCTATGTAGTCCTGTTTACTCTGGAGGACTTTTGTATAACTGGTAAACCATAACAGATAGATCAAATCTTACTATACAAAAATTTAGATCTTGCTAAAAGACACAATTTACGTCCCAATAAATTTTTTGTAGAGTGAACCATTTCGGAGATAATCCTTGTCATTTGTGTGAATTTTGGAGAACTTCTACTACTATGAAATATAACATCGTTATTCACTTTATATGTTAGCCATGCAAAGGGAACGAAATCTCAACTAACATGAAGAAGATATAGGAATAAGAGTTTGTAAGAATGGTTAGTACAAGAGTGAGTATAGAAAGTCATGTGAGTGTGACACATCAGATATTTTGTACAGTAACATTTTGTCTATCTCTTACGGTATACCAGTTATGCAAAAGTCATCCACAGTAAACAGCACTACATAGGCTATAGCCAGAAAATTCGAAATATACATTTCATTTGTCATACAAATATTCTCAAACATATGCCATTTTAATCAAAATCGTTAGCGGCATTTTCGAGAAAATCAAAATTTTTGAAAAATTGTCCATGTAAAGGGTAGTTTAGGGTGGGACTATTTTCTTCAAAATCTTCGTGTTGCATCCTTGAAAGACATTAAACTTAAACACCAGATTTGGTTTTCAACCGACTTTTCGTTATGGTAGCTATAGTGTGTGTGTGTATATGTGTGTGAGTGTGTGTGTGTGTGTGAGTGTGTGTGTGTGTGTATATGTGTGTGTATATGTGTGTGAGTGTGTGTATGTGTGTGTGAGTGTGTATTGGTGTATGTGTATGTGTGTGTATATAAGTATGTGTGAGTGTGTGTGTGTGTATGTGTGTGTTTTGAATAAAAAGTCGTTTTGATTGGACAAGTATGTACATACCATGTGTGTGTGAGAGACACAGTGTGTATGTGTGTGAGTATGTGTGTGTGTGTGTTTTGAATAAAAAGCCGTTTTGATTGGACAAGTAGGTACATACCATGTGTGTGTGAGAGACACAGTGTGTATGTGTGTGTGCGTGTGTGTTGAATAAAGAGCCGTTTTGATTGGACAAGTAGGTACATACCATGTGTGGTGCGGTGTGATCCCCGTGGACAGCTGTGGCTAACTGACTGTCTACCGGACGAACGTACCAAAGTGTTCATGAATGAGATGATGGTGGGGATACTACACCCGTAGGCCCCACCACCTCTCTGACGTAACGACCCACACTCACACATACACATACAAACAGCTTCTTGGAACCCAGCTAGGCGCCTTGGGGACTATGACCGCTCACCCCACCATATCTAGACCCAACAGAGACTCGATCCACTCCCAAAATTACCCCCATCAAAATTCAACATTCAAAACTCAATTTTAATACCCAACTTTTAACTGTTTTTCTTCACCGTCAGTATACAGAACTTTGCTGCTCTCTGTAAGTCAATTGTCAAGGGGCATAAAGCTCCCTTCTAAACCACTTAACTCGATCCCCCTTAAATACCCATCCTGATACATTCCTATCTGTGGTTAAACCATAACAGGGGTAGGTACGCAGGAGCCAGTAGCTCGTCACGTCACGTGTGTTACAGATCCTAGGTATGTCAGCCAGGACCTTGGCCACTAACAGAGTCAATCGACTGCAGTATCTCGGGGTGAACCTCAGCCTGCCAGTAGCACGTCACGTCACGTGTGTTACACATCCTAGGTATGTCAGCCAGGATCTTGGCAACTAACAGAGCCAATCGACTGCAGTATCTCGGGCTGAACCTCAGCCTGCCAGTAGCTCGTCACGTCACGTGTGTTGCAGATCCTAGGTATGTCAGCCAGGATCTGGGCAACTAACAGAGTCAATCGACTGCAGTATCTCGGGCTGAACCTCAGCCTGCCAGTAGCTCGTCACGTCACGTGTGTTACACATCCTAGGTATGTCAGCCAGGATCTTAGCAACTAACAGAGCCAATCGACTGCAGTATCTCGGGCTGAACCTCAGTCTGCCAGTAGCTCGTCACGTCACGTGTGTTGCAGATCCTAGGTATGTCAGCCAGGATCTGGGCAAGTAACAGAGTCAATCGACTGCAGTATCTCGGGCTGAACCTCATCCTGCCAGTAGCTCGTCACGTCACGTGTGTTACACATCCTAGGTATGTCAGCCAGGATCTGGGTAACTAACAGAGTCAATCGACTGCAGTATCTCGGGGTGAACCTCAGCCTGCCAGTAGCTCGTGACGTCACGTGTGTTGCAGATGCTAGGTATGTCAGCCAGGACCTTGGCCACTAACAGAGTCAATCGACTGCAGTATCTCGGGGTGAACCTCAGCCTGCCAGTAGCACGTCACGTCACGTGTGTTACACATCCTAGGTATGTCAGCCAGGATCTTGGCAACTAACAGAGCGAATCGACTGCAGTATCTCGGGCTGAACCTCAGCCTGCCAGTAGCTCGTCACGTGTGTTGCAGATCCTAGTTATGTCAGCCAGGATCTTGGCAACTAACAGAGCCAATCGACTTCAGTATCTCGGGCTGAACCTCAGCCTGCCAGTAGCTCGCCACGTCACGTGTGTTACAGATCCTAGGTATGTCAGCCAGGATCTTGGCAACTAACAGAGCCAATCGACTGCAGTATCTCGGGCTGAACCTCAGTCTGCCAGTAGCTCGTCACGTCACGTGTGTTACAGATCCTAGGTATGTCAGCCAGGATCTTGGCAACTAACAGAGTCAATCGACTGCAGTATCTCGGGCTGAACCTCAGTCTGCCAGTAGCTCGTCACGTCACGTGTGTTACAGATCCTAGGTATGTCAGCCAGGATCTTGGCAACTAACAGAGCCAATCGACTGCAGTATCTCGGGCTGAACCTCATCCTGCCAGTAGCTCGTCACGTGTGTTGCAGATCCTAGTTATGTCAGCCAGGATCTTGGCAACTAACAGAGCCAATCGACTGCAGTATCTTGGGCTGAACCTCAGCCTGCCAGTAGCTCGCCACGTCACGTGTGTTACACATCCTAGGTATGTCAGCCAGGATCTGGGCAACTAACAGAGCCAATCGACTGCAGTATCTCGGGCTGAACCTCAGCCTGCCAGTAGCACGTCACGTCACGTGTGTTACACATCCTAGGTATGTCAGTCAGGATCTTGGCAACTAACGGAGCCAATCGACTGCAGTATCTCGGGGTGAACCTCAGCCTGCTAGTAGCACGTCACGTCACGTGTGTTACACATCCTAGGTATGTCAGCCAGGATCTTGGCAACTAACGGAGCCAATCGACTGCAGTATCTCGGGGTGAACCTCAGTCTGCCAGTAGCTCGTCACGTCACGTGTGTCGCAGATCTTAGGTATGTCAGCCAGGATCTTGGCAACTAACAGAGTCAATCGACTGCAGTATCTCGGGGTGAACCTCAGCCTGCTAGTAGCTCGTCACGTCACGTGTGTTGCAGATCCTAGGTATGTCAGCCAGGAACTTGGCAACTAACAGAGCCAATCGACTGCAGTATCTCGGGCTGAACCTCATCCTGCCAGTAGCTCGTCACGTCACGTGTGTTACAGATCCTAGGTATGTCAGCCAGGAACTTGGCAACTAACAGAGCCAATCGACTGCAGTATCTCGGGCTGAACCTCATCCTGCCAGTAGCTCGTCACGTCACGTGTGTTGCAGATCCTAGGTATGTCAGCCAGGAACTTGGCAACTAACAGAGCCAATCGACTGCAGTATCTCGGGCTGAACCTCACGGGCAGAGGGACTCAGCTAGTTCGGTATGGATCATGTGAGATGTCACAAATCAGACTCCAGGCACTGCGGCTTCGGCGGTAACCAAAACTGAGCTAGTACAAAACCCCAGCATACAAGTTCTGAAAGTATGTACGACTGCTGGCTAGCGCGGTCAGCTGATTGGCCGGCACAATCCGCCCGTGGATCTGTCCAACCAATCCCAAACAACCACCTCTCCTTAAAGAACATCTCGCAGGTTAAACAGGGAATTGCTAGGTACTGCGGTAACGGCACCCGAATGTGGTAGACGCAGATCTTCTGACTTCTTCCCGGAGTGTTCTACTTCAGGATGGGGTGGGCCCATGTTAAATAATCGGCGCTGTGATACTGCTGGTGATAACAGAACTGGTAGAAATATGACTTGTTTTATAAATTTTCGAACCACATTCCCACACCATTTATTTTTAACTTTCTACTACATATATTAAGTAGGGGAAGTATTGTATTGGACGTAAAAAGTTTATGTCAACATTTCACTGGAAATGTTTTGTGCCCACCAGAATAAAAAAAAAAGTATTTTTAGGGAAAGGTCCGTGTGCATCTGTTAGTTTGTGAACAGCACAACTCATAAGCGAACAGTCGGCCAAAGTTGATATTTAAGTTGAATGTGTTTCAAGGATGCGACACGAAGATTTTGAAGAAAATTGCTTCACCTTAAACTACCCTTTACATGGAAAAATGTTCCAAATCAAAATCGTTAGCGATTGAAATAAAATGTATATTTGAATTTTCTGGCTATAGTACATGCAATCCTGTTTACTTTTGATTACTTTTTCATAAATGATAAGCCGTAACAAATAAACCAAATCTTATACAAAAATGTAGATCTGGTTCAAAACATAATTTATGTGTAAGCGAGTTTTGTATTGTGTGAACCATTTCGGAAGCATTCCTTGTTACTTGGGTGAGGTTTACAACACGTACACTTTCCACAAATGGAAGACCGTTATTTGCTTTTTTACATTTTCGCGGTGAAAAGAGAACGGAGTTACAAAGTTTGAGAGTATTTGTGTGGTGCATATTAGGTATCTTGGTGGACACTTGTGCTTGTGCTAAATAAAAACTGTTCTTTACATCAACAATAAAGCAATAGTCTAATAGTAATGCCCCCTCCCCCTCCCTCCGCCTTCGCGACGCCCATGGTTAGGGTAAAGTTAATTGTAAATGTAGTGATGCAAATTTCAACTAGATATCTAGAATGTTGATAGACATTTGACTCAAGCAGCAAGAGCGAGTAGAGAAGGACACGTGAATGTGTTGCTTACAACTGAGCAGAAAAAACGGCGTTGCATTTGTATTTTTATCATAGAAAACTGTATGAAGTGTTTGTTGAAGGGCGAGCAGAAAAGGACACGTGAATGTGTTCTGTAAAAGTGAGGGGAGAAAACCGTGTGAATGTAGTAAAGTGGATAGACCTTGTTCATACAGATGCAGAATTGAAACACACAGGTTACGTGGAAATGCATTTACAGTTATTGTGAACATACACGACCTTGGAACACAGTGAAGAAGCAAGGTCGAACATGTCCGGGGTTTCCCCTCCTCAACACAAACATTTTCAAGCAAATTCCTTCACCCTAAACTTCTCTCACATGCAAACATTTTCATTTTATGAAAATGGCTATAACAATTTTGACTAAAATTCCATCTGTTTAAGGCATTTTATAGCAAATAAAACGCATGTTTGAATTTTCTGTCTAGTAATGACTTTTGCTTAACTGGTAAACCGTAAGAGAGGGACAAAATCTTACTATATAACAAATCTAGACCTTGCTAAAACACACAATTTATGTCAAATACATTTTTGTCAAGTGAACAGCTTCTAAAATATTTTTTGTTCCTTCTCTGAATTGTTTCCTTAGATGGGACGCTGTTACTCGTTTTCTCTGTCTCTCTCCACCATGCAGTGAGAACAGATGTCAAAGCCAGCATATAGCGACCAACTCTTAACATACTTGACTATCACTACTAAGTCTACTATATTGTCATTGTGCCTATAAGAAAACAAGTAACAAAATTATTTGTGTAAACTGACCTATACTTAGGATTATATATTCTCACTGTGAACAGTGTGAAAACTTAATGTAATAGAAAAAAATGGTCTTGCAAGTACGCGCTTCGAATAGGACGCTCAAACACAATATACCTGCCTACGTTTCCATGAGGAATTGAAACTGACCTCAGTCCAATACGATCCGTGTTTCCTTGTTCACTTCAATCCGGAATGACATCGGTTTGGATACGCAAAACTCCAGCACAAATAATTGAAGCTTTTATGTTACTCACTTGGTTTATGTTGGCGAACCTTTAAAAAAAATCTGATGTGTACACTCAGATGACTTTCTCTACTCACTCTTGTACTTACCATTCTTACAAACTCTTATTCCTATATCTTCTTCGTGTTAGTTGAGATAAACATTTGTACAAATTATCTTATTGCTTATTTCCTTGTAGGTACAAGGGGAATATTAGAATACAGTAGACTTTGTGCGATAGTCAAATGTTTTAAAGCTTTGAGATTCTGTTGTCTTTACACGGCTAAAATATAAAAAAAAAGAATAATGATGTTCCATTTGGCAAAAGCGTAAGTTTTCCGAAACTGACACAAATAACAAGGAATATTTCCGAAATGGTTCAACCTACAGGAAAATTTATTGAGACATAAATTGTGTGTTTTAGCAAGCTCTACATTTTTGAATACTATGAGTTGGTCTATCTCTAACGGTTTACCAGTTATGCACAATTCGTCCAGAGTAAATACGACTACATAGGCTATAGCCAGAAAATTCAAGATATACATTTCATTTGTCATACAAATATATCAAACATGTGGCATTTTAATGAAAATCGTTAGAGCTATTTTCAAGAAAATCAAAATTTTCGAAAAATTTACCATGTAAAGGGTAGTTTAGGGTGGGGCTATTTTCTTCCAAATCTTCGTGTCGCATCCTTGAAAGACATTAAACTTAAATACCAACTTTGCTTTTTAACCTGAACTATGCTGTCCGCAGACTGACACGCATACACACGGACCTTTTTCTAAAAACGCTTTTTTTTTTTTTTTTAATTATTCAGGGAGTCTCAAAACATCTATTTCCGGTGAAATCTCGACATCGAATTTTTGGGTGGAATACAATAGTTCCTTCTACTTACAGTGGAGAAAGTAATATATATATATATATATATTCTGCATATTAAGAATATATTGTGAGATTATAGAAACAATAAAAGTGACTGTTGTGTTTTATTACATTACTTTCTGTAAGAAACAAAATGACGAGCGTGCAGCGTGTTACAAAGAGTATATTAGAAGTCAACATCATTTGCGGTTTGAAATCGATTTGAATCCGGTACGTGTTTCCATATAACATTTTGATATGATCGCAGTTGTAAGGGGAATCGGATCCAAGGATTCAGTTCGATGTGAATCCATGTTTCCATGCACTAATTAATCCGGAATGATAACTCAAATGCATTTGAAATCCCCATATATGTATTTATTTCTGTACTTCAATCATGTGTCTCTGTAGTACCAAGTTTCTTCTAGAGGTGGCAAGTAACACGGCGGGTATCACCAGCTAGATGCGCGGTAGACTTGCGTGCTAATGACGTCACTAGCCGCTTGCTCTGATTGAAATGACGGTATAGCTCGCGGAATGGAATAAAAATGGAACTGAGAGTTGTTTTTCGCAAATCATCTCCCGCCGTGAATCAGAGAATAAAATGGACGCAATTGTTCCGAGAATAATATGCACGGGATATTAGTGGCACGACAAATAGCAAGTAGGGGAAAAGACAAGCATTATGAGTTCCTTTCCTGCGTATGCGTATAGTAAGTAGAGCAAGTATTGTATTCCACCCAAACATTTGATGTCGAGATTTCACCTGAAATATGTTTTGTGACCCCCTGAATCTGAAAAAAAAAAGAACATTTTCAGAAAAACTCCCATGTGTGTGTGCGTGTTTGTGGACAGTATAACTCAAAAACGAAAGTCAAAAACTGAAATTGGCATTTAAGTTTAACATTTTTCAAGGATGCGACACGAAGATTTGGAAGAAAATAGCCCCACCCTAAACTACCCTTTACATGGAAAATTTTTCGAAAATTTTGATTTTCTTGAAAATAGCTCTAACGATTTTCATTAAAATGCCACATGTTTGATATATTTGTATGACAAATGAAATGTATATCTTGAATTTTCTGGCTATAGCTCCTGTAGTCGTATTTACTCTGGACGCCTTTTCAATAACTGGTAAACTGTAACAGATATACAAAATCTTACTGTACGGAAATGTAGATCTTGCTAAAACACACAATTTATGTCCAAATAGATGTTTTTGTAGAGTGAACCATTTCGGATATACCCATTGCTTGTTATTTGCGTCAGTTTCGGAACATTTCAAAACTTTCAGAAGTGGAACATTGTTGTTAATTTGTTTATATGTGAAGTGTGCAAAGAGAACAGAATCTCAAAGCTTTAAAAGATCTGACTATCGCACAAAGTCTACTGCATTCCCATATTCCCCTTGTACCTACAAGGAAATAAGCAATAAGATAATTTGTACAAATTAAGGAAAATGAAGCTATTTCCACGAAAAACTTGCAACATTACTAAGATAAGTGAAGTTTTTAGTTTCTAATTTGTTTCTTACTTTATAATTTGTACAAATGTTTATCTCAACTAACACAAAAGAAGATATAGAAATAAGAGTTTCTAAGAATGGTTAGTACAAGAGTAGAGAAAAAATATCACAGAATAAAAGCAAATGCATTATTTTTAACAAAAGCAAACGATACACGGAGGATACGTAGGAGGATACATAATCGGAAATGAAGGCAAGTTCAAAGTACTCGGAATCACTTTTGATCGGAGATTAACACGGGTCCTTCCCCTAAGACATTTGAAGAACGACTCAACATCCTGACAGCTCTAGCAGACAAACATTGTGGTGCTGATTATACCTACTTCATTATAAGAACCAAGATGGACTACGGTTCCATTGTGCTAGACCATGAGGATGTTGCAGGACTGGGAGCCCACTCTCAAGTCTACAAATAGAAGCAAATGAAATGTCGAACAAAACTGCCAACTTTAAAATATTTGGTAAAGCCTCTGGCTTCACCTCACCCAAGAATGAATCAATGAATCCTTATAGGTATAACTATAAAAGAATCGAACACACGCCCATTTAATTCCTTTGTGCCACAGAGTCAGTCCATACCTCATTCTTCCACATATTCATGTCAAGAGACCGGAAGGACCTTTATATCCCAACAGTCATGTTAGATGTGCATAAAGAAGGAAAAGTCAAACAAATGTTGCAGGCGCTCTGCCAAAACCTTGGTTACCACAGACAGAATATGTACGAGATATTCACCGACGGATGGAAAAGCCGGTTGTGTTGTTGTCACACATTCTTGTGAGCTGTTTGCGCTGGAAAAGGCCCTGGAATACTTCTTGGAATCAACTGACAACATTCAGTGTTTTCTGACTCGATTAGTATGCTCATGGTCGTCTCTCCTCTCATTGAAGACATACGGAATTCATAGAAGTAGCAATGGCATGGATATGTGGGTATTGAAGCAGTAGTTGCAAACCACCCTGTGTCAGATAACACTATTGATACTCCTCATCACGAATATAACTACATCAACATGAGCAGTTATCACAAAATACCACATCAAAAATATTCGACATTATTAAAAAAATCAAAAATTCAATATCCCATTGCACTTCTCAAGAGAAACCGAAAATTTCAATCTCCCGTCTGAGAATAGGATACTCCAGAGTCAGACAGTCACTCAGTCAGTTACTCACTCAGTCACTCAGTCAGTCAGTCACTCACTCACTCAGTCAGTCACTCAGTCAGTCACTCACTCAGTCACTCAGTCACTCACTCACTCAGTCACTCAGTCAGTCACTCAGTCAGTCACTCACTCAGCCACTCAGTCAGTCAGTCACTCACTCAGTCAGTCAGTCACTCACTCAGTCAGTCACTCACTCACTCAGTCACTCACTCACTCACTCAGTCAGTCACTCACTCACTCACTCAGTCAGTTACTCACTCAGTCACTCACTCAGTCACTCACTCACTCACTCACTCAGTCAGTCACTCACTCAGTCACTCAGTCAGTCACTCACTCACTCAGTCAGTTACTCACTCAGTCACTCAGTCAGTCACTCACTCACTCAGTCACTCACTCACTCAGTCAGTTACTCACTCAGTCACTCAGTCAGTCACTCACTCACTCAGTCACTCACTCACTCAGTCAGTCACTCACTCAGTCACTCAGTCAGTCACTCACTCAGTCACTCAGTCAGTCACTCACTCACTCAGTCAGTTACTCACTCAGTCACTCACTCAGTCACTCACTCACTCAGTCAGTCACTCACTCAGTCAGTCACTCACTCACTCAATCAGTTACTCACTCAGTCAGTCAGTCAGTCAGTCACTCACCCAGTCACTCACTCAGTCACTCACTCACTCAGTCAGTCGTATCTACTCACTCACTCAGTCGTATCTACTCACTCAGTCACTCACTCACTCAGTCACTCACTCACTCAGTCACTCAGACACTCACTCAGTCAGTCACCCAGTCACTCACTCACTAAGTCAGTCACTCACCCAGTCACTCACTCACTCAGTCACTCACTCAGTCAGTCGTATCTACTCACTCACTCAGTCGTATCTACTCACCAAGACCGAACCACCACATTGACAATCCATCAGACACATACATACATACGCTTTATTCCAAATACAGGGAAGTACACAAGCTTCCATCAGAATAATGAGAAACACATACAGTTCACAATCACATGTAAACAAGAGCCTGAGAGAATATCAACGGCCATCATAATTATATAGGTAAAAAATTTGACTTGTCAGCCAAATTGTAACTTAAATTATTGTAATCCATTGTATTCCAAAATGTAATATGTGCTTAAGTCTATGTCTGTCGCAGTCAAGCGACTTAAAATAAAACATAAAAAAGTCATGTGAATGCAACACAGTAGTATTTTTATTTTTGAACGTTGAGTTTAAAATTTCCTTCAAAAAGCGATACTGGAATATACCTACTTGTCGCTATTGCTAGCGTTGACCTTGGACACTACATTACTAACAATTTCCCGAAGTAACGAGACATGTTAATAAATTGAAAAACAAGATAATTCTGTATAAGGAGGAAAAGTATTTATCTCCATGTTGTTGATACAAAACGTGTTGTGAAAACTTACTGCTTTCTTTAACACAATTAGGTTAGTGTACAAAATCACTGTATCTAGGTACACCCCTAGGGATTCTACTGTACATTATTATATGTACAGCACAGCAATGTGCAATCTTACACTAAGCGAGTGATCAAGTTCTGAAACAAGAGATCGCGAATTCAAGTCCCGGTAGGCTTACTAATGATGTCCTAGTCTCTAGAGGTATGAATAATGTGTCTCCAATCCTAAAAAGTGAACATTAATTTGCCGTGTAGTTGAGGCAGTTGTTTCTCGAGTCTCACTCCACGCCCCAGATCTCAGAGCAAGCAATTGGGTACGACGTCATCTCCTGGCTGTCAGTAGACAAAGTCGAACCCTGGACTTGACGCTGGCGGTGATGTTCCTTATGTAACAATAATGATTTGCGCCTAAATAATCCTACAGCTATCTGCCACGTTATAAATATATATTCGCTTTCAGTCTTAAAAACTTAGAAAAATGAAATCAATATTATTTACACAACTAAGCATATTCGGACAAAATTACCTATTAATTATCTTTTAATTTACTACTTGATTGGTTACTTTGCAACCGTGATGGCTTTACTTACACGAACTATCAAGCAAATACGCCTAACAATGACATTCCTTTTACTACTGCTGCTGAAGGTTACTCTGCCTCCTTAGCAACTTGACGTCATCCACGGAGTATTGAGGCTTGTGCGAAACTCAGGCGACGGCTGATAGGAGTTGTAACAAACATGGCTACCAGTGTGGATTTGGCTACACCCAAAAAGTGTATCTAAACTTTGTACATATTTATAATTGTAAGTTAATGTTAATTGTAGTCTGTAAGCTGGCACCAGGTCGCTATATGATGAAGTTCAAACTGTCTTATCTTTCCACGGCCAACAAATAGACAACGCTAATACCGACATCCAAATCGAGAAAGTTATAAGTATTGGAAAAAAGCCATTTTTGCTAACATGAACATTTTAGAAAAGGTTGTATGTAAAGGATAGCGCCCCCACACACACACAATACGTAACGAACATAAGGTTGAACAGAATTCTTTTCCTCTATTTACCCCCCTGCAGCGATTGGTAGCACTGCTGCTACAATGGCCGCTGTTTGAGCGAGGGAAATATAGTGAACACTGGAATTTTATCTTGAAGAAGTGTGATATCGTTGTATTTTCTTATACCAGAGTGTAAAACACATTTTGCGTTACAAAGGTGCAATTTTCTGAGAAACTTGAAAGATAAAAATCTCAATATGCAACACATATCAAGCACACCATAACAGTTGAAGATCGAGTTGTGTGCTGATCAGTGAAATATTTTAAGACATCGTGCATTTGTACCGTGAAATTTAAACAAGAATTTGTTGTTGAAAATAAAAACTCTGACATAAATTTGTAAAACAAGATCCACGGACATTGATTCCAGCATTCCAGCATTCGAGAACAGGTCGTACAGGTTCTGTACGTACGGTATGTTTATCCGCACAGCACCTAGCCGCATAATGCGACTTTATCTGTACGGTTTCTTCTTGCACACCTGAGTTTGGATGCAGGAATTGGACATTGATTAAAACAAAACAGATGTAAACATTTCCAATTAATATCTGTAATATTCTTGAGAAAAGTGTACCTACCGTAAGCGAGGAATTTTAATATTGGCGGGATAGGACTTTTAATCTTCTCTGAAATCTGTAATATTCGGAAAGTATTTACGTATCTGAAAACATGTATAGATAATAACAGTGAAGAGAAAATTGCATACGCGCTTAAGATTAAGGAGTTGAGCGTCAAGTCAAGAGAGGCAGTGCCATCTGTTGGTGAACGAGAGAACCCCGTTGTGAGCTACCGCTGTGACATCTTGCGTGGAAGTGTAAGACTGTTAACAAGTTACGAGCGAATTGCTCGTTTGAAGATACAAGCTTCAAGCTGTATGCTGCATGCTGCATGTTCAACTAACCAGGGCGACCAGCTTGGCAGTGAAACAACTAGATATATAAGCTTGGAAGTTCCTTTGCTCGCTGATAGCAAGATAACCCTAGATCTACTCAGAAACAAGTTTAAACACAGCCAGAGTCAACCAAAGCCAGATTGCATTTTGGTTGCGTGTAGGGACATCTGGGGATATATGGAAATGAAATGTGACGCCGGGCGCGTCAGGGCCAAGCTGCTTCATACCACATACTAGGACGGGCTGACTCGCGCGACTGTTTGTGTACACGTGACTGACAACAATGATTGCGGCAGACCCAAAGGGGTTTTCTCCACAGCCTTCGAGAAATATCTGGCTACTTCATCGTTGGCGTGTTTGTCCAAGTTGAAAATGCTCCGTGTGACATCCTCCCCGCTATATAAGGAGGCCAGGAAACAGTACAGAAGAGAGAGCTACACAAATGAGTCGGACAATGTGTCAGTGAATGTAAGACAGCCCTGAAAGATACGGCACGTCCAAATGAAGAAGATTTAACGAGTGTTGAGTGATCGTATCATCGGAGTTAGTGTATGAGAGACTGAGAAAGTGAAGAAAGACAGTGAAACGACTGAGTCAAGGCTATGAGAAACAACAGTTGTGAGTTGTAATATTATGAAAGGTAAAAAGACTGTTAACATCATTAAAAGAGGACTTTGTATTTGTGCAAAGGTTTAGTGGAAAATAAAACGATAGAATACTAGCATGAATATGTAAATACCAAACAGCAGGTCATTTAACATTCCGATTGAAAATTGTAAACTGGCAAAGAAATGATGTAATCAGAAAAATACGAAATAGAAGCCCAAGGGTCTAAACAAAAACCAACTTAAAAACGCATTTAGAACACTGTCAAGTTTATCAAGCTAAGGTCTACTGGCTGCCTAACTGACTGACTGACTCTGACTCACTGACTGACTCACTGACTGACTCTCACTGACTCACTGACTGACTCAATGACTCTCACTGACTGACTCACTGACTGACTCTCACTGACTCACTTACTGACTCACTGACTCACTGACTGACTCACTAACTCTCACTGACTCACTGACTGACTCACTGACTGACTCACTGACACACTCACTGACTCTCACTGACTCACTGACTGACTCCCTGACTGACTCAATGACTCTGACTGGCTCACTCACTGACTCACTGACTGACTCCCTGACTGACTCAATGACTCTGACTGGCTCACTGACTGACTCACTGACTGACTCTCACTGACTCACTGACTGACTCACTGACTGACTCACTGACTCACTGACTGACTGACTCACTGACTCTCACTGACTCACTGATTGACTCCCTGACTGACTCAATGACTCTGACTGGCTCACTGACTGACTCACTGACTGACTCACTGACTGACTCAATGACTGACTGGCTCACTGACTGACTCACTGACTGACTCACACTGACTCACTGACTCTGACTGGCTCAATGACTGACTGGCTCACTGACTGACTCTCACTGACTCACTGACTGACTCAATGACTCTCACTGACTGGCTCACTGACTGACTCTCACTGACTCACTGACTGAATCACTCACTGACTCACTGACTGAATCACTCACTGACTCTTACTGACTCACTGACTGACTCACTGACTCACGGACTCTCACTGACTGACTGACTCACTCACTCACTGACTGACTCACTGACTGACTGACTCACTTACTCTCACTGACTGACTCACTCACTCACTTAGTCTCACTGACTGACTCACTCACTCACTTACTCTCACTGACTGACTCACTTACTCTCACTGACTGACTCACTCACTCACTTACTCTCACTGACTGACTGACTCACTCACTCTCACTGACTGACTCACTCACTTACTCTCACTGACTGACTGACTCACTCACTCTCACTGACTGACTCACTCACTGACTCTCACTGACTGATTCACTGACTCTCACTGACTGACTCCGCGACTAACTCAGTGACTCACTGACTGA
>CM060963.1:4828176-4855676 GCA_030765045.1 Tenodera sinensis
GCTTCGTATTGTTGTATCTTATTGGAGATAATTTTTCATTACAGTGTTATACATTCAGTTGTACGTATCAGAGGAATACGGAGATCACGCGGGGGTCGAGGGTTCGATTCCCAGTCGGAGGCACGAATTAGGTTTACTCCCCACACAACGCCAGTTAACTGAGGATATTGACAATTAAAAAAATGTCAAAGAAAACCAAAATGAGACACCATAACACAGGTATATCACACAGAGTGTATGTTTTCCTTTAAATAGAAGCATCAGAAACGAAGCAAAGGAACATTTTAAGGAAAATGATGGGTCCAATTCAAACTGAAAAAGTGGACTTTAGACCCAGGAAAAATGAAGACCTATATAAAACTAAAGAATGTGAAAAAATGTCAGATACAATCAGGAGAATAAGAATAAGATGGTTCGGCCATTTAATGAGGATAAATACTAATAGATACATATACGACAGTAAGAATGGTAACCAATAGAAACACTTATATAAAATAGAAATAATACAGGATAGACCGAAGTTAGGAAAGTTAATACAAATTTTGGAACGTTTCCAGTTGAAAGAGAAGAAACAACTACAATTTGGACAGAAGAAAGAAGAAAAAATCAGTGAAAAGATGAAGAAATATTGAAAAGATAGAAGACCCAAAGAAAAGATGAAGTGAATATAAATGCAATGGTTGGTAATGTGGTCTGTAAATAGCTTAAAACGATTATAAATTGTTATGATTTTACATGAATAATAATAATAATAATAATAATAATAATAATAATAATAATAATAATAATAATAATAATAGTAATAATAATAATACTAATAATAATAGTAATAATAATAGCAATAATAATAATAATAATAATAATAATAGTAATAATAATAGTAGAAGTAATAATAGTAGTAATAATAATAGTAGTAATAATAATGATAATGATGATAATGATAATGATAATGATACTGATAATGATACTGATGATAATAATAATAATAATAATAATAATAATAATAATAATTAATAATAATAATAATAATAATAATAATAATAATAATAATAATAATAATAATAATAATAGTAATAATAATAGTAGAAGTAATAATAATAGTAGTAATAATAATAATAGTAGTAATAATAATAATGATAATGATGATAATGATAATGATAATGATAATGATGATAATGATAATGATAATGATAATGATACTGATAATGATAATGATAATAATAATAATAATAATAATAATAATAATAATAATAATAATAATAATAATAATAATAATAATAATAATAATAATAATAATAATAATAATAATAATAATAATAATAATAATAATAATAATAATAATAATAATAATAATAATAATAATAATAATAATAATAATAATAATAATAATAATAAGTATAGGGAGAAAGAGTTATAGGCCATACACGTGAATACAATCCCCTCCCCCTTTTTTAGAGACTTAGTCGACAGGGAGCGTAATCTACACTTTGTTTTCAACAAGACTCTGTATCCAATCTTTGGATGAGAACAATTGAAAGTGTGTTACAGGACAGAATTAGGAGTAGGAGTAGGGATTTGCGGCTCCCTCGCTCCCCCGGCCTAACCCCCTGCGATATCTATCTCAAGTGTATAAGACAAACACACACCCTGGTGGAATTAAAACAAAACATCTGTCAGGAAATTGCCAGCATTTCTCAACGTGAACTGCGGCGAGTGATTGATACTTTCCTAAAGAGCTGCCACAATGACGGTGGTCAGCTTCAGCACCTCCTTTAATAAACTTGGTAAGTAAAGCGTTTAAAAGTAGTTTTGGAAATGTTGTATGGTTTCATCCGCGCTGTTCCATGACAGAGGCAGTCGGCGACGAGCGCCGAGGATGCGCACAGGCAACAAACAGCGCAGCCGGTTCACAGTCTTTTGGATCACTCATTATATCGGCAATATCTGCACACAAAAATGAGTAAAAAAATCTGATGTGTTGCACCCACATGACTTTCTCTACTCTTGTACTAACCATTCTTACAAACTCTTATTCCTATATCTTCTTCGTGTTAGTTGAGTTAAGCATTTGTACATAATTATCGTATTGCTTATTTCCTTGTAGCTACAAGGGCAATATGACAGTAGAGTAGCGTTTGAGTAATATTCAAATCTTGACTAGCTTTGAGATTGCGTTCTCTTAGCGAGGCTAACATATAAAAATTAAATTGAAGAAGGTTTTCGAAAAGTCATACAATATAGAAGGAATATCTCCGAAATTCATTTGAAAGTAACGTGTACGTTTCAACAAGATCTACATTTTTTGTATAGTAAGACTTTGTTATATCTTACTATAACAAAAGTATAAAGTATTTCCAACATAGGCAGGTACTGGGAGGAAGGTTGGGAGACGTTTGGTCGCATCCTAGACATCCCAATGTGGGACTATCAGCTACTCTGACTTTCTTGTAACCTAAACAACCATCTCTGTTTACATGTGGACCTTTCGTCCGCTATACCAGGGTTACACTGTTCGTGGGAAGCCCCACCTCTATATTCCAAGCACTTTCATTTAAAGATACGTACGTACATAAGAACCTGTTGCAAGGATTAAGTGTATCTGTCACCGTTTGGGACATAAATCTCAGTGTTTGTCACGGTTGACCTTAAGGGTGTAGTGGAAAAACCTTCCTTACATATGGAGGGAACACGACCGTCCACGTGACTCACTGTGACGTCACATGATAACACTAGTACAGTATTCTACCCAAAAATTCAATGTCGAGATTTCACCGAAAATACATGTTTTGAGGCTCCCTGAAACCAAAAGGAAACAAAAACACTTTTAGAAAAAGGTTCGCTCGCGAGTAGTAAGTAGATATACATAACTGGACGGTGAGAGTTTGTCAGTTAGACGAGAATATGGACGGACAACTTGTCACGCAGGAAATCCCTGTGTTGTTACCAACATCACGTAACATTGATGTTATTGTATTTCTCACATTTGCAATGACGTAAGTTGTTGTTTTCCTAGCTTTGCCCACCTCTAGGCATGTTCCACATCCTTCACTGACTCTCGCCCAGACTAAGTAAGGATACCCACCACTTGTTCATTTCTCTATCACCAATAGTAACTAGGGGATGTAGTGTTGTATTCCCAGCTTTGCAAGATATTCCTAGTGACTTACCTCTAGGCATGACATTGACTCTCGCCCAGACTAAGTAAGGATATCCACCACTTGTTCATTTCTCTGTCACCAATAGTAACTAGGGGATGTAGTGTTGTATTCCCAGCTTTGCAAGATATTCCTAGTGACTTACCTCTAGGCATGACATTGACTCTCGCCCAGACTAAGTAAGGATACCCACCAGTTGTTCATTTCTCTGTCACCGATAGTAACTAGGGGATGTAGTGTTGTATTCCCAGCTTTGCAAGATATTCCTAGTGACTTACCTCTAGGCATGACATTGACTCTCGCCCAGACTAAGTAAGGATATCCACCACTTGTTCATTTCTCTGTCACCAATAGTAACTAGGGGATGTAGTGTTGTATTCCCAGCTTTGCAAGATATTCCTAGTGACTTACCTCTAGGCATGACATTGACTCTCGCCCAGACTAAGTAAGGATACCCATCAGTTGTTCATTTCTCTGTCACCAATAGTAACTAGGGGATGTAGTGTTGTATTCCCAGCTTTGCAAGATATTCCTAGTGAGTTACCTCTAGGCATGACATTGACTCTCGCCCAGACTAAGTAAGGATATCCACCACTTGTTCATTCCTCTGTCACCAATAGTAACTAGGGGATGTAGTGTTGTATTCCCAGCTTTGCAAGATATTCCTAGTGACTTACCTCTAGGCATGACATTGACTCTCGCCCAGACTAAGTAAGGATACCCACCACTTGTTCATTTCTCTGTCACCAATAGTAACTAGGGGATGTAGTGTTGTATTCCCAGCTTTGCAAGATATTCCTAGTGACTTACCTCTAGGCATGACATTGACTCTCGCCCAGACTAAGTAAGGATACCCACCACTTGTTCATTCCTCTGTCACCAATAGTAACTAGGGGATGTAGTGTTGTATTCCCAGCTTTGCAAGATATTCCTAGTGAGTTACCTCTAGGCATGACATTGACTCTCGCCCAGACTAAGTAAGGATGTCCACCACTTGTTCATTTCTCTGTCACCAATAGTAACTAGGGGATGTAGTGTTGTATTCCCAGCATTGCAAGATATTCCTAGTGAGTTACCTCTAGGCATGACATTGACTCTCGCCCAGACTAAGTAAGGATACCCACCAGTTGTTCATTCCTCTGTCACCAATAGTAACTAGGGGATGTAGTGTTGTATTCCCAGCTTTGCAAGATATTCCTAGTGACTTACCTCTAGGCATGACATTGACTCTCGCCCAGACTAAGTAAGGATATCCACCACTTGTTCATTCCTCTGTCACCAATAGTAACTAGGGGATGTGGTGTTGTATTCCCAGCTTTGCAAGATATTCCTAGTGACTTACCTCTAGGCATGACATTGACTCTCGCCCAGACTAAGTAAGGATATCCACCACTTGTTCATTTCTCTGTCACCAATAGTAACTACGGGATGTAGTGTTGTATTCCCAGCTTTGCAAGATATTCCTAGTGACTTACCTCTAGGCATGACATTGACTCTCGCCCAGACTAAGTAAGGATACCCACCAGTTGTTCATTCCTCTGTCACCAATATTAACTAGGGGATGTAGTGTTGTATTCCCAGCTTTGCAAGATATTCCTAGTGACTTACCTCTAGGCATGACATTGACTCTCGCCCAGACTAAGTAAGGATACCCACCTGTTGTTCATTTCTCTGTCACCAATAGTAACTAGGGGATGTAGTGTTGTATTCCCAGCTTTGCAAGATATTCCTAGTGACTTACCTCTAGGCATGACATTGACTCTCGCCCAGACTAAGTAAGGATACCCACCAGTTGTTCATTCCTCTGTCACCAATATTAACTAGGGGATGTAGTGTTGTATTCCCAGCTTTGCAAGATATTCCTAGTGACTTACCTCTAGGCATGACATTGACTCTCGCCCAGACTAAGTAAGGATATCCACCACTTGTTCATTTCTCTGTCACCAATAGTAACTAGGGGATGTAGTGTTGTATTCCCAGCTTTGCAAGATATTCCTAGTGACTTACCTCTAGGCATGACATTGACTCTGGCCCAGACTAAGTAAGGATACCCACCAGTTGTTCATTCCTCTGTCACCAATAGTAACTAGGGGATGTAGTGTTGTATTCCCAGCTTTGCAAGATATTCCTAGTGAGTTACCTCTAGGCATGACATTGACTCTCGCCCAGACTAAGTAAGGATACCCACCAGTTGTTCATTCCTCTGTCACCAATAGTAACTAGGGGATGTAGTGTTGTATTCCCAGCTTTGCAAGATATTTCTGGTGAGTTACCTCTAGGCATGACATTGACTCTCGCCCAGACTAAGTAAGGATACCCACCACTTGTTCATTTCTCTGTCACCAATAGTAACTAGGGGATGTAGTGTTGTATTCCACTCAAATGTGATGTCGAAAAATCTGATGTTACACTCAGATGACTTTCTCTACTCACTCTTGTACTAACCATTCTTACAAACTCTTATTCCTATATCTTCTTCGTGTTAGTTGAGATAAACATTTGTACAAATTATCTTATTGCTTATTTCCTTGTAGGTACAAGGGGAATATGGAAATACAATATGCTTTGAGTGATAGTCAAATGGTTTAAATCTGGTCTCTATGTGAAGGCTTTGAAACCCGCTTCTCTCCGTATGACCAAGAGATAAAAAAGTGAATAGTGACCATCCATTTCAGCATTGGAACATAAACTATGTGTTCAAGATATTCTCGGGCTTCGAGCCAGGTGTACATAGTGATGAAGAGCCATTGACGTTTCGGGAGTGTGCATCTCTCCCATCTTCAGGATGATGACTGACCTTTTTTTTTTTTTTTTTTTTTTTTTTTTTGTGGTGGGGAATAAGGCTGCTTACGCCCTAACCGCATGTACGCATGCGAGTGTAAGACTCCTACCCTGGCTTCGAACCCGGGAAGCCTACTCACACAAAAAAAAACCTCCGGAAGTCCTGAGGTCGAGACCTCTATGCTGCAGTAGCGCATTCAGTGGTGAGAGATGGAAGCTGCAGGTGCCTGCCAGTTTCAGTAACAGCGAGTATTACTGATGCGCCGGAGGACGAACATGATATAAGCCCTGGTGATGTGTTTGATAGTTGATGGTGATCTTTTGTGTTTCAGCCATTTGGCATCGCTAGGTTAAGATGGATGTGAGGGATGACTGAAATCAGCATGTTTGGTTTTAATCTCCACCCGAAGGTTTCGTTTCTTGTCCTTAGAGTATGTTTTATGGTTTTTTTTAATGTTATATGTTTTAATGTTTTTAATGTTATATATATTATTTTATTAAGACCTATGATCTATACTAGAAGTATTTAAGATACGCTTATATAACTAAGTGCAGTTATGGTGACATGATTTACAACTTGTAGATCTATCTTCTACTATGTCTGTTAATCTTACTTACTATGGTGGTATCAAGCCGGAGACTTCGTCATTAATCGTGTACCTGTTCATATAAGTGCACACATGGCGGGCTGTCTGCCTGAAGTGCAGGAGCGAGCCTGTGCCACTGCCGGGGAGGTCCTCGTCTCCCGGGGTCCGCCTTGGCTAGGTAGCACAAGGACTTGTGAGGGCTTATCAGTATTAATGTGTGTTTTAATGTTATGTGTTTGTTGTGTGCTTCCCTTCATCTCCTAACCAGTAATTTCATTGTACTAAATTATTCAGGTATTCCTGCATGCTGAGTTCAGGTTTGCCTATATTTATAGTGCGATCGAACAATGACATAGTGCGGAGGTGTTTGTCGCGTGCCATATCATACTCCCCGAGCATTCGTATTTGCTCGTTGTGGTTCTTGTTCTTTCTGGCGTACAGGTTGCATGCCAGATGTTTAATAAACTGCTCGATTGTGAGCATTTTTAGCTCTTCATGTAACTGGTACGAAGGAGCCTCTGGCGGTAGTTTTGCAATAATTCGCAATATTCTATTTTGCATCGTTTGGAGGCGCTTTATGTGCGTTTTTGCCGTATATTCCCATACCGGGGCGGCGTAAGTTAAGATGGGTCGGATCAGCGTCTTATAGAGTGTAAGTCCCATGCGTAGCTTAAGGCTGCGCCGCATTAATATGCTCCCTCCATGTGAGATATTCATCCATATTAACCCCGAGGTACGTGATGGATGTCTCCCACCCGATAGGTTCCTGAGTTAGGGTGAGGGGTGGGAGGGCTTGCCTCCTGTGTCTGTGCAATTTTTGCCTGGTAAAAAGGATTGCTTGGCTTTTTCTTGGATTCAGTTTTACCCACCATTTGGTGAACCAGGGTCCCAGCACGTTTAGAGCATTCTGGAGCCGTAGGTGTATGATGCGTGGCTGAGTAGATTGCGTGGTCAGGGCCGTGTCGTCCGCATATATCTATTTATCTACCCGGACTAGTGGTGGTAGATCGTTGATGTATATATTAAATAACGTAGGCCCGAGTAAACTTCCTTGTAGGACTCCCACGTTTATTGGGTGCAATGAGGATTCGGTATTCTCAATTGAGATTCTGAAACTCCTTCCGCTGAGGTAATCTTTTATTAGGACGACCATTGAATCTTGTACCTCTATGCGGATGAGTTTGTGGAGTAATCCTGCATGCCACACTTTATCGAAGGCGCGCTCTATGTCCAGTAGGACCACGCCTGTCGATCGTTTAGTGTTAAATCTCTTGGTGATACTTTCGGTAAGCCTAAGGATCCGCAGTGTTGTAGAGTGGTTGGCCCTGAAGCCGAAATGGTCGTCAGTTATCACGTTCTTTTCAATTAGAAATGAATTTAGGCGTTTGAGTATGATTTTCTCTAGCAGTTTACTTAGTGTGCTTAAGAGACTAATTGGCCTGTGATTAGTAGGAATGGAAGGATCTTTATGTTGCTTAGGAAACATAAGGATTCGTGCTTCCTTCCAGCGCTTTGGAAATTTTCCGTGTTCCAGCGCGTAGTTGAATATATCCGCCAGCACTTTTAAGGCTTTAGGCGGAAGATGTTTCAGGACTATATTGGGAATATTGTCGGGTCCTGGAGCCTTACGAGTGGGCAAGTGTGCGATTAGCCACTTAATTTCGCCTGCACAGGTCTTTCGAAGTTTGTTGTGCGTTGGAATATTCCCTATTTCAGCGATTTGGTCTTCCGTTGCTGCTGCGAACTGTCTGTCGCATGGGTCAGCATTCGAATGGAATACCTGCCCTAGTGTGGTCGCGAAAGCTTCTGCTTTTTCAGCCGGCGTTTCGGCTATTTGCCCGTCAATATATATGGGCGGTATGTTTGTGAGAGTGCGTGTCAGGCACTTCGCTATTCGCCACACTGTTCTGTTATGAGGATCAACGTCCTCCAGTGTGGCGTTCCAGTGTTCCCTTATGTGTTCGGCCATTAGTATATCGGCCGTGACTCTGAGGTTGTCATATTCGTTGCGATGTATTTGGTTTCGCGTACGCTGCCATTTGCCTGGCCCTGTTTCGGTCCTGCATTGCCTGTCTTACATCCCGAGGGAACTGTGTGGTTGCCTTACTCGTTGGCGTAGTTAAGGGAACATGGTGAATAGTTCTGGTCATTATTTCTACGGCCTGCTCTTGAGTATCTTGTGAGCTAATGACAGGGTTGCTTTGTTCGAGTTGCGTTTCGACTAACGCTTCGAACTCGGGCCAGTTGGCGTGATTGCAGTTGGGCCTAGGCTCTTCTGGTTTGAACATTACGGGCGCCGCGACCTCCATTATTACCGGTAAATGGTCTGATGTGAGGTCGTTTAGTACCGTAGTTTCGGTGTCAAATGGTATTCCTTTTAGTAGGGTGATATCGAGGATATCGGGCGACTGATTGGCCGCTCGCGGGATAAAGGTCGGCTCGTCTGGGCCGGTTAGGAGGATGTTTGCCCGGTTGATAAAATTTAGAAGTTGTGTGCCCTGGGCATTCGCTGTTCGACAGTGCCATAGGTAATGCTTGGCATTAAAGTCGCCAGCCGCAATTACCTTGGTGTCCATTCGCATTATTATGTCGACATCGTCAATATCAATATTCAGTGGAGGGTTGTATACGGCTACTACCGTTACAGCGGCGCGGTGCAATTGCACATTTACCGCTGTGGCCTCCAACGGTTTAATTCTGGCACTTGTTTCTGGTGGTGTTTGATAGTATTTAGTATTATTACTGCCGTGCCCCCGCCTCTTCCATTTCGGTCATTGCGGTGTATACTGCAACCCGGAATGGAGAAGCGGTCCATTGGTCCTAAATGTGTTTCGTTCAGAAGCGCATTTTGGATCGCGTTTCTTATCAGGAAGTCCGTTAATTCCTGACGTTTGCGTCTGATATTATGGCAGTTCCAGTATAATACGTTTACTGTAGATATACTATCCATTACTGGTTGTGGGATGAAAGTACTAGGAGATATCTGGCAAGATAGTTGAAGAGGTAAAGTGGTTCTGCGTCTTGGTGTGTGATTAACTCCAGCAGTCATTTTGTATAACTCAGCAAGAGTGATTTTTTTTTTTTTTTTTTTTTTTATAAGGATGGCCCCAACCCGCCGTCCTCGGTGGCGATCATCCAGAGGAGCTACATCGCCTCCCCATGCACATGCGCATGCACAAGCAGGGGGACAGGGTGCTGGAGTAGTGTGAGTGTGTTGTCGGGTTCCGCGTAGCACCCCGGCAGTGTGGCGTATGTATTAGCATGCAATACATGCATCGTGTAAATGTTGTGCCGGGTGATACTCATACCGAGGTCTGAGTAGCACCATCGGGAATTAATGTATTAAGTTGTTAGTAGGACTAACAGACTGACAGTGTAACGTTTGTATAGGGGATACTTGACAGACTGGACAATGTGAGATGGCTACCGAAGCCATGAGACAGACAGACGGACACTGAAGAATATAGACAATAATAGATTGTATTACGCGATTCAGTGGTTGGGCGGGTGTGTGTTGAAGTTATACATGCCATGCAATGTAGTAAGCTGGTATTCATGCAAGCTGTGTTAAGCAGTAGTGTATGGTGAAGCAATTTCCAACTCATGTCCGGGTCCATAGCCAGGTCAGATTCCTTACATTGGGGGGGCCCTCATCCCCCCGGGTCCGCCCTGAAACACAGGGACTTAGAGGGTTGTATGGAGATAAGGAGGGTTGGAAGGGTGGTTAATTGGCGAGAATGGTGATCCTTTGTAGAAGTGGCAGCTGTAGAGCTGAAACAGAGAAGTTATGGAGGTTTAAAAGTATTGAAAAGGTGTATTGCTACGTCAATGGCTGGATTGGGGTTAGTAATAGATCTGTCGAAGAGATAGAGTGGTCGTTTGTGTCCAAGGGGGTCTGTTTCGTAGTTGCCCATGGATTGTACTAGTACGTTGGGGTTAGTTTTAGCTCTGTCATATAAGTCAGCGGCAAGCTTTTTAATGAATTCCTCAAGATTAAGTATCTTGAGTTCATCATGTATTTTCCGAGCCGGAGCAAAGGCAGGAACCTTTGCAATGACTCGGAGTATTCTGTTCTGGAATCGTATCAGTGTTTTTATGTGTGTAGTGGCAGCGTATCCCCAAACGGGGGATGCATAAGTAAGTATGGGGCGAATAAGAGTCTTGTACAGTGTGAGTCCAAGTTTAGGGCTTAGAGAGCTATTAAGATTAATGAGGGGATAGAGATTACGTAGTTGGGCTCGTGCTTTCTGTCGTGTTCGTGTAATGTGTGGTTTCCAAGTAAGTCCCTGGTCCATTACTACTCCTAGGTACACTACTTGGTCAGTCCAGGGTATGTCGCTATTGAAAAGTTGTAATGGTGCCAGAGAATGAGCTGGAAATCTATGCTTGATTTTCTTCGTGAAGATGATGGCTTGAGATTTTTGGCTATTAACTTTTATTCGCCATTTACGGAGCCATGGTTCCAGAGTAGTAAATGCATTTTGTAGTCTCGTTCTCACGAGGGAAATGCTGCGGGACTGTGTAGCTAATGAAGTATCGTCCGCATAAAGATAAAGATTAATATTTGGGACCTTCGGTATGTCATTTATGTAAATATTAAATAGTGAAGGCCCGAGTAAACTACCCTGGGGTACTCCCGCTCTTATAATGTGCGGATTAGATGTGACTCCATTTATTGTAGACACAAATTTGCGATTGTCAGCAAGAGTGAAGGGGCCAGTATCTGTACTGTCCGCTGGTGCGTACCGAGTAGAAAACACCCAGACGGTGGTTCAACGCTCCGTTGTAATCTGTGTTTCCTGAGTCGGTCGATCTCCAGCTTTAAGGCTGGGACTAAACTGCAATGCGGTGTCCCGGTTCACGGTGCTCTTCTCGGAGGAGATGGACATAGCCTCCGTTCCCCTCATTCATCATCCTGAAGATGGCAGAGATGCACACTCTTCATCACTACATCTGGCTTGGAGCTCGAGAACATCTTCAATATGTTCGTCACCAGGAAAGCTTCAAATCATATAAATTGTGTGTTTTAGCAAGATCTACATTTTTTGTATAGTAAAATTTTGTCTATCTCTGAATGTTTACGAGTTATACAAAACTCTACCAGAGTAAATACCACTACAGGGGCTATATCCAGAAAATTCAAAATATACATTTCATTTGTCATCAAAATATCTCAAACATATGGCATTTTAATCAAAATCGTTAGACATTTTCGAGAAAATGAAAGTTTTCGAAAAAATTTCTATGTAAAGGGTAGTTTAGCGTAGAGCTACTTTCTTCAAAATCTTCGTGTCGCATCCTTGAAACACATTAAACTAAATACCAACTTCGGTTTTTAACAGACTTTTCGTTTTTCACTTATGCTGTACACACACACACACACACACACACACACTGTAACGAATTCGCTGTCCGTCCTTACCGCTGGTCGATCTGGTGACTCGACGTCCTTCGGCTCGTCGATGCAGCTAAGGAGGCGCCATTTTCTCAAGGTCTCAGCCTCGGCGAGAGATGGGAGAGGACGGTGATGAGAGGAAGTGGGTTTTACACGAGATGCACTTGAGGTTACAGGAAACTCTGCAAGTCCACCCCTTTAGTGCAATGAGCTCACCTACTGCACCGGATGTATCGCAATTCCCTTATACCTACCTACGTAATTTACTGTAACTAGGCGTGTTGCAACTTAGTAAGTTGGCGTCCATTCCGCGACCTGGCGACACAACCTCCCGAAGAACTCTGTGGACTTTATCACCAACACTTGGCTCAAAGCACTCGAGAAACATTTCAAATTTTCCAACATAAATAACATTTCTCTCCGGTGACTGGCTACTTTCATTGAGCTTTTAGCTTCATTGGTTCCCTCTTTGAACCGCTCAATTTGAGGGCCCGTCATAGTGACGAGGGAGACGGTTAAACATTCCTTGTAACGCAACACTTTTATTGCCCCTCGCCAAACTGCTGTCGCTTTCTTGAACGAGAAACTTGCACATTTCCCTGTAGAACTGTGGTGCCTATGTTCATCCAGTAATCTTCACACAAACTGATTTTTTTATAAAACTGTTCCCACCCCCCACCCCCGTTTTTTAGGGGTCGTTTGGGCCCCAAGTTGGATTGCATTCCTTGGTGATGTTTATGTTGAGTGAGTGGCGTTATGGGTTAGTTTTCTCAAGTCTGTTCGCCATGACGTCATCACTAATGTGAATCTGTGTTCAACTATTCCACTATATTGCATGCAGGTGTTTATTTACACTAAACCTTTAGCCTGAGTAAAAATTGTAATCGATAATTTTACCAAGATAATTCAAGGATTCCTCTCAAGTTGCCGGAAGTTGCAATAAAGCATTTGGTTCCTTCAGTGTGGTGCTGTTTTTATAAATTGTTAATACGGTGATGTTGACTCTTCCGTTATCTCGGGTCGTGCTACTGGATGGAATGAACATACACTCGGGGTTAACTTTGGTGAAATATTGTATACGCACCTTCTTGTTCACAGTATTTAAATCGTATCACAGTAGCAAGTCTTTTATTTCAGTGGATCGACTTTCCTGGCATCGCCGGGATTTAATGTCTGAAAATTTAGCGGTATTTCGCTAAATGTGTTTTCTATCACTTTACACTTCGCTTATTTTACGTCCATTTATTTAATCGCGCACTTCGTATTAACTGAGTTATTAAAGTTAGCTAATGTTTCACTTATTTTACACAAATTAACGGTCTTTAAACACTTAGTAATTTTACTTTCACTATTTTATGATGCGCGCACATACAAATACGTCCATCTACACCAAAGACACAGACGCTAATCACAAATTCTTTTGCTTGCGAGTCTAGCATTCCGACTGCCATGTGTACATCCGCGTATGCGTCCATCTACACCAAAGACACAGACGCTAATCACAAATTGTTTTGCTTGCGAGTCTAGGATTGCGACTGCCATGTGTACATCCGCGCATGCGTTCATCTACACCAAAGACACAGACGCTAATCACAAATTGTTTTGGTTGCGAGTCTAGGATTGCGACTGCCACGTGTACATCCGCGTATGCGTCCATCTACACCAAAGACACAGACGCTAATCACAAATTGTTTTGGTTGCGAGTCTAGGATTGCGACTGCCACGTGTACATCCGCGTATGCGTCCATCTACACCAAAGACACAGACGCTAATCACAAATTCTTTTGCTTGCGAGTCTAGGATTCCGACTGCCACGTGTACATCCGCGTATGCGTCCATCTACACCAAAGACACAGACGCTAATCACAAATTCTTTTGCTTGCGAGTCTAGGATTGCGACTGCCACGTGTACATCCGCGTATGCGTCCATCTACACCAAAGACACAGACGCTAATCACAAATTCTTTTGCTTGCGAGTCTAGGATTGCGACTGCCATGTGTACATCCGCGTATGCGTCCATCTACACCAAAGACACAGACGCTAATCACAAATTCTTTTGCTTGCGAGTCTAGGATTGCGACTGCCATGTGTACATCCGCGTATGCGTCCATCTACACCAAAGACACAGACGCTAATCACAAATTCTTTTGCTTGCGAGTCTAGGATTGCGACTGCCATGTGTACATCCGCGTATGCGTCCATCTACACCAAAGACACAGACGCTAATCACAAATTCTTTTGCTTGCGAGTCTAGGATTGCGACTGCCACGTGTACATCCGCGTATGCGTCCATCTACACCAAAGACACAGACGCTAATCACAAATTCTTTTGCTTGCGAGTCTAGGATTCCGACTGCCACGTGTACATCCGCGTATGCGTCCATCTACACCAAAGACACAGACGCTAATCACAAATTCTTTTGCTTGCGAGTCTAGGATTGCGACTGCCACGTGTACATCCGCGTATGCGTCCATCTACACCAAAGACACAGACGCTAATCACAAATTGTTTTGCTTGCGAGTCTAGGATTGCGACTGCCACGTGTACATCCGCGTATGCGTCCATCTACACCAAAGACACAGACGCTAATCACAAATTCTTTTGCTTGCGAGTCTAGGATTGCGACTGCCACGTGTACATCCGCGTATGCGTCCATCTACACCAAAGACACAGACGCTAATCACAAATTCTTTTGGTTGCGAGTCTAGCATTCCGACTGCCATGTGTACATCCCCGTATGCGTCCATCTACACCAAAGACACAGACGCTAATCACAAATTCTTCTGGTTGCGAGTCTAGGATTCCGACTGCCATGTGTACATCCCCGTATGCGTCCATCTACACCAAAGACACAGACGCTAATCACAAATTCTTCTGGTTGCGAGTCTAGGATTCCGACTGCCATGTGTACATCCCCGTATGCGTCCATCTACACCAAAGACACAGACGCTAATCACAAATTCTTCTGGTTGCGAGTCTAGGATTCCGACTGCCATGTGTACATCCCCGTATGCGTCCATCTACACCAAAGACACAGACGCTAATCACAAATTCTTCTGGTTGCGAGTCTAGGATTCCGACTGCCATGTGTACATCCCCGTATGCGTCCATCTACACCAAAGACACAGACGCTAATCACAAATTCTTCTGGTTGCGAGTCTAGGATTCCGACTGCCATGTGTACATCCCCGCATGCGTCCATCTACACCAAAGACACAGACGCTAATCACAAATTCTTTTGGTTGCGAGTCTAGGATTCCGACTGCCATGTGTACATCCGCGTATGCGTCCATCTACACCAAAGACACAGACGCTAATCACAAATTCTTTTGCTTGCGAGTCTAGGATTCCGACTGCCATGTGTACATCCCCGTATGCGTCCATCAAATAGTTCCTGTATTGTTAGGGAAGCGATCCTTAGCCATTCTCCCTTCGCTTTCAATATTGGACACATATAATTCTTTTATTTGTACATATATATTAAAATTAAACACGGAAATATTTATGACGTCTTTAAACAAACTTAATTGTTTGTAACAATGAACATTAGTAACATGTTTTCGTCATTTAATCAACTCATACCAACATCAAAAACAAATTACACTCTTAACAAATATTCACATAAACGATTTTCTTTTGGGGTCTTACAATATCCTGTCTCAAGTGTTTCAAATCACATTTCACACGACTTTCTCAAACCAGTGCAGTTTATCTGTACACACTTGTGCTCCTTCCCGCATTTGCTAAACAAATTGTGTAACCTTTGTGAAAGAGGTGTATTTGGGTTTACCTCCTTCCACTATACATACGTGCATTGTGTTACAGTGACGCGGTGCTTATATGTACGTTGTGCTTCATTTACCAAGGTTGTTTCAAACTCTTGTAGCTACAAGGGAAATATGAGAATACAACGGTACTAGCTCGTTCATCTTTGAAATTCCGATCTCTTTGCAAGGCCAGGAGATAAAAAAACAATAACATATTCCTATTTGAGAAAAAGGTATTGGAAAATTGTAACTAATAAGAAATAATATGTCGGAAAGCTTCACTCGAAATAAAATCCAACTATATATTATAAACTGTCTCTTTTAACGACATTCACATTTTTAGTTTCTCTGCTAGTAAGTAGAGCAAGTATTCTATTCCTCCCAAAAAAATTCAATGTCCAAATATTACCGGAAATATGTTTTGTGCCCCCTGAATAAAAAAAAAAAGGATTTTTACAAAGAGGTCCGTGTGTGTGTGTGTATGTGTGTGTGTGTGTGTGCGCGTGCGTGCGTGTGTGTGTGTGCGCGCGTGCGTGTGTGTGTGCGTGCGTGTGTGTGTGTGTCAGTCTATGGGCAGCATAAGTCAAAAACGAAAATTCTCTTAAAAACAAAACTTATTATTTAAGTTCAATGTCTTTCAAGGATGCGACAGTAAGATTTTAAGAAAATAGCCCCACCCTAAACTACCTTTTGCTATGAAAGTTTTTCGAGAATTTTTATTTTCTTGAAAATGCCTTTAACGATTTTGATGAAAATGTCATATAGGTATTTAAGATATTTTTATGACAAATGAAATGTATATTTTGAATTTTCTGGCTATAGCACATGTAGTTCTATTTACTCTGAATGACTTTTGTATAACAGGTAAACCGTAACAGATAGACTAAATCTTACTATACAAAAAAATGTAGATCTCGGTAAAACACACAATTTATGTCCGAATAGATGTTTTTGTAGCGTGAACCATTTCAGAGTTATTCCTTGTTCTTTGTGCTAGTTTCGGAAAACTTAAAAATTTTCGTAAAATGTAACATTGTTGTTAATTTTGTATATGTTAAACGTGCAAAGAAAATGGAATCTGAAAGCTTTAAAACGTTTGACTATCGCACAAAGCCTGCTATATTCTAATATTCCCCTTGTACCTACAAGGAAATAAGCAATAAGATAATTTGTACAAATGTTTATCTCAACTAACACGAAGAAGATATAGGAATAAGAGTTTGTAAGAATGGTTAGTACAAGAGTGAGTAGAGAAAGTCATGTGATTGTATTGTGTCCGTCATCGGACACTGAGTGTCTGTCCCTCGGACTGAAGGAGTGGAGCGGGGTATAGCCGCTTCTTACGTAAGGTTCTCCAAAGAGACAAGGTTGGACATCCCTACAACTGGCCATATCCGGTTCAAAAGAACAAGATTCCCTTGAAACGTGTTTTCCTGTCAGTTATTGCTCTGTTTTGAGAAATGGTGTTTATTTCCTTAGTTAGAATGTTGGTAATGTTCCAAAACATTCCGCGAACTAGTCAATGCAGATTTGTTGCAATGCGTATCAACAGGGACAGTCTGCGCAGAATGTTAATCACTTAATTATACCCGTAGCTGGCGATAATCACAAGTTGGTACCTACCTCGGGGCATTCTAACCTCTAACTTGGGCAACCTTACACTAAACTGATGGCGTTGTTTATAGCCCAGGCCAGGGAGATGACAAGTTCGATCTGACCCTGACCCTGCTCGTCACTAGCAAGTATTTCTGTATCCTCTGAGTTTCACCCTTCATCCCGTCGTCCAGGGATGTGTGTAGCCCAGACTAGGGAGATGACGAGTTCGATCTGACCCTGACCCTGCTCGCCACTGGCAAGTATTTCTGTATCCTCTGAGTTTCAGCCTTCATCCCGTCGTCCAGGGATGTGTGTAGCCCAGACTAGGGAGATGACGAGTTCGATCTGACCCTGACCCTGCTCGCCACTGGCAAGTATTTCTGTATCCTCTGAGTTTCAGCCTTCATCCCGTCGTCCAGGGATGTGTGTAGCCCAGACTAGGGAGATGACAAGTTCGATCTGACCCTGACCCTGCTCGTCACTGGCAAGTATTTCTGTATCCTCTGAGTTTCACCCTTCATCCCGTCGTCCAGGGATGTGTGTAGCCCAGACTAGGGAGATGACGAGTTCGATCTGACCCTGACCCTGCTCGTCACTGGCAAGTATTTCTGTATCCTCTGAGTTTCACCCTTCATCCCGTCGTCCAGGGATGTGTGTAGCCCAGACTAGGGAGATGACGAGTTCGATCTGACCCTGAACCTGCTCGCCACTAGCAAGTATTTCTGTATCCTCTGAGTTTCAGCCTTCATCCCGTCGTCCAGGGATGTGTGTAGCCCAGACTAGGGAGATGACGAGTTCGATCTGACCCTGACCCTGCTCGCCACTGGCAAGTATTTCTGTATCCTCTGAGTTTCAGCCTTCATCCCGTCGTCCAGGGATGTGTGTAGCCCAGACTAGGGAGATGACGAGTTCGATCTGACCCTGACCCTGCTCGCCACTGGCAAGTATTTCTGTATCCTCTGAGTTTCAGCCTTCATCCCGTCGTCCAGGGATGTGTGTAGCCCAGACTAGGGAGATGAGGAGTTCGATCTGACCCTGACCCTGCTCGTCACTGGCAAGTATTTCTGTATCCTCTGAGTTTCACCCTTCATCCCGTCGTCCAGGGATGTGTTTAGCCCAGACTAGGGAGATGACAAGTTCGATCTGACCCTGCTCGCCACTGGCAAGTATTTCTGTATCCTCTGAGTTCCACCCTTCATCCCGTCGTCCAGGGATGTGTGTAGCCCAGACTAGGGACATGACAAGTTCGATCTGACCCTGCTCGCCACTGGCAAGTATTTCTGTATCCTCTGAGTTTCAGCCTTCATCCCGTCGTCCAGGGATGTGTGTAGCCCAGACTAGGGAGATGACGAGTTCGATCTGACCCTGACCCTGCTCGCCACTGGCAAGTATTTCTGTATCCTCTGAGTTTCAGCCTTCATCCCGTCGTCCAGGGATGTGTGTAGCCCAGACTAGGGAGATGACAAGTTCGATCTGACCCTGACCCTGCTCGTCACTGGCAAGTATTTCTGTATCCTCTGAGTTTCACCCTTCATCCCGTCGTCCAGGGATGTGTGTAGCCCAGACTAGGGAGATGACGAGTTCGATCTGACCCTGACCCTGCTCGTCACTGGCAAGTATTTCTGTATCCTCTGAGTTTCACCCTTCATCCCGTCGTCCAGGGATGTGTGTAGCCCAGACTAGGGAGATGACGAGTTCGATCTGACCCTGAACCTGCTCGCCACTAGCAAGTATTTCTGTATCCTCTGAGTTTCAGCCTTCATCCCGTCGTCCAGGGATGTGTGTAGCCCAGACTAGGGAGATGACGAGTTCGATCTGACCCTGACCCTGCTCGCCACTGGCAAGTATTTCTGTATCCTCTGAGTTTCAGCCTTCATCCCGTCGTCCAGGGATGTGTGTAGCCCAGACTAGGGAGATGACAAGTTCGATCTGACCCTGACCCTGCTCGCCACTGGCAAGTATTTCTGTATCCTCTGAGTTTCAGCCTTCATCCCGTCGTCCAGGGATGTGTGTAGCCCAGACTAGGGAGATGAGGAGTTCGATCTGACCCTGACCCTGCTCGTCACTGGCAAGTATTTCTGTATCCTCTGAGTTTCACCCTTCATCCCGTCGTCCAGGGATGTGTTTAGCCCAGACTAGGGAGATGACAAGTTCGATCTGACCCTGCTCGCCACTGGCAAGTATTTCTGTATCCTCTGAGTTCCACCCTTCATCCCGTCGTCCAGGGATGTGTGTAGCCCAGACTAGGGACATGACAAGTTCGATCTGACCCTGCTCGCCACTGGCAAGTATTTCTGTATCCTCTGAGTTTCAGCCTTCATCCCGTCGTCCAGGGATGTGTGTAGCCCAGACTAGGGAGATGACGAGTTCGATCTGACCCTGACCCTGCTCGTCACTGGCAAGTATTTCTGTATCCTCTGAGTTTCACCCTTCATCCCGTCGTCCAGGGATGTGTGTAGCCCAGACTAGGGAGATGACAAGTTCGATCTGACCCTGCTCGTCACTGGCAAGTATTTCTGTATCCTCTGAGTTTCACCCTTCATCCCGTCGTCCAGGTATGTGTGTAGCCCAGACTAGGGAGATGACAAGTTCGATCTGACCCTGCTCGTCACTGGCAAGTATTTCTGTATCCTCTGAGTTTCACCCTTCATCCCGTCGTCCAGGGATGTGTGTAGCCCAGAATAGGGAGATGACAAGTTCAATCTAACCCTGACCCTGCTCGCCACTAGCAAGTATTTCTGTATCCTCTGAGTTTCAGCCTTCATCCCGTCGTCCAGGGATGTGTGTAGCCCAGACTAGGGAGATGACAAGTTCGATCTGACCCTGACCCTGCTCGCCACTAGCAAGTATTTCTGTATCCTCTGAGTTTCAGCCTTCATCCCGTCGTCCAGGGATGTGTGTAGCCCAGACTAGGGAGATGACAAGTTCGATCTAACCCTGACCCTGCTCGCCACTAGCAAGTATTTCTGTATCCTCTGAGTTTCAGCCTTCATCCCGTCGTCCAGGGATGTGTGTAGCCCAGACTAGGGAGATGACGAGTTCGATCTGACCCTGACCCTGCTCGTCACTGGCAAGTATTTCTGTATCCTCTGAGTTTCAGCCTTCATCCCGTCGTCCAGGGATGTGTGTAGCCCAGACTAGGGAGATGACGAGTTCGATCTGACCCTGGTCGTCACTGGCAAGTATTTCTGTATCCTCTGAGTTTCACCCTTCATCCCGTCGTCCAGGGATGTGTGTAGCCCAGACCAGGGAGATGACGAGTTCGATCTGACCCTGCTCGTCACTGGCAAGTATTTCTGTGTCCTCTGAGTTTCACCCTTCATCCCGTCGTCCAGGGATGTGTGTAGCCCAGACTAGGGAGATGACGAGTTCGATCTGACCCTGACCCTGCTCCCCACTGGCAAGTATTTCTGTATCCTCTGAGTTTCACCCTTCATCCCGTCGTCCAGGGATGTGTTTAGCCCAGACTAGGGAGATGACAAGTTCGATCTGACCCTGCTCGCCACTGGCAAGTATTTCTGTATCCTCTGAGTTCCACCCTTCATCCCGTCGTCCAGGGATGTGTGTAGCCCAGACTAGGGACATGACAAGTTCGATCTGACCCTGCTCGCCACTGGCAAGTATTTCTGTATCCTCTGAGTTTCACCCTTCATCCCGTCGTCCAGGGATGTGTGTAGCCCAGACTAGGGAGATGACGAGTTCGATCTGACCCTGACTCTGCTCGTCACTGGCAAGTATTTCTGTACCCTCTGAGTTTCACCCTTCATCCCGTCGTCCAGGGATGTGTGTAGCCCAGACTAGGGAGATGACAAGTTCGATCTGACCCTGACCCTGTTCGCCACTGGCAAGTATTTCTGTATCCTCTGAGTTTCAGCCTTCATCCCGTCGTCCAGGGATGTGTGTAGCCCCAGACTAGGGAGATGACGAGTTCGATCTGACCCTGACTCTGCTCGTCACTGGCAAGTATTTCTGTGTCCTCTGAGTTTCACCCTTCATCCCGTCGTCCAGGGATGTGTGTAGCCCAGACTAGGGAGATGACGAGTTCGATCTGACCCTGACCCTGCTCGTCACTGGCAAGTATTTCTGTATCCTCTGAGTTTCACCCTTCATCCCGTCGTCCAGGGATGTGTGTAGCCCAGACTAGGGAGATGACAAGTTCGATCTGACCCTGCTCGTCACTGGCAAGTATTTCTGTATCCTCTGAGTTTCACCCTTCATCCCGTCGTCCAGGGATGTGTGTAGCCCAGACTAGGGAGATGACAAGTTCAATCTAACCCTGACCCTGCTCGCCACTAGCAAGTATTTCTGTATCCTCTGAGTTTCAGCCTTCATCCCGTCGTCCAGGGATGTGTGTAGCCCAGACTAGGGAGATGACAAGTTCGATCTGACCCTGACCCTGCTCGCCACTAGCAAGTATTTCTGTATCCTCTGAGTTTCAGCCTTCATCCCGTCGTCCAGGGATGTGTGTAGCCCAGACTAGGGAGATGACAAGTTCGATCTAACCCTGACCCTGCTCGCCACTAGCAAGTATTTCTGTATCCTCTGAGTTTCAGCCTTCATCCCGTCGTCCAGGGATGTGTGTAGCCCAGACTAGGGAGATGACGAGTTCGATCTGACCCTGACCCTGCTCGTCACTGGCAAGTATTTCTGTATCCTCTGAGTTTCAGCCTTCATCCCGTCGTCCAGGGATGTGTGTAGCCCAGACTAGGGAGATGACGAGTTCGATCTGACCCTGCTCGTCACTGGCAAGTACTTCTGTATCCTCTGAGTTTCACCCTTCATCCCGTCGTCCAGGGATGTGTGTAGCCCAGACTAGGGAGATGACGAGTTCGATCTGACCCTGCTCGTCACTGGCAAGTATTTCTGTGTCCTCTGAGTTTCACCCTTCATCCCGTCGTCCAGGGATGTGTGTAGCCCAGACTAGGGAGATGACGAGTTCGATCTGACCCTGACTCTGCTCGTCACTGGCAAGTATTTCTGTACCCTCTGAGTTTCACCCTTCATCCCGTCGTCCAGGGATGTGTGTAGCCCAGACTAGGGAGATGACAAGTTCGATCTGACCCTGACCCTGTTCGCCACTGGCAAGTATTTCTGTATCCTCTGAGTTTCAGCCTTCATCCCGTCGTCCAGGGATGTGTGTAGCCCCAGACTAGGGAGATGACGAGTTCGATCTGACCCTGACTCTGCTCGTCACTGGCAAGTATTTCTGTGTCCTCTGAGTTTCACCCTTCATCCCGTCGTCCAGGGATGTGTGTAGCCCAGACTAGGGAGATGACAAGTTCGATCTGACCCTGACCCTGTTCGCCACTGGCAAGTAGTTCTGTATCCTCTGAGTTTCACCCTTCATCCCGTCGTCCAGGGATGTGTGTAGCCCCAGACTAGGGAGATGACGAGTTCGATCTGACCCTGACCCTGCTCCCCACTGGCAAGTATTTCTGTATCCTCTGAGTTTCACCCTTCATCCCGTCGTCCAGGGATGTGTGTAGCCCCAGACTAGGGAGATGACGAGTTCGATCTGACCCTGACCCTGCTCGCCACTGGCAAGTATTTCTGTATCCTCTGAGTTTCACCCTTCATCCCGTCGTCCAGGGATGTGTGTAGCCCAGACTAGGGAGATGACGAGTTCGATCTGACCCTGACCCTGCTCCCCACTGGCAAGTATTTCTGTATCCTCTGAGTTTCACCCTTCATCCCGTCGTCCAGGGATGTGTGTAGCCCAGACTAGGGAGATGACGAGTTCGATCTGACCCTGACCCTGCTCGCCACTGGCAAGTATTTCTGTATCCTCTGAGTTTCACCCTTCATCCCGTCGTCCAGGGATGTGTGTAGCCCAGACTAGGGAGATGACAAGTTCGATCTGACCCTGACCCTGCTCGCCACTGGCAAGTATTTCTGTATCCTCTGAGTTTCACCCTTCATCCCGTCGTCCAGGGATGTGTGTAGCCCAGACTAGGGAGATGACGAGTTCGATCTGACCCTGACCCTGCTCGCCACTGGCAAGTATTTCTGTATCCTCTGAGTTTCACCCTTCATCCCGTCGTCCAGGGATGTGTGTAGCCCAGACTAGGGAGATGACGAGTTCGATCTGACCCTGACCCTGCTCGCCACTGGCAAGTATTTCTGTATCCTCTGAGTTTCACCCTTCATCCCGTCGTCCAGGGATGTGTGTAGCCCAGGCTAGGGAGATGACGAGTTCGATCTGACCCTGACCCTGCTCGCCACTGGCAAGTATTTCTGTATCCTCTGAGTTTCACCCTTCATCCTGTCGTCCAGGGATGTGTGTAGCCCAGACTAGGGAGATGACGAGTTCGATCTGACCCTGCTCGCCACTGGCAAGTATTTCTGTATCCTCTGAGTTTCACCCTTCATCCCGTCGTCCAGGAATGTGTGTAGCCCAGACTAGGGAGATGACGAGTTCGATCTGACCCTGCTCGTCACTGGCAAGTATTTCTGTATCCTCTGAGTTTCACCCTTCTACCCGTCGTCCAGGGATGTGTGTAGCCCAGACTAGGGAGATGACAAGTTCGAGCTGACCCTGACCCTGCTCGTCACTGGCAAGTATTTCTGTATCCTCTGAGTTTCACCCTTCATCCCGTCGTCCAGGGATGTGTGTAGCCCAGACTAGGGAGATGATGAGTTCGATCTGACCCTGACCCTGCTCGTCACTGGCAAGTATTTCTGTATCCTCTGAGTTTCAGCCTTCATCCCGTCGTCCAGGGATGTGTGTAGCCCAGACTAGGGAGATGACGAGTTCGATCTGACCCTGACCCTGCTCGTCACTGGCAAGTATTTCTGTATCCTCTGAGTTTCACCCTTCATCCCGTCGTCCAGGGATGTGCGTAGTCCAGACTAGGGAGATGACGAGTTCGATCTGACCCTGACCCTGCTCGTCACTGGCAAGTATTTATGTATCCTCTGAGTTTCACCCTTCATCCCGTCGTCCAGGGATGCGTGTAGCCCAGACTAGGGAGATGACGAGTTCGATCTGACCCTGACCCTGCTCGTCACTGGCAAGTATTTCTGTATCCTCTGAGTTTCAGCCTTCATCCCGTCGTCCAGGGATGTGTGTAGCCCAGACTAGGGAGATGACGAGTTCGATCTGACCCTGACCCTGCTCGTCACTGGCAAGTATTTCTGTATCCTCTGAGTTTCACCCTTCATCCCGTCGTCCAGGGATGTGTGTAGCCCAGACTAGGGAGATGACGAGTTCGATCTGACCCTGCTCGTCACTGGCAAGTATTTCTGTATCCTCTGAGTTTCACCCTTCATCCCGTCGTCCAGGGATGTGTGTAGCCCAGACTAGGGAGATGACAAGTTCGATCTGACCCTGACCCTGCTCGTCACTGGCAAGTATTTCTGTATCCTCTGAGTTTCACCCTTCATCCCGTCGTCCAGGGATGTGTGTAGCCCAGACTAGGGAGATGACGAGTTCGATCTGACCCTGCTCGTCACTGGCAAGTATTTCTGTATCCTCTGAGTGTCACCCTTCATCCCGTCGTCCAGGGATGTGTGTAGCCCAGACTAGGGAGATGACAAGTTCGATCTGACCCTGACCCTGCTCGTCACTGGCAAGTATTTCTGTATCCTCTGAGTTTCAGCCTTCATCCCGTCGTCCAGGGATGTGTGTAGCCCAGACTAGGGAGATGACAAGTTCGATCTGACCCTGACCCTGCTCGTCACTGGCAAGTATTTCTGTATCCTCTGAGTTTCACCCTTCATCCCGTCGTCCAGGGATGTGTGTAGCCCAGACTAGGGAGATGACAAGTTCGATCTGACCCTGACCATGCTCGTCACTGGCAAGTATTTCTGTATCCTCTGAGTTTCAGCCTTCATCCCGTCGTCCAGGGATGTGTGTAGCCCAGACTAGGGAGATGACGAGTTCGATCTGACCCTGCTCGTCACTGGCAAGTATTTCTGTATCCTCTGAGTTTCACCCTTCATCCCGTCGTCCAGGGATGTGTGTAGCCCAGACTAGGGAGATGACAAGTTCGATCTGACCCTGACCCTGCTCGTCACTGGCAAGTATTTCTGTATCCTCTGAGTTTCACCCTTCATCCCGTCGTCCAGGGATGTGTGTAGCCCAGACTAGGGAGATGACAAGTTCGATCTGACCCTGACCCTGCTCGTCACTGGCAAGTATTTCTGTATCCTCTGAGTTTCAGCCTTCATCCCGTCGTCCAGGGATGTGTGTAGCCCAGACTAGGGAGATGACGAGTTCGATCTGACCCTGCTCGTCACTGGCAAGTATTTCTGTATCCTCTGAGTTTCACCCTTCATCCCGTCGTCCAGGGATGTGTGTAGCCCAGACTAGGGAGATGACAAGTTCGATCTGACCCTGACCCTGCTCGTCACTGGCAAGTATTTCTGTATCCTCTGAGTTTCAGCCTTCATCCCGTCGTCCAGGGATGTGTGTAGCCCAGACTAGGGAGATGACGAGTTCGATCTGACCCTGACCCTGCTCGCCACTAACTTGTACTGTGCGTTACATTCGTCAGTTTGTTTCCTTGTACTAAAACACGATAGTTTTATTGTTTTTAGAATGTCACAATTAAAGATACGTATTCACTATCCTCAAAACATGTTTAAAATACGCAGTACACATTTTTATAAACCAAGGCCAATATAAAAACTTGAATTATTTTGTTCCAATCTTGCACATCCAAATCCATCTCATTTCCAAATTTAATTTAACATGGAAACTCGGAAATGGGGATAGTCCGCACGGGAACGTAGTAAACAAGTATAGTAAAATAGTTTGTGTCCTAATTCCCTGTGTTGGGTATGATAGATAAACAAAGTATAGAACGCCCTAAAGGGTGAGGGGGGGGGGGAGGGGAGTTGCTAACAGCACACTTACTACTCGGGTTTAACTTAAAACGTCCACCTTCACGTAATGCGCTGCGTATTGGTTTTCCTACAAACCAGACATGCGCAAAATCAACTCAACTAGCCCATTCCCCTGAAACACGTTGTTACCTCACTCCACCTGCCGTCCTTCCCCTTTACTGCTGTTTAGTTTCCGACACGCCTCATTCAGTGGCGGGTATATCTGTTTCATGAAGAGAAATAGCAATTTGCAAATATAAAGCGTTATAATATCAAATGCAATGTTTGAACAAAACATAAAGTTTAAATCCAAAGAATTTACTTGTTCATCAAATACTTTTAAAACATTTTAAGACTAAATAGCAATTGAACATTACTACTTCATTTATTGTGAAAGAGAAGCAATTTAATATGTTAATCATAAGGATATTACGTGCATAAGATAAAGGAAGGTTATAAACTTGAAGATTATGTAATTTGTGTAGATACAGTAAGAATTATTATATGCAAAATATGTTTAATATAAAGAAAATAATTAATTATTACTGCCACGCAGGTGGAACGAACCCACCACTCCACGTGTTGTATACAAGCAACCATTGTAATCCTAAGGCAAGAGAATGAGGGAAGTTCAATCGCTACCTCTCTTCTCGTGCCCATGCCTGGTATAAACAGATAAAACGTGCCTTGTCGTGGTAAGTCTATAGAGCAAGAGCTCATAATTTTCATCATTTTATAAAGGCTGAAGCACTGCGTCCAACATACGTAGGCACGCAGGTAGGTAGGCAGATAGGCAGGTAGATAGGTATGCAGGTAGGTAGGCAGATAGGCAGGTAGGTAGGTATGCAGGTAGGTAGGCATGCGGGCAGGTAGGTATGCAGGTAGGTAGGCATGCGGGCAGGTAGGTATGCAGGTAGGTAGGCATGCGGGCAGGTAGGTAGGCAGGTAGGTATGCAGGTAGGTAGGCATGCGGGCAGGTAGGTAGGCATGTGGGCAGGTAGGCAGGTAGGTAGGCATGCGGGCAGGTAGGCAGGTAGGTAGGCAGGTAGGTATGCAGGTAGGTAGGCATGCGGGCAGGTAGGTAGGCAGGTAGGTAGGCATGCGGGCAGGTAGGCAGGTAGGTAGGTGTGCAGGTAGGTAGGCATGCGGCCAGGTAGGCATGCGGGCAGGTAGGCATGCGGGCAGGTAGGTATGCAGGTAGGCAGGCATGCGGGCAGGTAGGCATGCGGGCAAGTAGGCAGGTAGGTATGCAGGTAGGCAGGCAGGTAGATATGTAGGTAGGTATGAAGGTAGGTAGGTATGCAGGTAGGCAGGCGTGCGGGCAGGTAGGTAGGTATGCAGGTAGGTATGCAGGCAGGTAGGCAGGCATGCGGGCAGGTAGGTAGGTATGC